>JAJMLO010000004.1:29388-220314 GCA_030569695.1 Yamadazyma vaughaniae | reverse complement strand
GTTATCCAGGATTGTCCAGGATTTGATGGATAACATTTTAGCTGCAAAATGAGAACCACCGAATCTGCTCATCTCATCTAAAAGAAGCAGGAAACGAAGACAAAAAAACCGATCACTTTAAACCATTAGATTTGACGCATTTGGAAGAACCCGTCAGGTTCCACTTACTGTATCAGTAGACTCAAGCCGAAATTTACTTATAGTGGTTGAGGGACTGGGATAACTGGAGTCACCTTCCTATTCGAGCGATAAATTTGCTCGTGCGAAATAACCTTGAATAGACAACTAGCACATCTTCTACTTGTTTAACTCACTTCATGATCCTTAAAGGTGAAACCAAATACTCGTGTGTCGAGTGTATACGGGGCCACCGGTCAAGTCTGTGTAAACATCATGAAAGACCGTTACTACAGGTGCGTGCCAAAGGAAGACCAAATATTCAAAACAACCCAAACTATCGAATCGCTATATTTGCTAAAGACACAGAAATCGAAGATAATACGGTGAAGATCCTCAAGTCATCGATGGATTACATTATTGACTTCAAGACCAATGAAATTATTGGACCATATACCCAGGTGGATCAAATCCAACGAAATGCACAAATAGAGATAAGTGAACGAAGCTTCATCAATGCAACCTCCTGTTGTTCTCAAGGTATACAACGAAAGTCATGTGGCTGTAACCATTCAGGCAACACGAGTAAAATCTTGAAGAAATACTTGAACAAAAACAAACGAAGATTTCAGTTTGTCAACAACAATAATGAAGCAAAACGAGAGTCGCTAAAGGACCAGATCAACCGTAGTTTGAGAACCAACAACTCTTTCAAAAGTGTGTGTAATTGTGGTGATGGGTGTGAGTGTGAAATGTGCATCATACACAACGGAGAGACTAGTGGTTTTGACATCAACAAAGAAATCGACACTGCCATGCGGGACTTGGGTATTGTGCCAGAAATACCGATGCTGCTACAACAAACAGATTCGATCCAAGATAATTTCTACCTGAAGACCGTGGACACCCAGGACGTTTCGGCCCCGAGTCCTGATAAAACCGAGTGTCGTTGTCCTGATTCAGAGTGTAAGTGTACGAACTGTGAAACACACGGAATCATAAATGGGATCAAACTCGACGAGTTGTTTGGCAATATAGACTATAGGTTATTAACAATGTAAATAGAACTGGGGTAATCCAGTATGTGGGATGCAGGAAATAGATATACACATATGATAAAAGACACGTATCGAACTAAACATGTAATTTGCAACCATTCCTCCCAACCACCTCCCAGCTCTAACGCCCGGCTATGGGTGTGAGGGTCTTTCTCCGACCCAAGGTTCCAAAACCGAAACCGAAACCTGCAAGCAAACCAAGCTGGCAATGTCGTGGCCGTACCGGTTCTACAACCCTCCCAAATCGCCTCACCGTCACAGAATATTCTAGAAAAAAACTTCCTCTCCTGCGCAATAGTGTGAGACATCTAACCAGCTGCTGCCATTATATATACACTCTCAAACACTGCAAATATTTTTTGCGATCCACCGTCTCCCAATTCCATCATTGATACGTATCACCAGTGTTTCCGTGTCCTCAATCCTCCTCCCAAACTATGTCGTACAATGATAATCCCGATATCATCGATATCCTCAAGAAAGATGACGATGACGATGACATCCAAGTGATTTCTCGTGATGACTATCCGTTTGATTTCGATGCTGATACCAACAACACAAACACATCTGCAAACAACTCGAATTTTCCCGGAACAGAGCAACCTCCGGCTTCCGTAAACACCGGCAATTCCAATTCCAACCCCAATTCAATCCCAACACCCAATGGCACCAATACTTCCAATGGCCCCGTGGAACCTACGGGACTAACTCCTATACTTTCGTCGCTAGAAGATCCGTTTGAATCCCAGCTCGTGCCTCAGCCCAAACTCTACTCCAACATACCGCCACTTCAACCGCTCAGTGAATCGGTGCTCCCGAATAATCTCAATATTCATCCATTGCCTATTGACTTGGAGCCAGCAAATGCCAGCTCGGGGACTCGAAAGAAGAAGGAATCGACGCCCAAGACCCGGCCGGCGTTTGTGATGAAGATCTGGTCGATGGTGAATGATCCCTCCAATCAGGATTACATCCGGTGGGATGATGACGGTAAAACGTTCCAGGTATTCCATAGAGAAGACTTTATGAAGAACATTTTGCCCAAGTATTTCAAGCATAACAATTTTGCCAGTTTTGTAAGGCAGTTGAACATGTATGGGTGGCATAAGGTTCAGGATATTAGCAGTGGGACGTTGAAGGACGAGAAGAATGGCGATGAGAACTGGAAGTTTGAGAACCCAAATTTCCAGAGAGACCGGGAGGACTTGTTGGATAATATTGTCAGGAACAAGAGTGTGAATCTGGAACAAGAATCGATGGATAAGATGCCGAACTTGAAATTACTTCTTAATGAATTGGACTCGATCAAAATGAATCAGATGGCCATATCCGAAGACTTGAGAAGAATCCGTAAAGACAATAAGACCCTCTGGCAAGAAAACTTCGTGACAAGAGAACGTCATGCCAAACAGTCACAAACCCTCGACAAGATCTTGAAGTTTTTGGCTACTGTTTACGGGAACAACAATACCGGTAAGATTCTTGAGGTTGACTATGATCAAATTGAAAACGGTGACAATAACAATACCAATAATAACCCTGCTGCTAACACTCCATTGAATTTAGATTCCTTCAACGATGATTTCAATTTCGAAGAGTTGTCTCCCAACAAGCCTGGTCCAAAGCCTAGATTAATGCTTATGGACCAAGCATATAAGTCAAATAAAACCACACCAAACACCCAATCTGAGAATGCCATAAGTCCCAGCTCGGGAGATAATGACTTGCTCAATGGTTTAGAACACAATATCTATAAACAAGGACAGCTGATCCAACAAGTACAAGACTGGGTCCACAAGCTTTCTAACCAACAACAAGTGCATCAGCAACAACTTCAACAAGTAAATAATAACCATCAAAGTCCATCGGTCGACTTGGACTTTGACGTCAATGATTTCTTGCATAACTCAAGTGCCAACACCCCGCAATACGAAGAAGAGCCCAAACGTAAACGATTCAAAACGGGGAATATCGAAGAGATCGATGACTAGTCATGTATAATAGTGTATATTTGTAGATCAAATGTATGGCCGGTAAAACCTGATAACTCACTTGGCGTGTCCCCCCACACGCACTTTGACTCTAACGGTTTGAATCCCATCGCGGAACCTTAAAGGAAATTATTCACTTTAAACTTTGTATTATAAATCTAAGGCTCGATGAGTAGGTGGGAACGACTCGTTGATGCCGTCAAGCTACATAGTAGCCATGGTATCACCACGTTGCGGAATCCGGACTTGGAGCCGATGCCAGAATCTCGGAGAATATGGGGGTTCTGGTCGTTTTTTGGATATTGGGGCGTCCCCAATATCACCATTTGGACTTGGTCAACTGGATCGGCACTCCTTGCTCTTGGACTTGATATAGGGAATGTCATGGGGGCTATTACACTTGGAAATGTGCTAATTTCGTTATATATCTGCTTGAACTCGAACCCAGGAATCAAGTATCTGGTTGGTTATACTTTATCGCAAAGGGCAGTGTTTGGAATCTATGGTTCGGGTCTCGGAATAGGTATACGATTTGTGCTTTCGGTGATATTCTATGGAGTACAGTCGTGGCTTGGAGGTCTTTGTATCATGGTGTTGATATCATGTTTGAGCTCAGATTATATGGAGATGCAACGGACTTTGGACTCTGGCAGTATCAAGGTTCGGGACTTTATTGGATTTGTGATCTTCCAGTTTTTGCAGATGGGATTTTACATCATTAAGCCCGAGAGAATGAATGTGTTTGTGAATCTTTCATGCGTGCTAACGTTTTTGGCGTTTTTATCGGTGTTAATCACTTGTATGGTGAAAAACAACGGGCCAGGTCGTAGTTATCATGAGGATGATGTTACCTCGAAAACGGTGGGGTGGCTGTGGCTCTATGCCATTACGATCTGGTACGGGGCATTATCTCCAGATATTTTGAACCAATGTGACTTTTCTCGGTTCGGTTCCAACAAGATCAAAACCTATGCTGGCTCTGTATCGTCCATCTTAATTACGGGGACATTTGTGCCTTTGGCGAGTCTATTGGTGGCATCTGCAACCAAAGACTTGTACGGGAAAAGTGTATGGTTACCTACAGACTTGAGTTTGATCTGGCTTCGTAATGATTATTCGTCTCGTTCCAGAGCTGCCAATTTCTTTCTCGCATTGGCTTACGCTCTGCTGCAAGCCACATTCAACGTCACGGCCAACGGGTTTGCAGGAGGCATGCAGTTGGCCGGTCTTACGCCAATGTATATCAATATCACTAGAGGTGCTATAATAACGGCCATTTTATCATGGTGTGTTCAGCCGTGGGCGTTTTTTGGTACGTCCAAAGTGTTCATGAACGTCATGAGCTCGTTCGGAGTGGTGATAACTCCAATCATTGCTGTATCGGTATGTGACTACTACCTCCTCAAAAGACAAACGTTGGTGATCTCTCAGCTATACACGAATTGCCCCGAAGGAATATACTATTTCTATAAGGGAATCAATCTACGTGCCGTGGTGGCTTGGATGATAGGTATTGGACCTGGACTACCCGGATTAATTGACCAGGCCCAAAAAATCGACATCCCCACTGGCTTGGATAACTTCTTCTATGGGTCAGCGATATTCCTGTTTGTGGTGCCATTTGCAGCATATTACCTACTTTCAATCATATTCCCCATGAACCAGATGTCGCAGGAAATGGACGATTTGGTGGAACCGGAAGTGGTGGACCTGACGCACGACTCTGTCGACGAGTTTTCGCCGATTAACGATAACCCCAAAGTGAATTATGGACGATAATAAATTATATATATTAATAGACAATGGAAACGGTGTAGCTAGTGACGGTCACACGACATTTCACCCTCTTACATGCATAATGACCGTTTTAATTTAAGGTTTGATAACGTCCAGGGTCTGGCCACTAATGACACGGGACGAATGACACGGGACGAAGCGCGCGGTGCAGGGGCGCCGAAGTTGCAACCTCCCCGCCGGAGAAACTGGACGCAATCCGGCCCACCTGTCACTGCAACAAACCGGAGTCAAACCCGGTCCATTCTGCCGCGGAAAATGCACGACCGGAAGAATGCGACGATAACGAATCCGATAAAACATTTTGAAATTGTCATTGTATTTGTCATAAATATCTATTCGTCCTATCGTTTTCCGTTTGAAATTTCCTGGTTTACTTTGCTGTTGTATTTGCTTTCTTGCCTGGTCCTAGAGTTGACGATTCAATCATGACCGATACAGAAGACAAGCCCCTGAAAAAGCTTTATTCAAAACTAGGATGTCGCGAGTGTAAGCGACGTAAAATCAAGTGCGACGAGACGAAACCTCTGTGTTTGAAATGTTCTCGTTTGGACAAGGTTTGTGTATATCCCAAGGTTGGAGAGAAGGTTCTTCGGGTGTCGAAGAAATATATGGCTGAACATCCAGATTTGTCCGAAAAAAGACTGATTCTGATCTCCCATGATCCCAAATCAACTCCCCCAACGGCTCTGGGCCCCGGGTCCATCCCCAACATTTCTCTTCCCATGAGAGATATGTCTCATGGTTATGTGAATTCGCCAAAAGTTGCATCTGGTAGTTTTACATCGGCCAACAATTCGGTGGGAATACCGTCTCCGGATCCACGTTTTATGTATGGACATCCTGCTGCTTCAGCTCCATCAGCTCCATCAATCGGCCTGCCTCAAGGGCTTTCTCACATCCAATCACGAAAGCCTGACACCCCAGGTTCTATCACGGCAGTAGATATGGCAGCATCTGGGGCTGGAACTGGTGTTGGTGCGGTTGGGGGGCAAGTACCTCCATCCGGATCGTATGCATTTCCTCCATTACCACAGCTAGCTGCCCTCCATCCCAGCTCTTCTATTTCTGCAGCTCAATACCGTGCTTTTGCTCCGGCGATTGTTCCTTCTCCTCCGGCAATGCTGGTGGATCATGATACCACTCGTAATACTTCACCGATCTCAAAGACGTCCAATAACTCCAACATTGATTCCAACTTCCCTCTGTCGCATCCACCGCCTCCGGCAGGGGGTCAAGCTGATGGTCTTACCATCAAGGGTGATATGCTTTTTGATAGTTACTTCAATCGGGAGGATTTGAACTTGTTGGCTAGTGATTTGAATAGTTTGGTTGGAAGTATTATGGTCGAGTCGAATTTCGAACAAAGAGATGATCTGGAGCTCAACTCCTTGGACAGTGGTTCAAGCTTACCTAATTCAAGCCAGATATCTCCCCCATCCATCCCCATAATGAGAAACATCTACTCACAAAACGGCAAATACAATCTGAATACGATTCCTCGGAATTTGCCGTATGATTATATAAAGGTGAAGACCAGTCTGGAAAAGTATTACCTTGAGCAATTTTATCATAATTTTGCCATGGTTATTCTCCCTTTCAATCCATATGACGAAGCAGTGGGAGGTTACTTTAATCCCGCTCGGGATGTCATTTTGTTTTGTGCCTCAAAGGAGCCTCTTCTTTTGGCTGCTGTGCTTGCACAAGGTGCCAAAGTGGCCCATAATAAGACCAACTATTCAAAACATGAAGAGGCCTATTGTAATTATCTTCTGAAATGTTTGAAGCTATTGGGACCTGCATTGAATGCCGATAATGTGCCTGATAAACCGTTGTCCGCTAAAAGTAAACTTGCTTCCAATATCGAATCGGTTTTGATAACAGTTTTATTATTAACTTCGGTTAATGCCTCCAACAATAAACAAAATTGGAGACCGCATCTCAAGGGTGCAAAAGATTTATTACTCAAATACGCCATGCACTCTGATTTAAAAGAGAGCAAAATCATGATATTCTGTAAAGCTTGGTTTACGTCTTTTGAGTTGTTGGCAGGGCTCAGTTCTCCCAAAGGTGGAACTTTACAAACTGATGCAGAACTCGACTCGATCATGAAGTTGGACGATGCTGAAGTATTGCACGTGTTGACTGAAATGGAGCTTGTCAGTAAAACTGGTTTTAACTATTTTTTCGGTTTCGATCACAAACTATTACCAGTATTCAAAGATTTGATCAAATTCTTAAATAGCAGAAGGGGTGAAAACACCACGACTCCTTCTTCCAAGTCAGGTCTTTATATTGTGGGATTACTTTCTAGATTCTATCAACGAAGTAAAACGATCTTCATCAACAAGAGACCATACTTAAGTCCAGAAGACTTTTATCAAGGAATTATACCTAACGGGGCTATTCTTGACGTCGAGAATTTCAAAGGTAAAACAGTTGTCATCAACTGGTCCGATATGGTACATCAAGCGTATTGTTTGGCAGGTATGATTACTGTTTTGACTAAAGGATTTGGTCTTGATTATGACAATGAACAAATTAAACCATTAACTGAACAATTGGTACAACATATGTCGATTTTAAAAGATATACCAGTACCGAATTTTGGTCCTTTCAAGACTCTTATGATCCAGTGGCCTATGCTTGTGGCAGGATTAAATTGTTTTGAAGAAAGCCAAAAAGCCATTGTTCAACAATTTTTCAGAATTAGTGGAGCTGGATCTCTGGCATTTTCGATTAGAATTATTGATAAGGTTTGGGATAAACGTAAAAATGGAGGAACAGATGAATCAGACTTGGATATCGATGTGGTGACTTATTGAACAAATTTGTATAATTATGTAAAAATAGAAATAATAGATTAAAAATTGAGAGAAACTCATATATTTTGACCTATGAAAGAAATCCTTCAATAATAGCAAGTAATCCTACAGCACCAGGATCAGGAATTCCTCCCTCTGCTTGGAATTCACTTTCATCTACGTAACTAGCTCTACCGAATTTGGCTTGAAGGTTTTTGGTTTCATCACATCCCTTCTTGGCAGCTTCAAAAGACTTTTTCAAGTCGCCAGTGGACTTCAAGGTATCAACAAATGGTTGCAAAGTATCCACCAAGGTTCTTCCACCAACACGAGCTCTGGTATACTTGAAAAGACCATCATACATGGCCGCATGCATAGCCTTGGCAACAGAATCAACAGATGAATCGGGTAACTTTTGTAATTGGTGCACCAAAGCAGTCAAATAGATGGAATAAATACCACCTGAAGTACCTCCCATATTGTCTTCCGCAATTTCTGTGATCTTAGACAAGCTCGTGACAGGGTCGTTTGCAGATTCTTGGAAGGAATTGGTCTCAAGAGCTTTAAGAATACCCTTTGCCCCAGCTACTAAAGTTTCTCCGCAATCTCCATCTCCTACAAGTGTATCGTAGTGGGTAATTTTAGGTTCCCATTTTATCAACAAATCCATTGACTTCTTAAGACTATCCATGAACTTATCACCGTCTATTTTGATATCAGAGCTCACATGGACAGTCTCATTCATAGGACTTGCAACGTTCAAGTTCCGCTTGGTTGAAGTAAAAGGTTTAGGTTTCCAACCTGGAGCATTTGTTTCCGAGTCAAGGAAACCAAGAATGTCGTCCTGAGAAAATTTGCCGGTCTTTTTGACGGCATTACTTAAGTTTAACAAAGTAAGTGAAAATCCTGGAGCATTAAGAGAAGTGACAAAATCACTGACCAAAATTCTTTTTGGTTGAGTTGCTAATGGGAAGTTGGAAACGGCATGCTCAGTAATGGTGTAAAGTTCTAAAGAACTAGTTCCACCAATATTGTTCACAAGCAATACAGTTTCGTCATTCTCATCAAAGTCCAAGTAATTCCTTTCCTTATCTGAATCCGAAACGAGCTTTGTGTAAAGATCCTTCACCAAATCATCAATATTTGGAATTGGAGATAATTTGGTTCCGGGTTCATTGTGGATTCCAAGGCCCAATTCGGCTTCATTTGCACCTGTAAATTCCAATTCTTGATCTCCAGATTTTCCTGGAACTGAGGTTCTATCCAAAGATGCTCCAATTGTTACAAGTGACTCGTTAACAGCTTTTCCAAGTTCCAAAATATCCTCAAATTTATGCAATGAAGAAGCAGCACCTCCCAAGACTTTGTGAATCATAGCAGTACCTGCAAGACCTCTTCTTCCTACCATCTTGTTCTGTGTCCTTCCAACAGCAACATCATCGGTGACAGGTAACATTTCGATTTTGTAACCTTCAGCCTTAGCTCTCTCGACCACAAGCCCAAAATGTAAGATATCCCCAGTGTAGTTTTTCACCACCACAATGGTTCCAGTTTCTTTATTACTCTTTGTCTTGATGGCAGCCATGATTTGTTTGGTGGATGGAGATGCAAAAGTGGCTCCACTGACAGCAGCATCAAGAAGATTCAGTCCGACGTAACCTCCATGAAGCGGTTCATGACCCGCACCACCACCACTGATCAAGCATACTTTGTCAGAAGTGTTGGAATTGGGATTGAAAACCACCTTTTCCGAAGGAATAAGTGAAACATTTGGGTTTGAATGACAAAGTCCTTTGAGGTTCAGAAGCACAATGTCTTCATCACCATAATTCCAATGTTTAGCAAGGGTCATATTTGAAAAAACCGAAGCAATTGCAAATTGTCAAATTGGTCTGCGAATTTGCGATTTATAAATCAGTGCAGAACTGGGATATGCTGCGTTTGCGGTTATGTACCTCCTGTTACTGCGGTTACGGACATGCGTTTGCGGTAGAAGTTAGCGCGGCACTGGTAACCGCCACAACGGTTGCAATATTTGTTTTCTTGTGTGGAACTAGGTTGGCACTTCTCTGTGCACTACCTGGTGTCTGTATAGCTGGGAAATGTAAACTAGTTTTAGAGAGAAGTGAAAACGGGGTCTGGATGCTCACAGAAATAACTGGACACTTTTGCAACCCTAGGTCACAAAGTAGCACTTTTATGGCAGGGCCGAAGAGTCACACTGTGGACAGTTCAAGGCTGTTATTAGTAAGCATAGCTCGATACCAATATCATTTTATGGTGTTGTTCTGAATTCAGTGGCTCTAGAAAGTTGACTCTATGAGAAAACCATCGTTTACTAAGAGCTCAAGAACCGCTCCAAAAAAAATCGACAAACACTCCACAAACAAACAAGACTGCTCCACAAGAGCCTTATTAACTCTATATTTGCTGTTATTATAAAGATGAAAACATCTGACAGAAAAATTCAAAAACTGTAACTGCATTCAATAGGCTGCAAACAGTGATTCCTGCGTCTGAAATCTCTCACTCTACAAAGGCCAGTTCATGCCATTCACGCCACCTTCGAGCCTTTTTCCTTGTCACGTGACTACTCCAGCTCCCGTGCACCTCTGCAACCAGCAACTCAACTTCAGCACTACTGGTAATCCTTGTCACTGCATCTCCCTACAACAACCTTGGTTCTTTCTTTCCCCATACTGCGCGCGCGCAAATTGTGCACCATGGCGCAATTGGCCTTCTCATTTTCCAACTCATCGCGCATACGTAACACCACCTTTAATGACAGCCGGGACTTCCAAGGGTACACCTCCCGAAAAGAAAAGGAAGCCCGTAACAAAAACTTTCAGTGGTTGCAACAGGTGTAGACACCGTCGTATACGATGTGATTTGGGTCGTCCAGGCTGTAAAAACTGTCAAAAAATAGGAGTTAAATGTCCCGGATACGACTTGACATTAAGCTGGTTGACGTCCCCCAAATTCACTGCTAGTGGTGATTTGGTGGCCAGTTCGGTGGCATTCAAGAACCAGAACCGTATGCAAGAAGACGGGGGGTCTTCTGATGAATATGCACGTCGGAGACAAGTGGCATTTGTTAAGTGGGAAAAGGGTTCAGGTAATGAACCCTACGAAACATACACTGATTTGGACCAGGATTTGATGATTCTCGATAATTCACAGACTGATGATAATGTTGGAAAGATGGGGAAGACCAAGTTGTTGGGTCCTTTCGGTGTATTTCTGCTGAACGATGCTAAAGACTTAAAAAAGTCTCGAGCCAGTGCCAAAGTTACTAAAAAATCTAAGAGTCCTCAGAAACAGATGAAGAACGCTGCAAGGTTGAAAGATTTAGATACTGTGAGTACGGAGCATCTCTGGTTATCGAATGAATTAAGAGATGATGCTATGTTGACAGCTGCTGCTTTGAATGGTGATTCTCATCTTTTGGAGTTTATGGATATATCACCTAATGCCTTATACAATCATGGGTCGCATACTCCTTCTCATGAAAATAGTGAACATCATCACAATTCGACACATGGAATGGATGGAAATGGGACCACTGATTTTCTCAACTTGCTTTTCCACAAGAATAATATTCCAAAACCTTCGTCTTCATCACTGACTCCAGCACCTACGGGTCAAGATCTTGCGGTACCTGAGCCCACACAACCATACTCAAATATTCTCATCGATCCAACGAATCAACATTTGTTTTACTCGAACTACAACAATTATTTCTATGATAATCCATATAAGATGAATGAAAACTTGGAAATTCACTTGCATGCTCTGTCTAAAGTTGAATCAGAGATGGGTGATGATAACTCACATGTCACCAAGATGCCTTCTTCAATCATGAATATTGTTCAGAGCCCGTTGCAGCCGAAGCTTGGTTTCAACTTACTCACCCCCAATAACGATGTAGGATTACCAACATCTGCTCTTCAGATTCAACCATTAACGAGGTATTTACTCAGTCATTATGTTACACATGTTGCTGATTTAATGACTGTATTGCCATTGACAGAAAGTCCTTGGAAAACTATTTATTTTCCAAGAGCTCTTATGGCAATTGGCGAGTTGGGTGCACTTGGGAAAACATCTACTGCCAAAAATGCTTTATTAAATGCCCTTTTGGCAGTCTCTGCATTCAATTTACAATCCAAGTTCCCAAAGAACAGTGACTCGATGAAATTTTATCTTAATTTGGGTATTCGATTAAGAAATCAAGCCAGTTTGTTTGTACGGAAATTACTTGGAACCTCAAGTGACACCCATGCTGAGATTGAAACCAGTCTTAAAAACGAAAAATATAAAGACGTTCTTTGTGCGGTTATGTCAATGATCTCGGTCGATTTGGTTTGGGGAACCATGCAAGATACCAACTTCTATATCCGTTGGTGTGGAAGAGTCATTAATACAAAAATGCAACATAAGAAGAAACTCTCTACTAAAGCACGGATCTTGCATCGGATTTTCTCCAGTTTGAAAATCATCCAAGATTCTACTTGTTTGAGCAAAGATAATATCAAATACGACTTCAAGCTCATAGATGAAAGGGGATACGATATAAATGGACATGTTCATAGTCAACAAAACGATAAGAACGACATTGATTATATTGTTAACCCAGAAAACACCACCCCGATTTTCATCAACAAAAAATTAATGAACACCAAGAACCATAATGAAAACTTTGCAACAGATGCATTATACGGATTACCCAATTCACTTATCAAATTATTTGCTGAGACGGTGCAACTCTTACGACGTCAAATACACAGTGATCAGTCTGACCCCAAGTCAGTTCAAGAGCTTGGAAATAAACTCAATAACTGGAAGCTTGACTGGAAATTATACGCTGACACTGACGGTGATAAGAAGTTTTATTCATCTATGCACCAGGTAACTTACCACCATATCATGTCATTTTACTACGCCCTCACAATTTACTACAACCGATTAATCAAGCACCAAAATCCAAATGAACTCCAGGATAAAGTCAAGCTCACATTAGACCACTTGAACTCTATTCAAAAGCTCATTTCCAGGGAGGACGTGGGAATCATCCCATTATTCTGGCAAGGTTTTATTGCTGGATGTGAGGCCATCACACCCGATTTACAGATGGGATACAAAAAATGGGGTGCAGATATTGCCCAGTATCTTGGAAGTTATTGGGGTGCCAGACAGATCATGTTGGAAGTATGGAGACGAAAGAGATTGAATTTGGCTAAAGACGATTGGGTAGGAGTGATCAATGATTGGGAGATGAACTTAATGTTGAATTAGACAGTAGAAAACACGACAACGAAAACCAAGACTCAAAACGCAAATACAAATACAAACATAACACGACAACAAGGCGTCGCAATTCGCATAAGAAATCGTAGATATTGGTTTGAAACATGGATTGTTAACATCAACACCGGATGTAAATAAACAGACACGACTAGCTCATCTCTCGAGGCATCTCGAGCCTCGCGTACGCGGTGGAAACCGCGACTGTTTTGGTTATGGTGTCGCGGTGGGTAGCGTGCGTCGTCCAAAACAATAACAAGAACGGCTGCAAAACTGTAGCATCAACACCCCCTGCCAAAACCTAAAGGGATGGTTCGTCAAAATATTATGGAAAGAACAATCCAGACACCCCCTTCCACGCTACACGTCTTCAATAGATCGTCAATTATACGCTCCCATGTTTACGTAGATCCTACGCCTTGTACCGAATAGCCTTGCTCTAAACCCATCAAGTATAAATACCCTTGAATTATTCCACTTTAAGTTAAATCTTTATCCTTTCAATCCGACTTTAGTCTTTCCTTAACCAGGCAAATTCACTCCTTCTTAATACAAATAAAAATGCAATACTTGAACGTTATCGCTTTAGCTGCTTTGGCCACTGCTGCCACCACTTCTTACGAAGTTGAAACCGTCACTGACAATGACACCGTTGAAGTTACCATAACTTCTTGTTCTGGTCACCCAGACTGTGCTGTTGCTGCTGTTGTCTCTACCGACACCACTGTTACCGAAACCGTTGACGGTATTGAAACCATCTACACCACTGTCTGCGAACTCAGTGAACAAGCCAAGGCTGCTGAAGCAACTTCTGCTCCAGAAGCTTCCTCTTCTGAAGAAGTCGTTTACATTGATGAAACCACCACTCCAACCGTTACTGCTTCTACTGGTATTGAAGTTACTTCCACTTTACAATCCACCTTGTTGTCTACCTACTCTGCTTCTAACAGTTCTTCCCTTGCTGGTGTTAACACTTTCGAAGGTGCTGGTCACAAGCAAGCTGCTTTCGGTGTTGCTGGTTTAGCTTTAGCTGCTGTTTTGTTGTAATTTTAATGTTTATATACGGTTTTAATATAATGTACTAGTAATTCATTTTCTCTATATACATACATCTCTAATATTTTATTTTCACTTACTCTTGGAATAAGTTCATGTAACCTTGTTCTAATTCGAACTCTTGATAATATTCATTGGTATCGATACCGATAAATGAATTCCACCAGTAGTTTAACTTCACCATTGTGAATTTAAACAAGAATGTTGGCAAAGTCTTGTATGATCTCAACACAAACTTGAGTGCTCCAAATACTTCATTGAATGCTTTCTCCCATTCATTGCTATAACTATTGTTTTTGGATTTAGGTTTCTTGTCTGCTTGTTTAGAAGGTTTTGGGTCTTGAACCTTTTGAGACTCTTGGGCTGATATCTTGGATTTCAAGGCATTACTGTTGGCCATGAATGGGAAATTGAATCCATTTTTATCAGTTTTTTTATCGAAATCTCCAGGTTGTACCAAGCCTTTCTCCACATCAAGAAGATGATCAGCATACATGAGTTTGAAGTTCTTAACTGCTTCGATGGACTTACTCAAACGATCGAAAGTGTTTAATAATGACACAAGTTCAATTCTTCTGAATGTCAAGTGATCTTCGAACAAGATCTTCAACGCAGTTCCGTATCCAATAGTTTGTAATTTCCCCCACATTCTACAACGATCACAGCCAACACAGTCCATGATAGCACTGATATTCTTGAACTTGGCCCTGAATTCAGTCTTTAACTCAGGATCGATAATTAGTGCCGATTGGAAAATTGGTTCTTGATCCAAAGCAGATACCATGGTATTGAACAATTTCTGATAATCATCGTGGTTCTCGAGTAAATCTTCCGATTTCTTCAAGAATTCAATAACTGGATAATTCTTGAATAACTTCACGAGTGCTTGACTTACCAACCCGTAATTAAAGTATAAGTTAGAAATCCTATCATTATGCTCTCCAACCCTCTCCATAAAAATTTTCAAGTTAGGACTGAACCCGGCCCCTTCGTCGTCTGAATCTGAATCAGCATATGGTTCAACATACTCGTTCGACAAATGTGTTGAAATCGACGCATGCATTCCACTGACCACTCTCAAAAACAACTTCTTGGTGGAACACTCTTCTGTGTCCTTTTCTGTGAAACAGTTCTCACCATAGATAGCTCCCCAAACATTATGGGCTTGTTTGCCTCCATATCCAGTGAATCTCTCTGGATTGTCAAGTAAATTGACATAATCACAAGCGTGACTATCATCAATCTCACAGTACTCCACATCCGAGTCTGGAACCAACTCGGAATCACCCGTGTTGGCGTCGTTCAATACAATCTCGTCCCATTGGTTATGGTTTGGTGGAAGAATTTCAACAGCACAGTTTTCGGTCGAACAAAAATGCTCTTCGTTCCAGAACTTACACTGGTTTTCAAAGTTGATTTTGAAATAACGGAAGTATGAGGTGGATACCAAATCCTTGATCACCGGATACACCTGGTCGTTTATGTTATCTATGTATGAAAAAGTGGTGTTACAATCATTGGTGATGGTTTGGGAACAAAAGTCGGAGGAGTAGAACGGAGTAAAGCAGCTGATAAATCCTAATAAGTTTATAAAGGTAAACAAAATGGCCCCGAATCCCTTCATGATATGTATAGTTTGGAAACAAATTTACAAATACAATCAGATCAGATATAGCTGTCCTTTCATCTGGTGATAAAAAAAACTTAGTAATTAGCCTGTGTGCAGGCGGGTGGTGCGGGTGGCCGTTTGTTTTGTCTCTCGGGTTCGACAGAAACTGCGCGGAGTTCGATGGAAGCGTGAGCCGATTGGCAGTGGAAGTTTCCATGTTCTATCGATTACAACATGTATATTTTATTATCTAATCAAATTTGATCTTTTTGGCCAGCTTGGACATATCTACATCTTTAAAGAAAGCTCCGTAAGCTGAATGGGCCTTTTTCTTGGTGTGACCTCCAAATTTCAATAATTCTTCTGGCACTGGTTGGTCTGCACCTCTTAAAATGTTACATAGAGCTCCACTCAAATGTTTCTCATGTTCGGTGAATAAGGTGTGGGAGATTCCGGTTTTACCGGCTCTTCCAGTTCTACCAATTCTGTGGACGTAATCTTCGATGGTTAATGGGAAGGTTAAGTTGATAACCAAGGTAACATCTGGAATATCTAATCCTCTTGCAGCCACGTCGGTAGCCAAAAGAATTTGAGATTTTCCAGCTTTGAAGTCTTGTAATGCTTGAGTTCTTTGAGATTGATTCAAGTCTCCGTGGATGGCACTGATACGGTAGTTACTTCTTCTTAAAGTGTTTTCGACTCTGGCAGCTTCCTTTTTATATAATGCAAAAATTAATATTTTATCGTGACGTTTAGAGTAATCTCTCAATAAGTTCAGTAACTTTCTTTCTTTATCGTATGGTTCAATGACTTCAACGATTTGTTGAATTCTCTTATTGGCATTTAATTCGTTGGAAATGTTACCCAAGGTGATCTTAACAGGGTTTCTCAAGAAACTGGATGCTAAGTTTTGCACTTCAACTGGCCAGGTGGCAGTGAACATTAAGGTTTGTCTTGAACTTGGAACACTGGAGATAATGGCCTTTATATCCTTTTCAAATCCTTGGTCCAACATTCTGTCGGCCTCATCTAAAACGAGGTAGTCAACCTTGGACAAGTTGATGTAGTCATCATTGATTAAATCCAATAATCTACCTGGAGTGGCAATAATGATATTGGTTCCATTCAAATTCTTGATTTGATCTTGTTTTGAAACACCTCCATAGATACAAGAAATTTTGACTTTAGAAGTTAATTTTACCAAGTTGTCGTAAATTTGAATAGCCAATTCTCTGGTTGGGGAAACGCATAATACTTTCAAGTCGGAGGTTGGGTTTTCCAAGAGTTTTTGTAAACTTGGAACACCAAAGGCCAAAGTCTTACCTGAACCGGTTTCAGCAACACCAATCACGTCATTTCCATTGAACAAGTATGGCCAGGAAACAGATTGAATTGGGGTAGGTTTGGGAAACTCTTTAAGCTTGGATAATTCCTTGTGCAAATCGATATCTGAAAACGAAAGAACTGGTTGGATGGAAGATACTCCGTTTTCAATATGAACTTGGTTTGACAGAAGGAAAGCATCGATATCGCTGGCCAGGGCAGAACCTTTAATACTGGTCTTGGTTGAGACAGTTTCCTCTGTCTCATCAGAAGCCTTCTTGTCTTTTTTGTGCTTCTTCTCCTTCTTCTCTTTCTTCTCCTTTTTATCATTCTTATCCTTCTTCTCTTTCTTCTCCTTCTTGTCCTTCTTCTCCTTCTTGTCCTTCTTGTCCTTCTTGTGTTTCTTCTCCCCCTTCACCTTCTCAATAATAGCGTCTTCGTGTTCTAACAGTCTCTTCATGATTGCAGCTCATCGCAAAGATTTTTTCTGCCGATTTTTAACAACGCGCAGTGGTCCTGCATGCACGCTTATCTCGAGAATCGATCCTTATCATTCAAAGTCGGTGCATGTGGAAGCAAACAATGACCGAGATCTCGAGATCTGAGTCATGTCTCTTGTTTTTATAGAACTATCGGCATTGTTTCAAACGTACTGGCAGAACCAGACTTCCATAAACTCAGAAGTATCCCACATAAACCTACAGGAACTTAAGTCTAATTGTATATATATATATTTGCTTGGTAACGGTACAAACTATCTAATGTCTTTTCTTTCCTTTGTTGGATCTTTTCTTCTTTTCGTTTTTCTTGAAAGACTTGTGTTTGGCGTAGTGTAAACTGGATTTCGTCTTCTCGTGGATCGAATCTTCCAATTCGTCCTCGTTGTCACGACTTCTAGCATTGGTCTTCATCATCTTCACAGAAGACGCCAGACGAGGGATTGACTTCACTACCGAGGGAGATTTGGATGATGCCAATCTGGCAGCCTCGGCATAGCTCAATTCGTTCATATTGATGGTAACAAACTCATCGTCGATGGTGTTATCCATGGATATATTAAGCATTTTGTTGGCATTGTCAGAGGACTTTACCACAAAAGCGCTTGGAATTGGCTCATTTGCAGCTGTGGCTGAAGACTTGGAAGCTCTGGATCCAGATCCAGTACCAAAAATTGATGAGAAAAGGTTCAACTTAAACATTGGGGGACTTTTTAAAAAAAAAATGATATAAATAAAGTGATTATAAATAAACTTAAAAATAAACAGGAAGATAATGCTCTTATATATTTGTTGTGATAAGGATATTTATTTGTGGAGGGTCGTGTCGCGGAGCATGCGTCATACCGCTTTGAGGCCCACGACATTCATGATGCCGGGGGTCATTGGCGCGCAGGGTGCGCAGCCCACCACGGGCCCCACCGCCAGAGCAATCTTATTAGGCCCGTGGTTTTTATTACTCACATGAATTGGGCGTGCGACCGCACAAAACTACTATGGTATAACCTTAGTGTCCATGGGTCATGTATGTTGTTTCAGGAATTGTGAATTGGTTGGCAGGCTTATGGTTACGCTTGTAATGGCTGAGCCGGGAGTAATTGTCAAAAATCCATGCTGAGCTGACTTCAGGGTCGCTTTCGGTCGTTACACTGGTGATTATATCGCAATAGTATTCGATATATTCTTGCTTATTTACCACCAAATCACCTACAAGTTGGACCATTCTCTCTTCGACGTTGTACTTACCCTCCAAATATGCCAGGATATTTATTTCACCGGCCATGGTTACCAAGGTTTTGCTCAAGTTGTCCATGTCTATTTCCATTACCACATATACGGAAATGTCCATTAGAAATGGCTGCAACACTGACATATCCCAATTTGGATGATTGTGGAGCAATTCTCGAATGACAAACATAACCACGGCAGGGATCAAATTGAAATAAATGATGATTTCATGGTGTAAGTATTTGATAAACTGTTGGAGTGGTTTGGGTTCAATGGTGTTCCATATTTCCTGATCGAGCCCTTCATATATCATCAAGCAGAATTTCTGATTCGGGATACTTCGGTGCCATAAATGGAGGTTTTCATGAGTCACTATGCTTTTGAGGTTGGAATATCTCTGGGTGGTGACGAAGCAGGTTCTTATCAGGAAATAGTTTCTGTCATCATTACACCAATCCAAAATATTGTCTATTGTCCGGGAAACGTATCCAATCAATTCTTGTTGGCGACTCTCGGCAACTCCCTTCTTTGTGTACGATTCAATTATTTCACAAACCAATAACAACTTGCCAAAACATTCATCAAGGGTTGCAGTTAATGACATTTCCTCGGCAAACACAGAAGCAATTCTTAAGAATTCTTCCATGATCCCATCATAATTGTTCTCGATCATTACTTTGACGCATCTCAACAGTTCCACGAGATGGTATCCCAATTCTTCGATTCCTCTTCCGGTCTTATCTATGTTCCGTCTGAGTATAATAGCCTCTATAGGCCCCCAACATTCAATTCCCTTATGTATAAACCCTCTCAAATTAAAAGATGCAATTAGGAACACTTCATACCATTGAAAAGCTTTATTGTCTTCTAATAGAAATCTGTATTCCTGTCCAAATAGTTTGGTTTCTTCTGAATGTGAAGCCAAATACTTGGTTATGGCCAGGTCCGATACCCAGTGTTGATACTTGAAGTTGAATAATTCGACTGCAAAATCTGCTTTTGCTACCAGAGAGTCTCCCTTTAGCTCTGGATATGGTACTTCAAGGGGTACGTATGATCTATAGGAGTCACAAATAGAGCCATATTTCAATCCACCATTTTCTTTGTCCTGGACTCTCAAGGCATCAGACAAAAAATACTCATCTGGAGTCCCCAAAAGGATTCTCTTGGATAGGAGATTTAGAAGATGTACATCTCTTCTTATTGAAAGAGATTTTTCATCAACTTGGCATCGTTCTTGGGAATTAGGTGAATAGTGGACAAATTTAGTATTGAATTCACCTTTTCGAAGCAATGGTGTAAGGAAATCATATGGAATGGTAAGCCCTATATCTCGATAAAAGAGGACATTTCCATCATCGTCAAACTTTCTTTGAACATATATTCCTGATCTGTCATGTTCTATCACACTAAATTGATATTGTTTAAAGACGGTTTCAACTGCAAGAAGACCTTTAAGCTCTTTGTCCCATCTCCGAGATTCAATCACGACATCTTCCCCATCAACTCTGGAAAGCTTCCCGTTCTTCAAAATAACGTCATATAATGGGGATTTCATATTTGCATCTGTGCCATTGATTACAACTTTATCTATTTTATCTGCATTTGCAGTAGATTCTTGTAACTGACTTTGGTTGGCTGCAGGCATCACTGGAGGCTGCTGTTGCTGATTTTGCAATTTCTGTTCCACAATCTCCAACCTCAGTTCAATACTCGAAAGTCTCTTCTCAAAGCTTTCGAACGATGCAAACACCGTTGGGAATACCTGATCAGTGAGCTTTTTCAAAAGCTCATTGGTCTCCTCCACCTTCGACTCTAGCATTATCGTTTGAAAATTTTCGCATCAAATGGGGAAATCACCTATTACCACAGATCTTTACCATAAAATCTCCAAATCACCCCCGAGAAAAACTGCAAGCTACCCATTCATGGGATACATAGCAATTGAGTTGGCTTCTTCGATAACAAGTTTTTATACCTCTCGCTCGGCTGCCTCTTTCCCCAATCTCATCCTCTTCACTGCAGTTCGCGAATAATTGTTTTTATCTACAACATGGAAGGGTGGAGTGAAGCACTTAGATTATCACTCGAATCCCCTATATCTACCGTGGAGTTCGACACTCAGTCTAATCTAATTTGGACTGGTGATAGCCATGGATATCTCAGCAGCTTTTCTCTGGTTGATACTGGGTTTAATGACCAAATAAATCTATTTCCCTACACTAAGTTCAAATCCAGTAGTCAAGCAGATCCAGTGACACAAGTGATTACCAATGCCAACAAAGTATACTCGTTATCCCAAAGTAATATAAATATTAATAATAAGCGAGGTCTCCCGATTGCCAATCTCAATTCACTGTTGAATAGATATTATGAAGACTTCAACTGTATGGCCCTTAACGATCTCAACAACGACTTGATCGTTAACAAATCGGGTGGCCTCTTCAAGGTCAACTTACACGATCCTAAGGCCCACCAACCACTTAATTTTCATGATGATTTATCATTCATCCATCATCTGGCTAAGTTTTTAACATTAGGTAAAATTGATGGTTCTATTAATTTGTTTGACCAGAACTCGAACGAAGTTATAAAGCTGTTTACAGGTCATAATAATGGATTAAGTGATCTAGATATAAATGGAAACTACCTCGTAACTTCGGGCTACTCCCTCAGACATAATACCTATTTTGTTGATCCTTTGGTCAATCTTTATGATTTAAGAATGATGAAACTTCTTCCTCCCATACCATTTCCGTTTGGTCCATCATTTGTCAAGTTCCATCCAAAACTTCCTAACTTGGTGTTAATAGGATCCAAGTTGGGAAACCTTCAATTCTTGGATATATTTGATCAATCCCAATTTCAAATGTATCAAGTTGATTTGATGAATACATCCAATTTCATCTCTAACTTGAAAATGAGTGGTAATGGTGAATTCATAACTTTTAATGACAGTTTCAACAACTTAATAACGTGGAATTTCAATGGAAGTAAGAAATTTGTCAATTTCCCTGTAGAGTTGGAAGGGCCATCTTCAGTAGAAGAACCTTCAAGAACCTTACCATTAGAAAAAGAAGATATACCTTTGAACCTTGTTGGAATGCCATATTACAAGGACCTTCTTCTTTCTAACTTTGGTAACAATTTAATTTTCACCAAAGAATCTAGTAAATTACCATTAGCCTATGATGAGAATATTCCATTCATGAAATTCATGGAAAACAGATACGACAATAATTACAACAAGTATTATCCATTGAATAAAATTAGTGATTGTGACTACATTCCATTTATTAGTGAGTCAAGTTCGAAATTTGATGATTCTGCTTTCACCAAGATTCCAAATTGTTATAATAAGTTGTTGATAAAGTATTCGAAATTCGGTATTGAAGATTTCAATTTTGATGTTTTTAACAAGACAAACTATAGTGGCTTGGAGAATAACTTGGATAATTCTTACTTGAATTCAATTCTTCAATTGTATAAATATCAACCTGATTTTCAGAACATGGTATTAAGAAATTTATTCAATGAATGGCTTCCAAATGATTCGACCACAATTTTAGAGAGAAACAATTTCAAAGGTTCTTCACTTTTAAATGAACTTGGGTACCTTTATGATATGTTGAACAAAGCAAGTGGGAAAAATGCCAAGATGTCGAATCTTTCTGAGTTTCTAAACTCTGCAATTCCCTCGGAACTTCTAAATTTTGATGATCTTAAATCAGTTGATTCCCAAACACTCAAAAATAAGATTCTTAACTTCAATGCATTCTTTTTGACCAAGTTACTTGATGATTTCCATTATCAGGACTCTTTCTGGAAAGAGTTCAGCTCATTGATATTAATCAAGTATGTTAATGGAGATCAGATCACTGCATCAACCAATGCTACCTTAATGAGTATACCCGATCCATCTTTATGCCTAGTTGATTTCTTGAATTATTCTTTATCCAATGTGATTGAATTGCCAAGGATAATGTCTATAAGTGTAAATTTCAACAACCGGGAATTCAATCAGATGAACAAAAATTGGCTAAACGAGTATATTCACACTGAGAAGGTCAACGATTTTATCACCTTCACAGACAAGCCAAGCAACTATAAAAGCTACAAGCTTTTAGGATATGTTGCTGAGGTTACAACTGGTCCAGAGACATCAATAGGAAATCACAACTTGATTACATTTGTTAATATCAGCAACAAATGGTATCTTTTCAATGATTTTTTGGTCAAAGAGATCGATAAAGTGGAAGTAATTGACTTCCAAAGAAATAACAAGAAACCTTTGGTGATTCTCTACCAGAGTTTAAATCATGAGCCATTTTCCCAAATTACCCAGCAAGAATACTTTAGAATTAATGACTCAATATTGTACCGAGACCATTTTGCCTTGAGAATAAGAGAAGATTATATGAAACAATACAAGCTCCTTACCAAGGAAGATGCACCTCAGCCTGGAAGTCTCATCGCTATTGATGCAGAATTTGTTATTTTAGAAGATGAGAAATTCGAAATTAATAGCTCAGGGACCAAGAAGCTCATCCAGCCTAAGAAACTAAGTCTTGCCAGAATATCTGTAATCGACCAAGACGAAACGCCTTTCATTGACGACTATATCATCCACACGCAACCAATCCAAGACTATATCACATCATTCTCTGGTATCGAACCCGGAGACTTGGACCCTGTAAACTCGTCTAAGAACTTAGTAACTCATCAAACTAGTTATAGAAGACTTTGGCTTTTACTAAATCTTGGTTGTGTGTTCATTGGACATGGGTTGCAAAATGATTTCCGAACTATTAACATCCATGTTCCTAAAAATCAAATAAGAGACACTTCAGAATTGTTCTTCTTACATGAATATAGAAGAAAACTTTCGTTGAAGTTTCTCTCTTACGCAGTGCTACGTGAAAAAGTTCAAGTGGGAAACCATGATTCAATTGAAGATGCAAAATACGCTCTTAAATTATATAAAAAGTATAATGAGCTTCAGAAATCCCGTCAACTAGAGAAGACTTTAACAGATATTTACTTGGAAGGTCAAAGATCCAAGTTCAAAGTCCCCGAAGCATAACTCTATAGAAATATATAATCCATCAATTTATCAATGCGCACTGACATTTAATTTCTGGCATTCAAAATCTCTACATAATGGCTCCAGAAGAGAACTCAAACGAGCAACATCCACCCAAGCCGGCTCTATCTCGTGGAACCAGTAGCTCGGCACTAGAGACTGATAAGGTGGGCAATCTCGAGAATGATCGGAAGCCAAAACGAAGCGTAAAAGGCAAAATGCATACAAGAACAGCATCATATAATAAAATCAATTCCCTCAATCGACCAAGTTTGAATCGTTCCAAATCAACTGACGGTGTCATAAGGGTGAAAAGAAATAACCGGTCTTTCACAAAACTAACGAACCTTCAACCATTGACTAAAACCCTTTCGAACCAATCGCTTAAGTCTAACAAGTCGAATACCTCGTTAAAGAACTTGGGACTTTTATCAGGGCCTGGTACCGGTGGATTGAAGTTAAGTGCCAAGCAGGGTAAAGCAATCTTGAGGCTTAATGAAGATAACGATGACTATGAGGATTTGGATGATGAAGAAATTCCCCAAACAAATGACGACTCCAACCAAGAGGAAGAAAAATCACAATCCACAAGCAGAGAAGGCTCAGAACAACCTATCGAACCTCAAGAGGCTAACCCGACTATTCCTCTTCAACAATTATTTCAGAGGGCACTTGACCAACCATTTATCGAAGGTGAACAACGACTGCAGGAGCAATCCCAACAGCTTCCACAACCGAAACAACTGTATCATGCTAACACACAAACAATTACGGAGAATCTGGATGCTGAAAAGCAACATGAGTCAGAAGATCCGGAAAAATTGGAATCCACAGTCCCTCCTGTCCCTTCACTTCAACCTCAAAGTTTGAAAGCAATGGACCTGAGTCTCACAAAATCAGTAAATCCTCAGTCCATTACACCTTCAAGTAATCTATATGGGGGTTCTTTGTTCCTTTCGCAAAGTACAGGGCTTGTTAGAAAAATTGATAGTAATGGGGTTATAGGTGTCGGTACCACTAACTATGATCTGCAAGAATCATCTCAAGATGGCAGTCTTTCATTTTCCCATAATCCTATGGAATTTAATCAATCAATTGCGGAGCCTGTCATAGTGAATAAGAACGTAATCAAGGAGAATTCATATCAACCCAATCAGACTATTTTCAATAACCTTCAACGGACCAATTCTCAGTATGTGAACACGAAGAAGCAACTTCAAAAGCAACAACAGCATAAAGACCATCTATCTAATAATCACAATGACAATAATCTCAACTTGAACGGTGCAAACAACTTTTCTAACTTCCTCTCCAATAAGTCAGGACTTAATGATTCTCATGACAATAGAACTCAACAAAGATTGTGGTTACAGAGAGAAAACTCGAGAATGGATTTGAGCTTGGACAGTAATCAATTAGCAAATTTGTCCAGTTTGTCATTAAATAATTTGATGTTCGCTCATAACTACCAATCGAGTGCTAATTTGAGTCAAATGAATGGACCAGTCACTCCAGGACAAATGTCATTGGGTCAAATGACTCCAGGTATCCCTAGTGACCAATTTGCTCAAAAGCCCAACCTTTCGAACGAAAATTCAAACTCGATGACAAATATGCATGGTCTTTTAATGTTGTTACAAAATGGACAACAGAATCCTATTCAATCGAGAATCGAATTCGAAAGGTTAAATAGAGAGTATTTGAACGTCAGAAGACATTTGAATCCAATAGGAGAGAGTCTTAACCGAGTGAAGAACAATACAATTCGTATTGACAAAACTAACAAGCGAGATGTAAAACAGTTAAACAAAAACGGAAATACCTTCCAAGAGTATGCTCCTCATTTCGAAGAGAAGGAGCAAGAAATCAATGTCGGTCTCAACAAGTTATGGCAAGACGCATTACTTCTGACCACCTCAGTAAAACCCCAGCAATTACAACAGCATCACCAACAACAACTACAACAGCAACAACAACAGCAGCATACTCAACAGCCTTACTCACATTCTCCAAAACAAATGCAACGGCCTCTGATGCAAAGAATCCCATCGAGGAACCAATATATGAACTTGAGGAACCCGCAAACCCAGGCACCCACCACAAGGGCTGTCAAACTTGCCCAGCAAAAACCTCAGTTACACTAATGTCAAATTAATCTTTATATTTCACTATATACAAGTTGATTAATATGAGTCAAGTGTGTTACATAAATCATATACGTTTTAACACTTCTCATATATCTACATATATGATCATTGCTTAGGACCTTATCAACTATCCTTGTCTCTGTTTATGTTTTCCATTACTCTTGCAGTACACATATACTCTACCTTTTCTTCTTACCATGTAACAATCTTTGCAGAATTTTTTCACTGAAGTTCTTACTTTGAAGCCTCTAAACTGCGACAATCCGAATATACCTGATGCAGACACCGAATTTGGACTACTCATAAATGGAGAAATATTGCTCCTTATCCCAGTCGTGCCTATTCTGGATGTTTGGGTGGCTCTGATACCAGTCCCTACCAAATTTCTAACCAAAGAACCAACTCTAAACATGCTTGACTAAAGACAAAATTTTCAGCTCAACTTTGATAGTGCGATTCAGTATTCTCGTGTCTCCACCATCGCGCACCAGTTTTTCAGATTGTCTATTTTTTTGTCAACGAAATCAAACACGTCAAGGGACAAAAATAACAACGAGTTAATTTCTACCATGTCGACTTCGTCATACAAAAAGGGAGACCCTTACTCCCATTCTGGAGTCGTTGACAAGATGACCGTCTTTCAAGAGTGTTTGCAACAATTCAATGCTTCTCCCGTCAATGCCAAAAAGTGTAGACAATTGTTGGCACAGTTGTTGAGATTGATTTACAGTGGTGAACAATTCCCATCACAAGAAAGTACCACTTTGTTCTTCTCAATCTCCAAGTTGTTTCAACATAAAGATGCCTCATTGAGACAATTGGTTTATTTGACTATCAAGGAATTGTCTGCCACCTCACAGGATATTTTGATGGTGACTTCTTCCATCATGAAAGATATCCAAAGTGGTGATTTGATTTACAAACCAAATGCCATTAGAACCTTGTCAAAGGTCTTGGATCCAACCACTGTTTCTGCAAGTGAAAGATTGTTCAAGAACTCGATTGTTGACAAAAATCCAATTGTTTCGTCTGCTGCATTGATTTCTTCATACAACTTATTACCCATCGCCAAGGACGTGGTAAAAAGATTCACCAATGAAACTTTGGAAACCATTCTGTCATTCAAGCAATTCCCTCCTGATCAATACCAATTGCACGAATACTACGGGGGAGCCACTACCAACTTACCTACCACCACCTATATGTATCAATATCATGCGTTGAGTTTGTTATACGAATTAAGAAACCACGACAAGATGTCATTAATGAAATTGATTACTTCATTGAGTGATGGAGTTTCTTTGAGAAACTCGTTGGCTGTGATTCAACTTATTAGATTCATCAATAAGATCTTAATTGATGATGAATCTTTGATCCAACACTTGTTACCAATTTTGATTAACTTTTTAAAACACAAGTCTGATCTGGTTGAATTGGAAGCTTGTAAGACTATTATTAACTTGCAGCATTTAATCAGCAAGACTGATTTTGCTAGCGTTGTAAACACTTTACAAAAATTATTGACTGTTCCAAGAACTGCAACTAGATTTGCAGCTATCAGATTAATTAACAAAATTTCTGTCAAACATCCTAAGGAAATTATCACTGTTAACCATGAATTAGAAAACTTGATTAATGATTCTAACAGATCCATTTCCACTTTGGCTATCACCACCTTATTAAAGACTATCGGATCAGGAACTGTTGAATCAGAAGGATCTGTTGAAGTTGGCAGTGAAAGTGTTGACAGATTGATCAACAAGATGACTTCATTGATGGATGAAATCACTGAAGACTTCAAGATTGTTATCATTGAAGCCATTGAAAACTTGGCTCTTAAATTCCAATCCAAGCACAAAAAATTGGTTTCCTTCTTAGCCGATTTATTGAAAGATGAAGGATCTTTAGAATTAAAGTCGTCTATTGTTGATACCTTATTTGATTTGATCAAATTTTTGAAAGATAATTCTGGTAAGCAAACCATTTTGATGAATTTGTGTGAATTTATTGAAGATTGTGAATATACCGAATTATCTGTTCGTATATTACACTTATTGGGTGACGAGGGTCCAAATGCTTCCAACCCATCATATTACATTAGACACATCTACAACAGATTGGTCTTGGATAACTCCATCATTAGATCATCTGCCGTTATTGCCTTGTCTAAGTTTGCAATCATTTGTGGAGGTGAAGTAAGCAAAAACGTTCAAATCCTTTTGAGTAGATGCTTGAATGATGTTGACGACGAAGTTAGAGATAGAGCTACGTTGTCCTTAAAGTTCATCGAGAACAATGAAAAGAAATTAATTATCACGGAATCCAAGTACGATTTGTCTGTTTTAGAAAACAAATTAATCCATTACTTGAACGACGAAAAGAATTTCGAAACCAAGTTTGATATTAATGAAATTCCTGTGCTCTCCAATGAAGAATTGAAATCCAAGGAATTCGAAAGCAAGTTGAACAAGATGGATAAGAGTGATGAAATCGAAGCCGAATCCTCAACTAATGAATCCAATAAGGACAGTAAGCCAGATCAATCAAACGAATTGTTGAAACAACAAGAATTTGAACAAGAGCTTGGTCAAGTTAGTGAATTCAGTACCTTTGGTAAGTTGACTAAATCTTCAATCCAACCAATTTACTTGACTGAACGTGAAAATGAATTTGTTGTTACCTGTCATAAGCATTTCTTCCTTGATACAAACAAGGTGGTCTTGCAGTTTAATATCACAAACACCGTCAGTCATTTAATCGCCCAAGATGTTTCCGTTATTGCTCAACCAGATAATCCAGCATACACTGAAGAATTCATTTTGTCAGTCAATGAATTGAAACCAAACGAAACTGGTACTATTTATGTAAGTTTCAATAGCCCAAGCTTAGATGAAGATCAAATAATTTGTGGCTTCGGTAATACCTTGAGCTACACAAACAGAGAAATTATTGATGACGAGGGTAATATTGACGAAACTGATGAGGGATGGAGTGACGAATACCAAATTGGAGATTTGGAAATCTTGGGAGGTGACTTCATTCATCCATTATACAACTCGAATTTTGATGGAGTATTCGACCAACTACCAATTGAAGATTCTACTGTTATCCAATTGAAGGGTATCAAATCT
The DNA here is from genome assembly GCA_030569695.1 of Yamadazyma vaughaniae. Taxonomy (NCBI): domain Eukaryota; kingdom Fungi; phylum Ascomycota; class Pichiomycetes; order Serinales; family Debaryomycetaceae; genus Yamadazyma; species Yamadazyma vaughaniae. The sequence goes on along the minus strand of JAJMLO010000004.1, from coordinate 191,173 downwards.
TTAGAAAGTGCTATAACTAAATTTAAGGACGACTTAAATATGATTCCATTGGATGGAAGTGATTACGTTCCTCCAGACTCAAACTCTCATATGTTGAAGCTATTAGGTAAAGACATCTGGGGTGGTAAAGTCGGAGTATTGATCAGATTGGCATTGACTGGTGGAAAATTGGCAGCAAAGATACAAATTAAAACAGAGACCGAAAACTTCTCAAACACTATTATTGATAGTTTTTAAAAAAAATCACATTTTATAGTTACATACACATGTTACCGATTCACTTCTCGGAGTTTTAAAAGCGCCTCCTTCTTGTGAGAGCTGTCTGGCAATTCGTCGGATAACAATTTTGCCGTCACCTGAATTTTTGTGCCATTTTAAGTGACATGTAATTCGGCTTAATGATGTAGCCAGTAATCGATCAAACCACAATATGTCACAAGTTACATTCCTGATTCCCGAACAAAAACTAGGTTCCATTTCACCTTGTCAGGTGCAATCCTTTCATCCGCGACGGCGCGGGCCCTTATCTTTAGTCGGCCCATTCACGCGGATATACACATCCGGGATGAGAATCCATGTGCAAAGCACCGAAAAACTGTGCCCCGAGAAACGCTGCACCGCGAAGCTCGGTTCAGCGTCTCCCCGGATGCCGCCCCATTCTAGCGCGGCCATCAAATGGACCCACCGGCATGACGGCACTTCGGAGTTACCCCGTAAAAAAAAAATATAATAAAAAATGAGCTCATCGGACAATTAAATCCATCCATGGATGACACATAAATAGCAGCCCGTTTTCCCATTTTATACTCTTTTATTATATTCTTATTTTTATTACTTATCCCAAATGTCTGATTTCAAGAAACTTTTCCAATCCACCCCAAACAGCTTTTTATCCTTAGGTACTGAAGTCAGTGAGCCATTTATAATTCCAAATGTTTCTCCAACTTCGTCCCCTATTTTAGCACCAATTCAAGAAGAAAACATTGATAATGCTGAAAAGCAAAGATCTGTTTCAATTATCGAATTAAAGTAGATTATTGATACTTGATGATTAGGAATTGATCAATATTAATGATAGGTTATGACTGGCGTATGGAGTTTATGAATACATATGATTTGATTTTATCTAAAATACTTTTTACTCTTTTTGTTCTATTTACTCTAATGATCCACGATTCTAATGTTAAAACATAAAATTGAGTACATAAAATTTGGCTATTTACATCAGCTTGAAATTAGCTACTAAAACAATGGGTAGAACTCATTGTACTTCTTAGAGTAGTAAGCAGTCGATAAAGTACCTAAAGAGAGCAACACCAAAGGAACAGGCTTTTTAAACTCACTCTTGATAGATCTGCTCAAACCAGCAGCTAACAAAACCACACTTGATCCTAAGGCAATTTCTAAACCCCAGTCTTTATTTTGTTTCAACAAATAACCGGCACTTCCGTACAAAACAGAAAAAGTGACACCTGCAACTAAAGATGGAATTGACCCTTTTCTGGCGTATCCCATACCTCCACCAATGGCACATAAGCCTGCTAAAGTAAATGCTGGATGCTCCATGATAACGTTATTGGTTTTTTTTCAATATTCGAAAATCGGAAGTTTTCTGTGCGAGAAATCATTCCACAATCTGTGAAAATATGTGCGCACAAAGAAGCCTAAAGTTTAAGTATGACACAGCGAGTACAAACCAGAGGACTTATATTTTGAGAACGAGCCCTTCAAAGTATGAAATAGGCTATTTCTTGTGAGCACTGCATAGTTGTTCTCTGATAAATTTTAAGCCGATTAACAAGCAGTTTTTGTGGAACAATATTTTGCAGCCATTAAGTTCAATAATATATTATGATGTCTATATGATGTCTATAAATATGTGAGTAAAAATGAATTATTGATAGAGTTTCTTAAAAACGTCAGATGCATCATCACCACTAACAGTCTTGAAGTCCAGTTCATTGATACTAAATTGACCTTGCTTTTCTTTGATTTTGAATTGAATGATCTTAAGAATGTTGTAAATAACACTTAACCCTGGAGCATCAACGCCATTTTTTTCAGCAATTCTGAGAGGATTACCCAAAATGACCTCGATCTCCAACATTTGGTTCTTGTCAACATCAATCTGCATCGAAGGTCTGTAGAACAACCCATCACTTTTATGGATTAAGTTTTCTGCACGGTTGATGTCCAACTCGTAACCTTCAGATTTGGCGATCTTAATGATTTCATGCATAAGCTTACGGAACATCGAATCAAGCCCAATGGCGATTTGACATCTGGTCACATCGACCTCAACGGCAGCACATACGGTGTTATACACGGAGTTGTAGCAAAGCTTATACCATCTCGACAATTCAACATCTTCTTCGACGGTGATTCTATTATTATCTCTGGTATACGCATCGACAAATCTGTCGAATAAAACTTGAGCCTCGTCTTTTGGAACGTTATTGGCCTTAAAGATTCCAAAGGTAACTTCATCAGGTGCCACATGCGTAACGTTATTGCCGTATCTCCAAGCACCAGTAAGTGAAGTTCCACTACAAACCAAATTGTCTGGGAATTTAGTGAGCACCGGGATCTCAATACCGATCCCATTTTGGATCAAGAAAATACAAGTACCCGGTTTAATTGCAGGAGCAATTAATTCCTCACATGGTGTACCTGAATCTGGTAGGTTCTTAGTACAAACAACCACATAATCAAATTTATCATTTTTGCACTCCTCCACCGATCTATATGCCTTTTTTGGCTTGTAATAGGTTTGGCCAAAATCGATTGAGTCAATCTTGAAACCCTGAGTCAAAAACTCTTCATCTTGGTTTCTTACAATTACAGATACGTCAACTTTACCATTTGACTCGAGAGTCACGGCTGCAACGGATCCAATACCGCCAAGACCAATAATTAATACAGAAGGTTTTGCTACCATCTTAATAAGAGTCAGATATATAATGCAAAATTCGCACTAATCAATCAACTGTCGCAGAAATTACTCTTCGCAAAATATAATCAACTTTATAACGGACACAGTTTCCATAAAATAAACTCCTGTTCGCGAGACGAGTTAATTAATTTAGAGATGCGGCCATTGCCACGGGCACGTCTTGTTCTATCGGGCCTCTTTACCCCCAGCACAGGCACCAATTCTTTTGCTACTGCTGGGATCGGTAATCACACGAACTCTGTACTCTTCACCGATGCACGATTTCCTGATACACTAAATCCACCAAATTTCGGGTAGTGGCCTGAAAAATGGCCATTCAAATTAATCATCAAACTGGATATTCCCAGATATCTGGAAGAATAGATACCTTGTAACACACGTAAAACTATTAATCACAGTAAAATTTGTCGATTTCCGTCCTCTGTGGAAGCTGAACATAAACGCGTTACCTTCGGCAGTCCAATCAGGTCTCTCACACTTCGCTCACTTTGTTGATCTCATGGAAAAGCTCTCATTAATTTGAAAATTGTACCATAGAAAAAAAAAACTTAGGCAAAATAAGGGAGGCGGACATTTATAATTAATCGTTTTCCAAATGAATATTTCTTCAATGTTATCTAATGACTCCGATGGCACCACGGGATCTGGTGATCAGCATGGTAGTAAGCCTCCGGTTGCAATCCTTCCAGCTCCCACTTCCAATGGACAAAATGCTATGGCTGCTCCGGCAACCATATCGCCGCAAAATGGGCATGTGACTGAAGTGGCATCCTCCAACTCCGGTCAATCCAATGTTCAGTCAAATGGATCTTCCAAACCGAGTTCGAGCTCACAAGGCCATGCAGATGTCAGTATTTCATCAGTTCTGTCGTTTGTGCCAGCTCCTTTTTCATATATTCCTGCCACGGCTCCTTCAATAGATCACAAGTCACTTTTATCCACAGAATCTCAGCTTTCTTCGATGACTCAACTTGATCAAAGACTCGTTGAATTGAATGATATTTTCAATTTGAACGTGGAGGTGAAAAATCGACTCGATACGATATCCAACGATGATTATAATACTTTATCGTTGAATAAATTATACCTTGAGCATAAATCAAATGGAGATGATGAAGGGTACAAGAAACTCAAGCTTGGTTCAACAAGAGCTATTGTTCATGATAAGAAGCTTATCAAGAGAGGCTCAAGACTAGCATCTAATGGAAGCTTCGAAGATTATGCTACAGAAGAAGAACCAAAGAAGAGAAAAAGAAGAATTGCTCCTAAAATGGCACAAGCTGATCAGCCTGATGACCTTGATAATAAATCCGGGGATTTATCCAAGAAAGAAAATGGTTCATCCAAGCTGGCTGGCACCAAAGATGAAAAATTTGTTGCTCGTCAATACGAAAACGTCTCAATTTCAATCTGGAAAGATTTGTCAAGAAAGGATGGTCCTAAGGTAAGTAGATTGATGCAACAAGCCACTCAGGCAAGATTGATCAATCTCAAAAAAACTAGTATATTGGCAGCAAGAGAGTCTAAAAGATGGCAACTCAAAAATAATAAGAATCAAAAGGATTTGAGTTCTAAAGCAAGAAGAGCTATGAGAGAGATGTTCAATTTCTGGAAGAGGAACGAAAGAATAGAAAGAGAATTAAAGAAGAAGCACGAGAAGGAAATTTTAGACAAGGCTAAGAAAGAAGAAGAAGAAAGAGAAGCAAAGAGACAATCAAGGAAATTGAATTTCTTGATTACTCAAACAGAATTATATTCACACTTTATTGGGAAGAAGATCAAAACCAGCGAATTCGAAGGTCAAGACACAGACCCCAATTTACCAACTTCAAACTCAAATAATTCTTATGATAAGTATACTGATGTGACCGGTAAGGCAACTGACTTTAATAGCATCGATTTTGATAATGAAGATGAAGAAAACTTACAAAAGGCAGCTGCCATGAATGCTCAATTGGCATTGGAAAATGCCAAGAGCAAAGCTAATGAATTTAATGATGAACCTTTGAAGAACCCAGACACAAACGGTGAAGAAATGAACTTCCAAAATCCAACAATGTTGGGAGATATCAATATTTCTCAACCTGCCATGTTGAAATGTACATTAAAAGAATATCAAATTAAGGGTCTCAATTGGTTGGCTAATCTTTATGAACAAGGTATCAATGGTATTTTGGCCGACGAAATGGGTTTGGGTAAAACCGTGCAATCCATATCCGTTTTGTCTTATTTGGCTGAAACTCACAATATTTGGGGTCCATTTTTAGTTGTCACTCCCGCATCTACATTACACAATTGGCAACAGGAAATCACCAAGTTTGTTCCCGACTTCAAAGTGTTACCATATTGGGGTACAGCCAAAGATAGGAAAGTTTTGAGAAAGTTCTGGGATAGGAAAAATGTCCGTTATTCCAAGGACTCTCCTTTCCATGTTATGGTTACCAGTTACCAATTAGTTGTGGCTGATGCTGCTTACTTCCAAAAAATGAAGTGGCAGTACATGATCTTGGATGAAGCCCAAGCTATCAAATCTTCTCAAAGTTCTAGATGGAAATCTTTGTTGAGTTTCAATTGTAGAAATAGATTGTTATTGACAGGTACTCCTATCCAAAACTCAATGCAAGAATTATGGGCTTTATTACATTTCATCATGCCCTCATTGTTTGACTCTCATGATGAATTCAGTGACTGGTTTTCTAAAGATATCGAGAGCCATGCTCAATCAAATACCCAATTGAATGAAGAACAATTAAAGAGATTACATGTTATCTTGAAACCCTTCATGTTGAGACGTATCAAGAAAAATGTCCAGAGTGAGTTAGGTGATAAGGTTGAAATTGACTTGTTCTGTGACTTGACCAACCGTCAAAAGAAGTACTATCAAATGTTGAGATCTCAAATTTCTATCATGGATTTGTTAGATTCTGCAAATAGCAATAAGAGTGATGATGATGCTCAAACTTTGATCAACTTGGTTATGCAATTCAGAAAAGTCTGTAATCACCCAGACCTATTTGAAAGAGCTGACGTGAAATCCAGTTTTGCATTTTCAACATTTAATGATACTACATCGTTCCTTAGAGAAGGCAATGATTTGGAATTGTACTATACTACAAAAAATGCTATAACTTATGATTTACCTAGATTGATATATGATGAGCTTTTGTCACCAGGTTATGACAGCAATTACGGTAGCAAACAAAAAATTCATAGCTTGTTCAATATCTATGACCCTGCCAACCAAGTCCCAGAACAAAATAGTTTTTTGAGATTCGTTGATACTTCCAGGACCGAATTGAATGAATTGGCCCATAAAGGTGTCTTAGAAAGGTCTATCGATGAGCAAACATATACTGACATTAACTATACCAAGTTAAACAGACTCAAGTACGTTTATGAAGGGGATTTCATTCCTCTAAATAAGCAACTTCTTATCTCAGAATATGAAAATGATAATTGTGTTATTAACAATTCTGTTCATTTAAGAGAGCTTTATTCAATACAAACGAAAGTATATGAGGACATGAAAATCAATTCCTTGAGTCCTGCAGCTGAACCTATAGCGGCTGCACCACCTGTCTACGTGAATTGTAATGAAAATGGCTTCAATCATCACATGAATGATACTCTTTTCAATCCTAAAATCAGATCGGCCCTTTATCCATTGTCATTGAGAAGCGAATATGAAATGATGCAAAAGCACCTTCCAATTTCAGAATATCCAAAGTCTAATATGCTTCCACCTCTGTTGAACAAGTTGATTGATTACTCCAACATACGGATGCCTTCAATGAACAGATTCATCACAGAATCCGGTAAATTGGCTAAATTAGATGAACTTTTAGTGGACTTGAAACAGAATGACCACAGAGTTTTGATTTACTTTCAGATGACAAAAATGATGGATTTAATGGAAGAATATTTGACATATAGGCAACATACATTTATAAGATTAGATGGTTCCTCAAAATTGGACGACAGAAGAGATTTAGTCCATGATTGGCAGAATAAGCCCGAAATCTTTGTATTTTTGTTGAGTACAAGAGCTGGTGGTTTGGGAATTAATTTGACAGCAGCTGATACTGTTATCTTCTATGACTCGGACTGGAACCCTACCATTGATTCGCAGGCCATGGACAGAGCCCACAGATTGGGTCAAACAAAGCAAGTTACGGTCTATAGAATGCTTACAAGAAACACCATTGAAGAAAGGATGAGAGATAGGGCCAAGCAAAAGGAACAAGTCCAACAAGTGGTCATGGAAGGAAAGAGTTCCACAGTTAAAGAAGAGCCAAAAGACAAAAAGAAGGATGTCGCATATTTGTTATTGGGAGGTGATGCCGAAGATACTAAATCATCCACGTCTACCAATAATACTCCTGAACCTTCTAGTACCAAGAAATCTTTGGAAGATATGTATCACGAGGGAGAAGGAGAAATGGCTAAATCCGATTAAATACTACAACTCTGTATAAATTAATATAGAAACGAATGATCAAGGTAATTGGCTTCCTTTTTGAAGATTATTCTCTAAGGTGTTTAAAAATGACTTATTTATGGTGTTCAAATTCACGTTAATATCATCCGAATTATCATTGCCAAACTGTTGTGCCATTAAATCATTGCTTTCTACGAGTGTCTTCTCATGCAGATTATTAACTTGGTGCTCCAAATTATAAATTTTGTTCAAACTTTCCTCGAGTCGGAGTTTAAGCTCATTTTTGGACAACGAGTTATCATCTTCGTCGAAAGATGTTGTTTGGGTAGATGCAACTATATCCGAAAGTCCACTGACATTTGAGTTCAAAGAGTTTATTGAGAATCGACTGGGCTTTCTTTTGGATAGGGTATCGAGTGCTGCTTGGTTGTATTCCAACCCAGCTATTGCTTCATCGCTTTTTCTTGATGGCTTTTTGTTCTTATAGGGGACAGAACGATTTTCGTCTTCAAATACAGTTAGAAGGCCAAGACCAAGCTTTAATCCTCCAGATAACCGCCCTGCTTCATCATCATCGGTGTTTGGAGACCTAAGCGGGAGTTGGGGAGATTGCTTGTTTGAGCTACTATTAGAAATTGAAAATCTCTTTTTGTTCCTCGTATGGAACGACTTCAAGCTGAATTCACCACTGTTTCTTGAATTTCTATTTGAATTAGACGAATTCGAAATGAGTTCTTCATTCTCCACCGAATTAACTTGATAGTTGTACTCCTGTAAGTTCAATCGATAGAGTTCATTAATAGAATTAATATCATCACTAAATTGACTAAGTATAGTTATTTTCTCCGTCAATTCACTCTTGTTCTCAATAGTTGATTGATCATATTTCTGAAAGAATTTCAAATTCGTCGTCAAATTCGAAAGTTTGAGTATTAATTGGTTTAGGTTTGGGTTATTTGTCTCGCTTTGTTTGGATGAAAATTTTAAGATGTCTTCGTTTTCGTTCAAGTTTAAATTCAAATGTAGATTGTTAATCAATTCGAATCTTTCGAATAATAACTGGAAACTATCCAAAACCTTATTATGGTCGGTGAATAACTCTTCTAAGTAAAGAAGCTTTTCAAATTGAGTTAAATTATCCAATTCATTGATTTCAAATTCCTTATCTGACAAGTTGAATTTATCTATGAGTTTCAAAATAAAGAAATTTCGTTCAGTTTTTTTGTCTATGGTCAACAATTGACAAATTAAAAATTTCCTATATTCATTAAAGTTGTTTATTTTGGAGACAATTCGGTTAATATCATCATTGGGGTCATTGGAATTTCTGTTATCTTCGACTTCATCCAAAAAACCAACATTGATATTATTAATCTTACAGTACTGCTCGAATACTGGACCATTCAATATTGGAAGGAGCTTTATTATCGATGATCTCAAGTTAAAAATCAAGAAATTTAACGTCTGATCTAGCTGATGCAAGAAATCATCAACATCTGAGCTCTTATTGAAAAGTTTCAAGTTTTTCAAATTAACCAAATTCAAAATAATCTTCTTATTGATCCTAAAATTGTTCATCAAAAACTCATTTAGTAGATTTAATATCTTATTCATTTGAACAATCGTGGAAAGTCGTTTAAACTTGACAAACTTAGTGGAAATTATTAAAATGACTTTGAACATTCCAACTTGGGTAGGTACGTCTAGAGTCTTGGAAAATTTCTGTTTCAATAAGTAAATAACAAAATATACCAAACTCAAAACATGATTCTTGAAATAGAAATTCTTGGGGAAGTGGATTGTATAGTTTTTAGTAATTATCAATTTAGTTCCGTCGTCGTTTAGTAGTTTCAAATAGACTGAGTCCCTCATGACAAAACCATCTTTGGTATGCTGAAGACTATGCAAAGCTTGTTCGTTCTTCGAAAGAATCATGGAACTATCCAATAAATTAGACACAATTAAATTGTACTTCAACCTGTCCCAGAACTCACCTGATAATCTTAGCTGAAGATACTTGCGGATATATTTACTGAAATTCTCGGTTGACGACGGTATACGAATTCCGCTTTGGCTATAATAGTCTTCGAACCCAAGTGGTTCATTGATAGCATCCATACCCCTCTGAGAGAAGTCATGGTGTGGGTGACTATGGGTAGTTTTAAGGGCCATCGATGGGTTACTGAGGGTCTCTTCAATTCCCCAATCGCTCATACCATTTGTCGATTCCAAAGCTTCACTGGCTGCACTAAAGCTACCGGTTCTGCTATTGTACCGAAAGTCTTGAATCGGCTTTGGTTTGGAGATATCCAGCTCTCCGTTAAAATAAGATGCTAATTGACTAAATCGATCTAAATTCATGGTCAATGTGAGAAATGAAATACCATAAAAAGGCGAGGGAAATAAATAATGATGGGGGTTACGGATAACAAAAGTGTATACCGATGTGACCTTCCCCTTCTGGGTGATATTAATGATACAGTACAGATAGGTTGAACTGGGGGATCTTAGTTGTACAGAAAGATTTATTTGTTTTAGGTTTTTGTTTATAAACCTTTCGCATAAGTAAGTGCAGGACGATCCAGGTCGGTTCACGTGAAAATATTAAATGATATCGAATTAACTATACATTGAATTATTAATACAGGCCAGAGGCTATGGAACAGATACAGAAACGGGTGCAAGTAAGGCATTAAAATCCAGGACCGGATCCCATACTACTGAACCAATCCGAGTCCAAAAAGCCATCACCCATTACCCCATTTTTCATATCCTCGTTGGCCAGTCCTGGCATCATCATCATATTTCCTCCAGTCATATTTTGGTTCATCGCTTGTGGTTGGTTTTGAGGAGGTTGTTGTCTCTGTTGAGGGTGTTGGTGTCCTTGAGGTACCATTTGTTGCTGCATCATTTGTTGTTGCATCATTTGAGGCTGGTTCCCGTGCATTTGAGGCATGGCGACCAGTCTACCACGATTTTGGCCCTGAGACTGAGCTTGTTGTTGTCCAGGTCCAGGCTTTTGTCCTGCTATTTGATTTGGAGAGATCTGTGGTGGCATCTGTTGAACTGGAACTTGCATACCTGGTGCCATCGATCCTTGTCCCATCTGATTTCCGAGTGCTTGTTGCATACGTTGAGCTCCTGCTTGCTGTTGTGCTTGTTGCTGAGGAGTCAATGGTTGAGATTGTCTTCTTTGTACTTGATGGAATTGTTGTGGTTGTTGTGGCTGGTCTTGTGGAGGTTGCTGTTGCTGTTGAGGTGGTTGGTTTGCCATTTGTTGTTGTGCATGTTGTTGTTGTTGTTGTTGATTTTGCTTCATCATCATGAACTGCTTCTTCTGCATGTCAGTGAGTCTAGGAGCCTGTCCATTAACTAGCACTGGGCTTTGAAGGTAAAGCTGAGGATTCGATTGTTGTTGAAGCTGTTGTTGTTGGTTTTGAAGTCTCATTTGTTGCATTCGAAGTTGTTGTTGGTACTGCAACATTCCTGCATTGGCCACTTGATTGTTCTTGGGTGGAAACATTCCTTGAGCTGCATTCGATGGAACAACACCAGCCGGAGCTCCTCCAGGTCCTGGTTGATTGGCTGCCATTCCCATGTTCATAGCATTACCAGCAGCAAGATTAGTCCCGTTACCAAATCCATTGATATCCTCAGGGTTTGCAGCATTTCCTGGGCCCTTTCCGCCTAATCCACCAGGGTTTACATTGAGCACCTGATTTAAGTTAGGATTCAAGCTGGCCTGTGAGCTCCATAACATGTTCCACCAATCAAGTAAAAATTGATCATTATCAGCCGAAGATTGACTGAACGTCTTATTGAACTCTTCTTTGATAGAATACATGCCATTGGCACCCGAATTAGTCTCTGTAAGAAGAGCCTTTGCAGACTCATGCATCCCGTTTTCGCTTAGATAAATATATAAGAAAGCTAGAAGCACCTCTTGGTTGTCTTTGGGGGTTTTTTCTTGCTTACGAGCATTATTATTGGTCTTCTTAGTAAAGCTTTGTCGTCTTTGTGGTTGGGATTTTGGGGCATTGGCCGGTTGCAGCTGGACTCCTACTGGTACTGGTTGACGACCAAGCTGGGAATTAAGTGGATTTATCTGCTGAGGGTGTACTTGCAGGTGCATCTGTTGCCTCTGTGGTTGCTGCTGTTGTGGATGTTGTTGCAGTTGCTGGGAATGTTGTTGTTGCAGCAGCTGTTGGTTATTCACTCGATCAAAGCCAAGAGCGTCGATGGGGGAATCATCGAATAGGTCGTTGCTGAAAAGATTATCATTCAAGTCAAACTCCAAATTATTGGAGTCTGTTAGATTCAACAGGGTTAATGGATTTGAGTCCATATCTACGACTGTTCTAACTGGCTAATATAATACAAAAATTGACTTATGGTTGTGTCTCGTCTGGGAGGAAAAAATGAGAGATAAACGCAATTTTGCGATAGTGCGGGACTCGATTTTTGATGAGGCGGGTTGACACCATACAAGTCCGTGTCGATGTCGAACAGGCTAATTCTGTATTGGGACCTAATTGTGTCTAACTAACCCTTGAATTCAGCAAATGCTACAAGGGGTTCCTTTAAATGTTTCAGATAAAACAGCGACATTTCCTCTAGAAACTCGGCAGGGTATTCTGCCTCGTCAAATATAGGGACCATTCGCAGACCCTTTGCTTCGTAGTAAATGCCATGAATTACAAGGTTTTCTAATTTAACAAAAAAGCGAGGGATGAAATTGACAATTGGCTTCAATTGGTGGATAATATATGTTGTCACCAAGTTGTCGATATTGGAACTTTTTTCTCCACTAGGATCTTCTTGGATGTTACATTTACACGATTTGGAATTTTGATGGAAATGGTTATGAAGAGTATTGGGGGCTCCTTTATAAATAGGATAATGCTTGTAGTTAAAGGTTTTTTGTTTAATTGGCACACAGACTTCCCGGTCTGCTTGGAGCTTACCGAGAATAAACCCAATTAAAATGTAGTATGTCGACTGGAGGTTGGTATATTCGTCTTCTTCGTCAGTATCAGTGTCGTTATCGTCGTCGTCATCATCATCCAATAAAGGATGGAATAATTCTTTTAGTTTATCGAGAACATGCTGACATCCCCAGCATCTACATGTATGCAAAAGTGATTGGTAGAAATCGGGCTTGTAGTAGATAAAAGATGTGAGGAAATCTGGCAATTGGAGGGTCTTGATTCTTGACTTATCCCGTAACATCGAGATGAACCGGAGGAAAAATGCTTCCATGAGTCTTTCATTCAAGCTGTTGAGCACGTATGAACTCATGCCCATAGAATTATCAAACATCTTAAAGCCAGGAGTCGAAAGGTCTATCGTAAGCCTACTCAAATTACTGAGTGATGTGACAAAATCACTTACAGGCACAAGATTATTCTCGAGGAGTTGATGTGGTCTTAACCATTCAAGGTTGGGGAATAACTCGAGTTCAAAGCACGTTAAATTGGGTAATCCTTGATGCTTTTCAGAGAACTTGGTGAAATCCATGAAAAATTTCGCCAAACAGTTGCAGCTGCTGAGTCTATGTTCGTTGCAGTCAATCTTTAGGTATAAATTTGTGAGGCTCTCGATGGATATCTTCTCCTCTATGACTCTGAAATTCAACTTCTTATGCATATTAAGCATGTAGTCTTTATACTTTTGAGAATAAATGGTGTCTCTTTCCCTAGCCAATAAATCATCTGTGAGCCCATTCTCGCCAAACAAGTTCTCTTTGTGACAGTGGAAAACTGTTAAGCCTCTGAGCTTGAGCTTAATATCTGGGTTTAGAAGTTTCATTTTAGAGAGGATCTCGAGTCCAAATTGGTTGTTGGTGCTGCATGTCAATGTGAAAAGTGAGTAAAGCAGATTATATGGCTCAACACCCAAGTCGATTTCATCGGTTCTCATTAATTCTGGCTCATCTAACATTAGAAATAAGTTCGTCAACGCTTGTGGGATTTTGGGATATTGTAAGTCTATGAGACTAGTAATGAAAAGCTTGAACACTTTGTTTCTTATGTTCTCATTCCGGAGAAAGTTGGTGAGCTTCTCGATTCCATGCATAAAATCAACGAATGTAATATGGAGAAAGTGTAAATCCGAAGACTCTTTACCGAAGTAATCTATTATTTGACTTTGGACTTGACTGAGTGATTGATCATCAATCAACATCGAGTTACATTTATCGAAAACGAAAAACCGGATATTTTTTACCAACTCTCGATTCTCACATAACAGTTTGAGGAATAAGACCAAATTGTGGGGTTTGAGGATTAATGCAGAATCCATATATTTGATACCGTTCTCTCGTATGAATATCCTGCTATCTCCCAGATAATTCGATGCAAACTGTGCGTTCAATATCACGGTGACTCTCTTGTATAACCTCTTGCAGGCCATTTGGTAAAATTGAGAGTTAACAAGCAGTAAACTGACTAAGTCAAATTGATCCACATATTGGAACACTTCTTCGATAAGACTTGGAGGAAGAACATCAAGTATCAGCGTGGATTGTAGGTTTTCTTTCTGTGAATTTTGGTACCAAAAGTCCTCAGTATCTATATCCATAGCATCCAAATCACCCGTATCTTTGGCTATCGAGCTGCAGCTAGTGCTAGTGATACTACGAGCCAGGTCGTCATTTTCTTGAAAAACTGGATTATCAAGTTCAGTATTACTTAATAGCTCATGATTATAGGGTATCTGGTCATCCTTAGCCAAGGTTCGTTGTGCCACATTCATTATAATTAAAACGGATCTGTGAACTATGGAATAGGGGAACTTGAAAATTCGCAATCAATTTTTACTTCACTTCACACGACAAGTCTGATATAGCAATAAGACAAGAACTACAGCAATTTTCTTGTTACAATTCTAATGTGAGTAGATCTAATTATTGTTTGTATAGAAAAGATCTATTAGAATCTTTGCCTTTGAACGGTTCGTTAATTCTCGATATTTTTGTTTCCGTTTGTGGCCACTGGTGATTTATACCGTTAGGCATCAGTTGACAAGGAAACCAAGATGTTGAGAGTTATGTTGGACCATCGTAAATTCGGAGACAATGGGGCTACTTGTTAGTTACATATACTCTTGAATCATGTACAAATATGCTACTTTATATAGACGCTTAACTGTTGGACATACGTAATTTGAATGCTCCAGTTTGCACCCATTTCACTTTCAAGCAAGGGTGTGCCTCGACACATTTTTATAGGACGTCAGCTACATTATACGTGCAAATTAGCTTTGGGGTAAGACTTATAAAGTTTATAGAGTTTTCCTGTGTGTCTTTTGCCCGTATGTTTTGTGCAGATTGTGAAGCTTACTTCAAATTGTGGCACTAGGATAACCCTAGTTTCAGGCAAGTACATGTTGTTAGTTTTTAAAGTGAGGGATATAAGTAGAGTATAATTGTAAGAAACGGTTAGCTATTATGGAAGACCATTTTCTGGAGAATTCCAAATATGAGTTAAGATATTCAGCTATTCTCTCTCATAGACCTTCCAAATAATTAAGCACAGCTTGAGACTTATCTGAAAGAACGGAATTTCGCAGCCTGAAAAATTTCCAGATAGACAGAAGGAAGATAACAGTTATCATGTCAGAGAAACAAGTGTCCGTGTTCGAAAAACAAAGTCCAGCTCACAAAGAGTTCAGAAGTGATACATTCACAACACCAACCAGTTCAATGGTTCAGGCCATCTACCTGACATCATTGGGTGATGCCGTATATTGTGAGGATGATTCAACAATCGAATTAGAGAAGAAAGTGGCCAAACTTTCTGGGAAAGAGGCCGGATTATATTGTGTCAGTGGAACATTATCCAATCAAATAGCTATTAGAACTAACTTGCTTCAACCTCCTTATAGTGTTATTTGTGACTCAAGATCCCATATCTATGTGCATGAAGCTGGAGGAATTGCAACCTTGAGTCAGTTAATGCCATCCCCTATCGCTGCTCACAACGGGAAATATTTAACTTTGGAAGATGATATTTTACCCAATTTCATTCCAGATGATGGGGAGATTCACTCTGCTCCTACCAAATTGATTTCGTTGGAGAATACTTTACATGGTATGATTTACCCTCTCGAAGAGATCAAGAAAATCAGCCAGTTCTGTAAAGCCAACGATGTCAGACTCCACTTAGACGGTGCTAGATTATGGAATGCATCTGCCGAGACCGGAATCTCTATCGAGGAGTACTGTAAGTACTTTGATTCTGTGTCTTTATGCTTATCCAAGACTTTAGGGGCCCCTATTGGTTCTGTATTGGTAGGTAACCAAAAATTCATTAACAAGGCCAATCACTTCAGAAAACAAAATGGTGGAGGAATTAGACAAAGTGGTATTTTAGCTAAAATGGCAATGGTAGCCATTGATGAGAACTTTAGTAAGTTAAAGAAAACCCATGAAATGGCCAAGGAATTAGGTAAATTGTGTCAAGAAAAAGGTATTGCTTTGGCTCATCCTGTTGACACCAACTTTGTTTTCCTCGACTTGGTCAAATCCAAAATGAGCGTTGACTACATGACTAAACTACTGGAAAAATATGGCATCAACGTTCTGAGTAGTAGAATTGCCATTCATTACCAAATCTCTGAAGAAAGCTTTGAACTTTGCAAAAAAGTCATTCTTGAGACTTTTGAGTACGCTCAAGAACATCCTTATGAAAGTAGAACTTCTACTTCATTCTATCTGGCTATCAATGATGAGAAGTATTAGAGTTATTATATATTTTACATGAAACGCTTATTGTATGCAAAACCAAATCTCTGGATCTGTCAAACCTGCGAAAAAAAATTTTAGCCTGTTTCACAGTATAGTTAAGAGCACGGATATAACAGAGTCAAATCACCTTCTGGTAAACAACACAAACCAAAAAAATAAATGATTCTGCCCAGGATCGAACTGGGGACGTTTTGCGTGTTAAGCAAATGCCATAACCGACTAGACCACAGAACCACTTGTACGACTTAATATCATCGTGAAAACTGAAGGGTTGACAGATTTACATAATTAAAATTTGTGAAAGTTTGAGGTTTTCTTTATAAATTAATATGCTCCAGTAAACTCGCTCCCCTTTATTTTATACATTCTATACAACATGCCTCTTGGACGTTTCTTATCAATTATTTTCCTAGTCTTTCCTCTTCTAAGACTATCCTTGGTGGTTCGGACTTTCATGGTCTTAGAACGCATCGCCTCGTGTGGTAACAGCAAGATCACATCCAAAATTACGGGACCCGTATCCATATTGTGCCATATCTGCTACACAAACCGTCCATCTAAAAGAGTTCACTTGAATTTTGCAATCATAAAAAATATTTGATGCTCCATCAGAAATCGCGCAGTTATTTCTAAGTTGTATTGATTGCTTCTAATATTCAATATGGGAGTATTCAACCTATTTTCCAATCGAAAATTGGACATCGATGGATTTGAAAAGGAACTTAACGATCTCAATCTCTCTATAACGAAGACAAATCGAGAGATAATTCGTTTGAACCTGCTGAAAAAATCAATCATTAGCAAACTCGAATATTATGTGTCTATTATATACATCTTGGTTATCAGCACGTTAATTATAAGATTGCCTATCAGACCTGCAAATATCAACTCGATCAGATGGTTCTTTGCTAATCAACTGAAAGAGCAACTTCTCATGATTTTTGGAATTCCTGGTTTGGGTGTAATATCTGGTATGGCATTGAACAAGGTGATAAACTTCTTGATCAACTCAAGAGATAAAAAGGTCAGAAACTTGAGAAAAAGACAGAAGACCAAAGTCGAAGAGTTAAAGAGTCTTACAAATTACAATTCCACAAATGACTTATTATCAAAATACGATACAGAGAAAAAAGCTACTGCTTCTAAGAGCAAGATGTCTAAAGAACCAGAGACCATAAAACAAAGAGGTAAAACGAAAACGGCCTCTCCAAATAGCAAACTCCAACCAACAAACATGGCAAATGCCAAACCCAATGCACAACCTAACAATGCCAATGCTCCCTTTCCTAATAAGGTTGGTCCAGCAGCCCCAGCTGCTCCAATTCCAAGAAAAACAGTACAAGATCGGATGCTTGATCTACTTATAGGATCCGAAGATGATTCTGCTGACAACAGGTATGCATTAATTTGTAAGAATTGTTTCACACATTGTGGTTTGGCCCCTCCTGGTACAAAGGACCCCTACACTATTAATTATTTGTGTCCAAACTGTAAGACATTCAATGGAAAAGAACCAGTGTTGGCACCAAGCTCACCAAGTTTGCCTCAAGAACCTGAAATGGATCAGCTGAAGATACAGACAACCACTCTTCCTGAAGTTGTATCTCCAGTTTCTTCTGAACTTGTGTCTCCATCTGAGCTTCCAGAAATCCCTAAAACTCCAACCATCTCAGAGTCTACGTCTCAACACGACAATGAGAAAGATCTTTCGTCGTCCTAGTTATGTATAATACTAAATAGTTTAAATAATCTAAGCGAATTCCATGATAGCATTGACCATGTCACCATCGTGCTTTCTTAAAGCCTTGACAGCCTTAGCTCTAGAAACCTTGGTTTGTTCGATGATGATATCGATGTCCTTTGGATCCAAACCAGATTCATCAACTTCACCTTCATCTTCTTCATCAGCTTCGGTAGCTGGAGTCAAAGAAGCCTTTTCTAAGTCAGCAGTAATAGATTCTGGAGACTTGTCTTCGTGAGAGTGGTCATGACCTTCGTGATCGTGGTCGTGGTCGTGACCTTGTTCAGCAGCAGCAGCTTCAGCAGCAGCTTGTTCAGCGTATCTTTGGTTAAGATCTTCGATCTTAGCTTCACCGAAAACAATGTAAGTACCAGATGGGGACTTGTAAACTTCTGGGGTTTCGATAGCGTGGATCAAGTTTCCTCTTTGCTTGAAAGTAACTCTAGAAATACCCTTGATTTGCTTCAAGTTAAATTTCTTGATAGCTTCTCTGGCCTTCTTTTCGTTCTTGGAGATAACTTGGATATCAGCACCTTGTGGGATTTCTTCAATTGACATTTTTGGTTTAAGTTGGGGTTTTAAATTTGAAAATTTTTCAGATTGTTCGACGAATTTGCGAGTGCGACGATTTTGAGTGTGAGTGCAAAACCGTGAACTGGGTTTCTGCAAACTGAGGAATACACTATAAGCTTAAAGAGAGAAGATTATATTGTTGGATAAAAAAGGCTAGAAAATTGTAATTATTAACGCATAGCTAGCCAAGTATCTATTCACATCGATTGAATATCATTGCCAGATCTGTCTCCCCATTCAACTTGCATTCAACCTCAGACCAAGTGCAAATGTCGCAATAAACTGGCTGTCAAACAATGTCGCACGTCGCACTTATCTTATTTAGAGAACCTGTTTTCATTTAATGAGACAGGGCCCAGATACACATGAAGTAGAAATTTTCCAACCTCATTATGAAGAATTCAAAAACCTCTCAGGGTATTTTGTAAAAATATAAGCTTCGGTTCCTGGATCCATTTTCCTGTTTCCTGAAACCTAATCTAATTTTTTACCGAATCCTTAGATTCTTTTCTTCGCTGCATCGGATGAGAAGCTTGCATGGGCTTCCGCTTCCGGGTGCGCCGCTGCGCACCGGCTGGTAAGTAGATTAATAAAAATTAGTTCTAACCACTGCTCAGTGTAACAAAAAATTTATTATTATCTTCTGTTGTAGTCATGTCGGATGACATACCACAATCTTCATCTTCAGATGAACAGAACATCAATAATGAGAAACTCCCGGAAAAATTCCAGCCGAAGGATGACGTAGACTCCGGCTCGGCTGACAAACTAAAGCCTTCTCCTCAAGATGTGATAAACACTCCACCACCAGACTTAAAGCAGAAGGTGCAACGGTTTTTCTACAATAAGGGTATGGCACCTATGCCATTTTTCATGAAGGAAATCTATCTTTCCATGCCTAGAACTATTTACGTCAACCAAGAGCTTCCAGAAAACATGAAGTATTCCAATGGGCAACCGATTTTGTCATATTCCAGAAATAAGATTAGAACCACCAAGTACACTCCGTTAACTTTTCTACCTAAGAACTTGTTATTCCAGTTCAGAAATGCTGCCAACTCGTTTTTCTTGTTAATGGTCATTTTGGGTGCTTTCCAAATTTTTGGTGTTGACAACCCAGGGTTAGCCGCAGTTCCTTTGATTGTCATTGTTTGTATCACTGCCATAAGAGATGGCTTTGAGGATTATAGAAGATCTTCCAGTGACTTTGATTTAAACAATTCACCCATCCATTTGCTTTATGGAACCAAGAATACCAACGTTTTGAAAGATAATGTTAGTGGTTGGCGTAAATTCAAAAAAGCCAATTCAAGAATTTTGGCCTCTGTAATGAAAGGTTTGAAGAAGGCTGGTATTATGGTGTTTGCAAAGAAATCAGTTAAGCAAGAGTATATCCGTAATGAAGTTCAAGTTCAAGATGATGCTTTAAGAAGAGTATCAACCATCGTCTCCGAAGCTTCCATTGCTGAGAATGGGTACAGAGCATCCATGCAAAGTGGCAGAAGAAAATCCCATCAATTTTCTATCAAGCCTAAAGATATTGCCCATTCTTTAATTAATCCTGAGACTATCCGTGAAAATTATGGTAGAGACGATGACTTCAAGTTTAAAAACAGATACTGGAAAGATGTTTGTGTGGGTGATTTCATTAGAGTTAGAGCGAATGAAGAAACTCCTGCAGACATGATAATTTTATCCACATCCGATATTGAAGGTAATTGTTTCATCGAAACAAAGAATTTAGATGGTGAAACCAACTTGAAAGTGAAGAGAAGTGTGGAAAGTGGTGGTATTAACCATTTGAAACATTCGAATGATTTGGCTAATACCAAGTTCTGGGTGGAGTGTGATGCTCCAAATCCAAACTTGTACAGTTTTAAAGGTACTATTCATTATGAGAATTACGATAAAGATGGAAATTTAGTGAACAACGACGAAAAGGAACCGGTTACCAACGATAATGTGATGTTGAGAGGCTCGACGCTCAGAAACACGAAATTTGCAATTGGTTTGGTTATATATACTGGTTCTGAATCCAAGATTATGTTGAACTCGGGTATCACTCCAACTAAGATTTCTAGAATTTCCCGTGAGTTGAACATATCTGTTTTTATCAACTTCGCTCTTTTGTTTATTTTATGTTTCGTGTCTGCAGTCGTCAATGGTGCATTTTACGATAAAGATGATACATCAAGAGTATTCTATGAGTTTGAAGCCTACGCTTCTACTCCTGCTGTGAATGCCATCATTTGTTTTTGCGTCATGTTAATTATTTATCAATCATTGATTCCAATTTCTTTGTATGTTACAGTTGAGATCATTAAAACATGTCAGGCATTTTTCATCTATTCTGATATCAAAATGTACTATGAAAAATTAGACTTCCCATGTGTGCCTAAGTCTTGGAATATATCTGATGACTTGGGTCAAATCGAATATGTTTTCAGTGATAAGACTGGTACATTGACCCAAAATGTCATGGAGTTCAAGAAGTGTACAATCAATGGAGTATCATATGGTTTAGCCTACACTGAAGCAAAACAAGGTCTTGATAAGAGAAATGGTGTTGATATCATTAAACAACAAGAGATGTGGAAAACTAAGATCAGTACTGATAGGGAAAATATGATAGACCATATCTTACAATATTCGAATAATGATCAATTCAGAGACTCAAACTTAACTTTTGTTTCCAGTCAATATACCAGAGATACAATCATATCAGATGTTTCTAAACCAACTCAAAAGAATGCAAATGAACAATTCATGTTGGCATTAGCTTTATGTCACACCGTAATGACTGAAGCCAACCCTGTTGACGAAGGTTTGAGAGATTTCAAAGCCGAATCCCCTGATGAAGCCGCATTAGTGGCTGTTGCAAGAGATGTTGGAATTGTTTACAAAGGTAAGCAGAGAAATACTTTAACATTGGAAGTCTATGGTGAAGAGAGACAATACGAAATGTTGGAAATAATTGGTTTCACTTCAGCTAGAAAGAGAATGTCGTGTTTTATCAAGACACCAGAGGATAAGATCTTAATGATCACTAAAGGTGCAGATAACATCGTCTATCAAAGATTAAGTAAAACTGCTACCTCCTCCAATGTTCTCTCTAAAACTGCTTTACACTTGGAAGAATTCGCCAAAGAAGGCTTAAGAACTTTGTGTATTGCACAAAAAGAAATTGACCCTTACTTTTTTGAAACTTGGGTCAAACGTTATAAGGATGCAAAGGCTTCGATTGATGATAATCGTGAAGACTTGCTTGATCAATTATCCGATGAAATAGAAAATGATTTGGTGTTATTAGGTGGTACTGCAATTGAAGACAGATTACAACAAGGTGTTCCTGACTCGATTTCTTTGTTATCGCAAGCTGGTATCAAGTTGTGGGTTCTTACCGGAGACAGAATCGAAACAGCCATCAACATTGGATTCAGTTGTAATTTGTTAAACAATGAGATGAAATTATTGGTTGTTAGACCTGACGAGAATGATCCAGAAAACCTTGACTACATCGATAACATGGTGTCAACCCATTTACAAGAAAACTTTGGCATTACAGAGTTATCCAATGAGGCTGTTGACGATTTGGTTACTAAAGCCACCAAAGATCATTCGAGTCCCACTAGTAATTTGGGATTAATCATTGATGGTGCTGCATTATCTCATGTTTTCCAACAAGATCTTGATGGTAATATTGATGAAAAGAATCTTTATTTACGTAAGAAGTTTTTGCTTCTTGGTAAACAATGTAAGTCTGTCATCTGTTGTAGAGTGTCCCCAGCACAGAAGGCTCAAGTTGTTAAATTGGTTAAAAATGAATTGAAGGTTATGACTTTGGCAATTGGAGATGGAGCAAATGATGTGGCTATGATTCAATCGTCAGATGTTGGTGTTGGTATTGCTGGTGAAGAAGGTAGACAAGCAGTTATGTCATCTGATTATGCTATTGGACAATTCAGGTTTTTGACGAGATTGCTTTTGGTTCACGGAAGATGGTCTTACAAGAGATTAGCAGAAATGGTACTTTGTTTTTTCTACAAAAATGTGGTATTTACATTTTCTTGTTTCTGGTTCGGTCTCTACAATGACTTTGATGGATCATACTTGTATGAATATACTTTCTTGATGTTCTACAATTTGGCATTTACTTCCTTACCAATTATCTTTTTGGCTGTATTTGATCAGGATGTTTCTGATACAGTATCCTTACTTGTTCCTCAATTATATCGTTCCGGAATCTTAAGACAAGACTGGTCACAAAAGAAGTTTACGTTTTACATGTTTGATGGTGTTTATCAATCAGTCATCGCTTACTTTTTTGTCTACTTATCTTTTTACACTGGATTTGCTAATCACTTGGGTTTGATCGTAGATCACAGATTCTGGCAAGGTATTGTTTGTACTATGGTTTGTGTCACGTCATGTAACATTTATGTGTTATTACAACAATACAGATGGGACTGGTTGAGTTTACTTATTTATGCCCTTTCCATCTTGGTGGTATTCTTCTGGTCTGGTGTTTGGAGTGCAAGAATCTATGCTCAAGAGTTCTATCGGGCTGGAGCACAAGTTTTCGGAACCCTTCCATTGTGGTGCACTTATTTCATTGGTGTTATCATCTGTTTATTACCAAGATTCACATTGGACTTGCTTTTAAGAAACTTTAGACCTAGAGATATTGACATCATCAGAGAAAAAGCCAGAACTGGAACTTATGATGAGTACCCTCAAGGTTATGATCCTACAAATGCAGAAGATGTTGAAAAGCATCGTTTATTGACTGAATTGTATAAGGTCAATCCAGAAGCATTCGCTAAGTTTGAACAAGAACTCGAATCTGTTCATTCTTCCAGCTCAGGCAAATCAGATGGTTCCGGGAACGCATTCACGAGAACTTTCAAATCGATAAAGCGTAAGACTACTATACAGAGATCCCGTGCTAATACACTGAGATCAAGAAGTGGTACATTAAAGGAATTCAATCACAATTTCCACAAGCCTATCGATTTAAATAGACTCAGAGCCCAAATGGTAGAGAAAGGAGAATTAAGTGGTGCTGGATTATCAAGAATAAGTACCACTCACGAATTGCCCGGTTTGACTCAGGCAGATACACTCATGAGCTACCACACAAGAACAAGTATCAATTTTGACCATTAATATCAACCCTCGTATATATTTCGCTTTGTTTAATATAGATTATGTTTATGATCGCCAGTCGCACCGTAATTTTCACTCGAAGTTATTCTCTCAAAACTACCCATGTTCACGTTTACGTTACTAAGTCCCGAGGACAACTCGTCCAAGGCGTCTTTGTTAACTATAGACAATGATATTCAGATTCTAGCAGATCCAAGCTGGAATGGTAACGACCATAATAACTTGGATTACTTGCAATCAACCTTGAAGCTGGTGAACATCATCTTGCTTTCTCACTCCACACCCGAATTCATAAGTGGATATGTAATGCTATGTTTGAAATTCCCAGAAGTTATGAAAAATATCAAGGTGTATTCCACATCAGCTGTCAATCAACTTGCTCGGGTTTCTACCGTCGAATACTATCGGTCTTTAGGTATAATTGGCCCTTTAAAAGATGCTCTTTTAGAGGTAAGTGATGTGGATGAATGGTTTGATAAAGTGATCAGTTTGAAATATTTCCAGGCAACTAATGCAATGGAGAGATTGACCATTATTCCATATAACTCTGGACATACCCTCGGTGGTACCTTTTGGCTTATTCAAAGAAAGCTTGAGAAGATCATATATGCTCCAAGCTGGAACCACTCTAAGGACTCGTTTTTGAATTCAGCCAGTTTTTTGTCATCGTCCACTGGAAATCCCATTTCCCAATTGGTAAGACCAACAGCATTAATTACAGGAACAGATATAGGGTCTCCAATGCCACATAAAAAACGGGCAGAGAAATTCTTACAATTGGTAGATGCCACCTTAGCTAATGGAGGAACTGTGCTCTTGCCTACGACTATAAGCGGTAGATTCCTTGAGATACTTCACTTGGTAGATGAGCACCTCAAAAGTGCACCAATACCTGTGTTGTTTTTGTCTTATAGTGGTACCAATGTGTTACGTTACGCTACTAACTTGTTAGAATGGATGTCACCTAATCTTTCTAAAGAGCTTGAAACAGCTAACTCTCTAATGTCCAATTCAGGTAATAGAAATCATTTCCCGTTCGATCCTTCCAAAGTCGACTTGGTTTCTAGTCCATATGAATTAACCCAGTTAGCTGGTCCTAAAGTTGTGTTCACCTCGGGAGTTGATTTGAACAATGGTGATTTATCCTCTGAAGCATTAAGAATGTTGTGTAACGATGAAAAAACCACTATAATATTGACAGAAAAGACTCATTTTGGTTCCTCGAATAACATAAATCTGAAGTTATATAAAGAATGGAGAGATTTATGCAAAAGTAGAAACGACGGAAACGTTGAAGATGGTATTGCCGTACCTTTGGAAGTTTCTTTAAATTTAGAGAATTGGACCCTTGAAGAAGACTTGGTTGGTAATGAACTTACTGATTTCAGAGAAAAAGTCAACTTGAGAAGAAAACAAAAGTTGATTGAACAAGTGAGAGACCGTAAGAATAAAGTCTTGACCAGTGAAAACTATGATGATATTTCTTCTGATTCCGAGGATGAAGATATAGACGATGATGATGAAATGGATCCTCTTCCTAATAAAGATGAGAGCCTGGTAACGACGCCAGGTGACAACGAAAATGAACCTTCAGAAAACCCTACAAAAAATGGACAAAATGGGAAAACCGAACCAGCAGCCAGTAAACCTCTCGGGGTTGATATCCCTGCAACCATTATGGATGATGCTGCAGCTCAAGAAGCCATAATTGTGGAAAACATTAAGACCTCCTTTGATCAAAACTTGCCATTGGACATGAAAATCACCAACAAATTAAGACCCAGACATGCTATGTTCCCGTATTTCCCAAACAAAGATAAGCAAAACTTCGATGATTATGGTGCTATAATCAATTTCAAAGACATCGAAAGAAAGGATGATACAAAGACTCAGTTTAGTTTGGAGGGAAAACGAAACAACACTCGAAATTGGGGAGCACATGATGATTCCGTTGAACAAAACCAAAACAAGCTTACACCTCAAGAAATTTTGAACAATGATCTCATTAAAAAGAACTTGGACACCTTATTCCATCCTCGTAAAAGAGTAGAGATAAGGTCTGTCGGTTCAACTTATTCTGCAAATGATTTACAAACTCTCCAGATTCGTTGTGGATTATCGTTTGTAGACTTATCTGGATCAGTGGATTTGAGATCTGCCGGATTAATCATCTCCGCTCTCAAACCTTTGAACTTGATGCTTTTACCAGACTCGAGTGTTCAGCTGAAAACAGATGAAGACAATGGATTAGTCAAAGTTGAAGAAATGTTGGTCAGTCAACAAACTCAAAGTCAAGAAAATGAGACTAAAAACTCACTCTTGAAATCAGCAAGATTCATGTCCTTACAAGCCATAAGAGCAGGTAACTTCTCAAACGTCAAGACCAATAAGATGGAGATTTTACCAGTAGAATTTAACACTCGTTTAACTGTTGGTAGTGATGATGCAGGGTTAAACGTTGGTGACTTTGAGGTTAGATTGGATGATTCTGTGATAAATGACTTGAACTGGCAAACCATCGATGGAAGCTACAAGGTTGCTAGAGTAATGGGTCAATTAGAGGTTCGTTATAAAAAACTCAACGACAACAAGAGACAGAAAACTGCTGGTGACGTTTTAAATCAATCCAGCGAATTCACTTTGAAGCCCATCGATACCACGGTGACCCTGAGTAGCACAAACGGGCCTAACAAAGCTAACATCCCATCAGTAAGTCGTAATAAGCTTGCTATTGGAAATATCCGGTTGCCAGAGTTGAAAAGAAAGCTTTTGAGCAAAGACTTGAACGCTGAATTCAAAGGTGAAGGAACGTTGGTTGTAAACGATTTGGTGTCGATCACAAAGGTTACTTATGGTAACAGTGATAGTGAAGACACTGGTGACATAGTTATCAATGGTCAAATTGGACCAGCCTATTACCAAGTCAAAGAGTGTATTAGAGAGTTATTAGCTTATGTATAGTGTATCATACGGTTTTTTGGTATTTACACGGTAAATATCTGCGCGACACTGAATAAATTTTCAAAGCGTCCAATGAACAGTAGCGATTTAATCATCACCAAGTATTAGTCTGTAATTTGAATACATATTAAAAATGCAGCCATATTCTAGATCTGGAGGAACCAGAAAGTGTTTCTATGAATTCCAAACATTAGCTGCCTGTTACACATCTGCAGATACCGTTGCCAAAAAGGAATGTCTTCCCCAATTTGATGATTACTTCGAATGCTTACATGGATACAAGGAAAGAGAAAAAGTTAGATTAATGTTACAACAATTGAAAGACAATGAAGTGTCCAAGAATGGAGTTACTGCTTCCGACTTATACAAGTCAGCTGGTGCTGTTTACGAAAATTTAGATTTGGTTAAGAAGGATTAGACCCACACCTTTGTATATTAACATTTATTGCCATTTCCATATTCATATCATATCCCAGTTTGATGACAAATCCAATTTTACCAAGTACCTTTTGTACTAAAATCTTCTCAGCATAGAGTAATAAACGAAACGAATTATATTATCTCTTTTGCGTTTGTGAAAACTACGCTTTTTAAATATTTTATGGCTTTCTCCAAACGTAATTTTCCCCGGAAAGGGAGAATAGGTATACACCGTAGGGCACTATCGACAGCAAGAAGACGGAAAAGAGCAAAACTTGATTTATTTCAGAGAAGACTGGATACCCCAAGTGGTGAAAGATGGCTGATGAGATTTTTGCAGTCTAAATACGATAACTTCAGGGAATGCTTTATGACAGACATAGAAACTTCCAAACAACCTCTCCTGGAGCCCATTGAATTAAAAACATTGGCAAGAACCTGTCTTCGGGTAATGACTGTCGGGTCCACTGGCAAAGTATATAGAGATCTTGAACTAAATCATGTGCTTGATCTCAAAGCATTTGTGGCAGAATCTCTGGATTTGATTGAGCCACAGAAAGAATAGATAGCTAAATATCAATCGTATTAGCCTAAGAGAAACGAAAACATTATAATCCAATTTGCTCTGATCAGTATATATGGATTAGGAGAAGGCTGCAAAAAAAAGAAAATTCCGATACCGGGAGTCGAACCCGGGTTTGCTGCGTGAAAGGCAACCGTGCTAGCCGTTACACTATATCGGATGTTATGATTAATTTTGTTACTAGTTAATTTGTCCATGAACATTACAATCGAATACAACTATTCTTTTTTCCTATTCCAATATTTTGATACACCATTATTATCAAGTGTTGGAAAAATTACAAATCTGACAATTTTATTTCTTCTCAGCTCTAATTTCAATAATAATTTATCTTGATTTTCTCGTTCCATATACTCATCATTCTCAGCTTTGATTCCCAGAACATTTTGAAATATTTCATCAATAATTTGCTGAATCTAATACAAGACTTCTACTTTGGTGGATCTACTAGCTTGATATGTATGATCGTTGCATTTTTAAATGGAATACCATTAACTACTTCCTATTATACACGGTTTAAAGTAACAAACAATGTCCAACTGTATGATGTGCATGCTTAAGATGGAGGTGCTGGTTTTGCTGGAGGTGGTGCTGGTTTTGAGGGTGGAGGGGGCTTCGAAGGAGGGGCTGGTTTCGATTGTGGTGGGGGTGGTTTCACTACTGGTGGTGCTGGTTTCGCTACTGGTGGTGTTGGCTTGCCTGGTGGTGCTGGTTTTACAGATGGAGGAGGTGGCTTCACTGAGGGTACCGCATTTGAAGGGGCCACAGTAATACTTGGAGGTGCAACTTTACTTGGAGGTGGAGCTAGTTGTTTAACTACAGCTATTGGAGGTACAAAGGTTGGTTCTGATGGGGTATAGGCTGCATCAGAATCTTCTGTTTTTATCTTCTTCCAAGGAGGAAGCTCTTGTTCGGGATTATAGTTCGTATCATCGTAATCATTGGAAGCAGGACGCTTAGCATCATCGTTATAGCTACTTGCTGAATCTTTCATCTTACAGTCACGAGCGAAATGACCAATATTTCCACAAATCTTACACACGATTTTAGTAATATCAAAGTTGTTCCTTGGTGGCTCCTTGAATCTGTTAGGATCAAATGGTTTTGTTTCTCTTAAAGTACCATTCAAGACTGCTAATTCACGTAACTGATCACGTTTCATGTCATTTTGGTGCACAGGAGAACTTATCAACTTTTCAATAATCTCATTAGCAAGCTGAATCGCCTTTGCTATTTTGTGTTGACTGTCAGCAGTAATCACTAGATGTAAGTCATCTTCTGTAGAATCTGATCCACTATTTGGAGAGTTTGTCAAAGCCCGAGAATTCATCGATTTCCCGTCTTTCACAGAGCCTTTACCTCTAATAGCTAGCTTAGCTCCACTATCTTCCTGTAATTTACGCAATGTATTACCTCTTGGACCCAACAAGAACCCAACGAAATTAATATCTGGATAATCCTTGATGGGTATATAAAGTTTTTCCATCGTTTTTTGTGGCTTCTCATAGTCAATTGGTGGATGATAGTCTTTGATTGAGCTAGCAGCCAACTCTACCAAGTAATGACGCTCTTTTTCCAACGCCTCCTGTATCCTCATCGGTCTCGTGTTCACTCTGTTTCCTGCAGAGTCATACTTGGGAGGAGGAGAAGGTTCACGCCTCAAATCAGGATTCTGGTCGGGATTACCTGAGGGTAACACCTTCAATATACCTTCTGGATTGGCTCTGGCTGCTCTTAATATGGATGAAATTTCTTCTATCCTAAACACCTGTTGGTAAGCATTTATTTGTTCATTTGTCAAATGTCCTGCGACTACTGTATCAAATTGCTTGTCTTGTACGGATAAAAACCTGCTTGGAGCACCAGACCAATATGTTTTTTTAGAACTGACATTGACCTTGGTATCCATGATGGACTGCGAAGATCCTGAGTATTGAGCATACCTGTCATTATACCGAGATCTGCCTCTATCTCGGGTGTCACTTACAGGCCCTTGTGGCCTTCTGGGCTCCCTTCTATCAAAAGGTTCGTACATGGACGGTTGTGTTTAATTGCGATGAGAAATAATCTGCGAACATATTTTCTATTGATGCAAAGTTTGGAGATGCTCTATATCTATTTATTTTGTGATACTTTCTAGTATAATTCAAATGTTCCTTTTGATTCGTAAAATCGTCAAGACTTCCCAGCCTGCCTTTCTCTTCATCACCAGCTCTACGTCCCATCCCTTGGCTTTCATTTCCTGTTGCACCAATTCAGGTTTATTACGTGCACAAAATAGTATATATGCCACACCCAATGAACTCAAGATTCTATCGAGCAGATCAAGCACAATCCGGGTGACTTCCATTCCGTCAGAGCCTCCTACAAGAGCCAAGTCAAGCCATGTCCTATCTTCTTCCAGGTCAGGCATTACGGGGACCTCTTCGCCTGGAACATATGGTGGGTTGAAAATGAGTAAATCGATATTGTTAGGTCGTATTGCTGATGTTAGACTCATCTGACAAGCATCAAAAGATTTTGATTCCCCACCATTTACTCTAACTGTATTCACGGTGGATTTGCATGCGTGTGGATTCACATCTGTGGCTAGATATAATGCTTGGGGTATGATATTATTGATGATGAAACTGGTTACAATTCCTGAACCTGATCCAATTTCGGTAACTAAGGGTAGAGATCCTCTGAAGTGTTCAGTTAAAAATCCCACCTGTTCTTCAAAACAGTCTAATAGAAGGAAAGAGTCCTCGGACGGCTCATAGACTTTATCATAGTCTAGGTCCTTGAGATATGGAGTGGGAAGCATGATTTTTTGCAATTTTTCACTGCAACAAATGCGAACCTGATTTAACAAATCCAGTTCTATCCAACTTTTGTTTCTCACATTTAATGCAAATCAAAGTTAAAACATTAACGGGAAGAGATATCCCAATAGACGTGGAGCCAACAGATAAGTTGATCAATGTTAAAGAACTCATGGAAGAAAAAGAAGGTATCCCTCCTAGTCAACAAAGATTGATCTTCGGTGGAAATTCGTTAAATGATGATGCCACTATCCAGGAAAGTGGTATAACTCCAGGAGCTTCATTACACTTGGTATTGACCTTGAGAGGAGGTTAGATTGATATTGCAAATGGAAGTATCTGTTTATTTAATATACAATTTCTATTATGATTGAGCCCATTGTTTGGCATTCTGCAAAAATTTGGAAAGATTGGGGATGCTTGGTTTATCATCAGGGAATAAATATTCCAAGTATTCTTTGTGAACATTGTCTTCTGTTTTTGTACGTTTGACGATATCTGGAAATTTAGATTGTACTGATTCCAAAGATCTAGTGTCCCCATTAGTCTCTTCGTATTGTTTCCATGCTTCAAGCATAATAAGTCGTTCTTCGTCTTTCTTCTGTCCCTTATAATAGGCAATGGCTCGCTTGAATACCTTCCGACTATTCTCTCTTTGTGTGTCTTCTACTTCGAAAGCAAACTCTTCTTGATCGTTCAAATTAAATTCTTCTAATTGGTTGTCGTTGGGAATTGTGCTTTCAAAGTTGGCATACGATATCCAAACCTTGACATTGTTGTGGTCTACAAGCAATTCTTCGAATACTTCTCTTGCTTTAGAATACTCGAATTGATCTTTGAAATAGTCAATACATGACATATAGAGGAAGTCATAAGGTGTCAACCTGTCGGCAACAAGATCATCTTCTATCAATTTGAGTCCTAACTTGAAGAGAGATTCACATCTTTCATATTCTTGGAGATCTTTTTCAAAATCCACGTATGCAAGCAAAACTTTCAAGGCTCTAACGTTACTGACTAAGCTCAACTCAAACCATTTTTCATACACTTTTCTAACTCTATCCCATTCTCCCAATTTTCTCTCAAGCTCAATGTAGTACTTGAAGATATTATCCTTTGGCTTGCTCATGGCACCAATGGCCCTCCCTAGAACTTTTCTAGCTCTGACAATATTATCTTCGCTGTTTCGAATTTCGAATTGGGCATAAAGAATCCATAATTTCCCAAACATGAAAGATTTAGGGGTGATTGACAAGCTCCTATTCCAAATTTCCCTGGCGTGTTCTATATTCTTTTCGGTGAACTCTAGATACATGGAATATCTGATCCACAAAAATACGTAACGCCGCCAAATGATTGTCTTGGACGTATCTTTTGGTATATTTGACGGCAGGATTGCCTTTTCCATATACTGCACCAACTCATCACCGTGTACTAAATCCAATAAGAGCCACCATGAATCTATATCAGCAGGATTTGTTTCAATGCTGGAAATATATTTAAGTTTTCTTTTCAAAAGCACGTTAGCAGTAACCGAATTTTCACTACCAAACCTGGTTTCAAAGTTCGTAAATGCTTGAAGGAGTAGTTGGTATTGATGTGAATCGAAGTTGAATCTAGACTTATCCAAGATCAACTTGAAAATCTCATTAGCCCTTTCATGTTCTTCATTTTTGAATTCCCAAATAGCCCATTTCTCGATAATCTTGGGAAGCTCTGAATCATTTATATCATGCTCAATTAAGCCATCGATTGCCAATTCAAAAACATTTCTTATATACGATGTTTCACCAACTCCCATCTCAAAATTGATCCACATCAACCATGTTTTACCTTGAGGATATTTCCTTACAAATTGTGTGAATACCTCTCTGGTATTTTCTATTTCTTCATACCGTCTTTCAAAGTTAACGTATGCTTCCCAAACAGCTGACGGAGGTTTCCAGTTGATCCAACTCCTAAATAATTGCCGAACCTTATTATAATTTCGAACAGTCTCTTCTGTCTGTACGTATAAATACCAAAACTTATCCACTTTAGGGAGTGTTCCGATAGCCCTGTCCAACAAGTTCCTAGCATGGTTGATGTTATCGTTAGATAATTCAAATTTGATGTAGTTTATCCAGAATGGCACATGTTCAACATTTACCAGTAATGCTCTCTCGTATATAGATCTAGCTCTTTTGAAATCATGGTTGAACTCCACTTCCCATTTAGCATATCGTATCCATTGTCCATAGTTTAGTCTATTTTTATTTAATTGTAACTCATACTCTCTTCTTTTGGTTAATTGAAGACTTCTCAACTCTTCGAGATCTTCGATGGATTGCTTTGGTTTCTCGAGCTTAACCTGGTGATCAAGCGAATCCTTAATAATACTTTCGCTTGTTATTTGACTTGTCATATTTCATTATTAAGATAAGCGTATTTATCTTCTCATCTCAGAAGAAATTCGCAGACTTGAAGTCGCACTTGAATCAAATACTGACTACACTTTATTGGGATATTCATTAAAGGCATTGGGTCGTGAAACTCATGTTACTTTATGGAACCATTTGAATGTTCAATTACAAAGAGGTTACATACTCTACTCTTTTCCCTTGACTGGACTCTTATCTTTCATTTTCCTTCGATTATTATAGTTTTTGAGATTTTATTAGACTGCAAAAAACCGCACTTCAATCCTACCCCAATAAAGAAGAATATATATATGGAAATCAGCTTGTAAAAGTACAGGTTAATGGGAGTCATTCTGTCTATCATATGGTGCAAAAAAAAGTTCGAATCCCCATTGAGAGACTCAAAAAATGAATGCCTTCAGCCAGATTCGAACTGACGATCTCCTCATTACTAGTGAGGTGCCTTACCAACTTGGCCATAAAGGCATTTCTTGTTTGTGTTACTATCTGCGGTGCACCCGCGATACACCAAGAAATAATTACCAACTTGGCCACATAAATTCTTAAGTATGTGAGCAACGTTGCGCAAGATCTTGCACAACACCTTGCGCAACGGTGTGTGAAGGCCAAGTGACACCACGAGTGGGAGTACAAGTGGTGGTAACTTGTCGCGGTGCGTTTCACGAAGTGGGTCTGTAAGAAGAGACGACGTAGAGGAAGAAGAATTCATCTATGTATATATGAGTGAAGAGCCTTCATCATAGTCTTTCCTATACTAACTCATAAAAGCTGTAGGCTGTCGAATTCAAGAAGAAAATACTGTTCATATAAGAAAATAGAAGAAATAATTGAGCTAAAAGTCTAGCGAGAGAGCGTCGTGGGAAAGTCTTCTATATTGCAAAAAAATTATAATACTACTTATATTGTGTTAGAACAGTAGTTTATTTCCTCAATAAACAAAACATTTATCCATCTCTCTCCAAAGGGATATCTGACAGTAGTTTAGCACTAACCAAGACAATTCACTAAAGGTAGTTACTGTAAGTATCAAAATATTTCTGTGCGTACACCTTTTACTTTCAAATATTTGGAGTCTAATTCAAATTACTTCCTAGAAGAGACCTGGCATACTAAATTGTCCAGAAATCCAAGGACTACAAGCTGGATTTGCTTTAGAATTTTTTCAAGAATTTTTTCAAGTTTTAAATCTTTTGAAGTTTAAAAGTCAAATTAGCGAATCTCACAGTAATTTGATCAACCACATCATTGGTGCAATACAGAAAATATAGAAAAAAACCCTAAAAGAAGGAACGGACATTTGAAACTGTAGAGAATATTCTCCAAAAAAGACTATATTTCTTACGAGGAGGAGTCCAAAAAAAATTTTGCACCTGGTTGTATGGCTGCAAAACTTGCTGCCGCAGTATACAAGTTGGCAATTTTTGATTAAAGATCGGAAAATTTCCCACAGCTAAAGCCCCTAGTTTTGTTTCAAGCTATATACTAAATCTGGCCATAAACGAAAGTAGCAGAATTTTTCTAAATGTGTCAAATATTCGACAATAGCAGGCGAGCCACAAAATTAAGCTTTTGCCTTGCTGGTTAACAATAGAGATGAGAAAGGTTGAAAGCAGGAACAATCCATAGATAAACAAGAGCAGTTCATAACTGCGGTCCTAGTAGTCAAATAGAAATAAGAAATAACATTCAATCAGAATATCGATCTGGTGGCTTCGATTGTCATCGATTAGAATCTCAAATGCGTCAATTGGTTCGCACAGTTGCGGAAATTCAAAGGAGAAACGGTTGACACCAATATAACCACTGCGGTCCAAACAATGACTTACACTATTGGTGACCGCAAGATCAAGCTAGAACTTGTGGGATTAAGTCGAGCGGATGCACAGCTTTTGACTGCCCATCTGAAGCTTTTTAAATATTGTTTGAACAATGCCATATACAAATTTCTTTGCAACCTAAAAACTATTGTTCATCTTTATAATGATATCATCACCATTTACAGCACATTATTAAAAAAGATTCCAAACTACGAAGATATAACAATAAAGGCAAATTTAGCGAAGGTGGACATGAATGCCCTAGAAGACCAGTTCAATACCATTTTCGGCTCATATAATTGTGAAACATCAGTGCTATTAAATAACTCATGGCAAACAAAGTCGTACGAGCAAGTTATAAAGCCGTTAACAAGTAATTTGTTAGAGTTGAGCCAAATTAGTTTTGACAAAATGTATCAAACTTTATACTGCATCGAGTTTTTCTTCGACAAATTTGATAATTTGAAGAAATTACTTATTCCATTTTTGCTTATGCAAACCAAATCGGTGATAAATTCTATCAAGAAACTGTCCTATTTAATAAATTTATCCACTATAAGCGATAACCTAAACTCAGTGAAGGAGATTGACAGTGAAATCCTAAAGCAACTCAAGAAGATCGAGAAAATAACCTCTGGATTCGAAAAAGAATCGACTTTATTAGAAACCGGAGTTCAGACATTCGATCCATCTCTTCAACAATATACCAATGTATTGTTGGGGAAGGCAATATTAAAAAGAGACATAGATATGGCCGACTGTCAAATGATTAAGAGGAGAAATGTTTGCTACGAAGCGGCAGAACATGTAATTTCTATTCCTTTGACCGAAAAACAGTTAGACAGTTCAATGAAAATTGTCACCAAATATCTCATTTATATTTTGTTTGCATTAGGGGTCCTAATATGTTCTATTATTTATAGATTACTTCGGGTATTACTTGCATAAAGGTAGGAAGTCCTTCACATAGAATACCGCCCGTTTAGTCTGTATTTTATATATTATGTATCATTTTTATATGTATCAATTTAATTAACTACCTTTAGTTGCGACATTCTTCTACACAATAGAAATTCCACCACAAAAAGTGCGAAGTTATCAACATTATCATTTCATCTCATAGTTGTTTATCACCTACTGTACGACTTTAATTACTATCGATTTAAGATTCAATACAAAGTCTTGAACTGCTTAGCCTTTTTAAAATTCATTGCTAATAAATTGGTAATTCGCTTGTTATTCATTTCTTGTTTACCTTATATTTTGTTCAACTTGGCTTTCTTTTAGTTCCCTAGACCTTAATTGTGTGAATCTTCATTAAAATGAGTGACAAACAGATATACTCTGCAACATACTCGAATGTACCGGTTTTTGAGTATGTTACTTCGGAGGGTCCGATCATGAGACGAAAATCTGATTCTTGGATAAATGCAACCCACATTCTAAAAATTGCCAAATTCCCTAAGGCTAAAAGAACCAGAATATTGGAAAAAGATGTTCAGACCGGAATCCACGAAAAAGTTCAAGGTGGTTACGGAAAATACCAAGGTACGTATGTGCCATTGAATTTAGGAGCTGAATTGGCCAAATCTTTCGGGGTCTATGACATTTTAAAACCAATTTTTGAGTTCTCTTATATTGAGGGTAAGACAGCCACTCCTCCCCCTGCTCCTAAGCATAACCATGCATCAGCTTCTAATGTAGCAGCAAGAACAAGTTCGGATCTACAATTAGCCAAAAAGTCGAAGTCCACAAACTCTTTGAATGAACCTCCTAGGAAAAGAGGTAGACCTAAAAGAGCTACCCTTAACCAACCTCCAGCTTTAAAATATAACGACACCACACCTATAAATTCCGATCTCAGCAATAACTCTGAGATAGGAAGGAGAGCAGGTAGACAAGATACGGAGAGAGATGCATTGAGTATCATGGCAAACAACTTGAATCATAACCAAAAAAGGGCTCAACAAAATAACCAATATCACCCCAACCATAGACATATAAGGGATAATGATTTGGTGGCTGCTGATAATAGCAGTGATGATATGGATGACGATAATGATGAAGAAGAATTTTTGACGGGGAGAGAATTGTTTGGTACGCCTAAGAACTCCTTTGATCGAGTACTTGCAAATCAGCAAAATAGTCAGATATATCCAAGATCTCATTATCAAGGCACCCCAAATAGCTCAGGAATGCCTCCAAATCTTTTGGCCGCACATTCTAGAACTGGGTCGTATGATCCTTATGGATTATCTCAATATCACCACCCTCAACAGAATAACCAATTGAGGTCTTTCAAAGACGATCTGATATACAGCGAATACTTCACAAACTTGCTCAATTTCTTCTTAGAAGACAACAACCAGTCTAACAATAGTCCTATACCAGAAGTGCGTGCTGAAGATGAAAGTAATAATGGAAAACAGAATGATAAGAAAAACAAAGATACTGTTATTCCTAAACATTTGCTAAACCCTCCTCAGCCAATCTCCAAAATTAATATCAATCAACCAATCGATAATGAAGGGAATACTATCTTCCATTGGGCATGCTCGATGGCCAATTATACCATTATTGAGTTTCTTCTCACTAATTTTCCAAACATAATTAATTCGAACTTGAAGAACAATAATGGTGAAACCCCATTAATGTTTTCCATCAAATTCAGCAATTCGTATCTGTTGAAAAATTTTCCAACGCTATTAGATTCCTTATTCGATTCAATTTTACTGGTTGACAGCTATAATAAAACAGTGCTACACCATATTGCACTATCAGTCGCTCCTCCCAATATAGCTGAAACAAGCTTCAACGGAAGTGACGACTCACAATTGAATAATTACCTTAAGAATAAGGAACGGATAGCCAGATATTATATTGAATGCTTGTTCACCAAGATCATTGAATTCCAAGAGTACAACAGCAACGATGATACTTCAAATAAGTTAATTCGAAAATTCATTAACCATCAGGATTCTGATGGCAATACAGCATTTCATTTAATTGCGTACAACCTAAACAAGAAATTAATCAGAGTATTTATCAGTTATCATAAATTCATTGATTTCAATATTAAGAACTTGGTGAATTATTCAGTTGAAGAATATTTGGCATCTCACAATTATATTTTGAAATTGGAAAATGAACCTGATGATGAACGGAATGCAGCCACAAAAGTAACCGATTTGCTTCAAAGTAAATCAACAAATATTCAAAGCTTTGAAAGTCAACTATATTATAGTAAAATGACTGTTAATCTCACCAGCTCCACTTCCAACCTAATTACTGAGAAATTGACAGAATTGCAGTTTTTGATAGACAAAGAATTAAATGAAAAAGATGAAAAGCTTTTGAAACTTATCAATGTCAATTCCAAATTTCAAGGTTTGAAGGTTGCGGAACAAAAGCTCATTTTGAAAATCTTCAAACTTGACTATCTTATAAAGGACATTGAAAATGATTTACATCAGCTTGACTTGAAAAGAGATCGAATTATCCAAGATGAAATCAGTAGATTTGTGAACGACTTGACATTCCAAGTATTACAGAAGAAGGAGAAGCTCAACAAAAAAATCAGCGTTTACCGAACAGTGTACTTGAAAAATATTCAAGCCAAATTGAATAAGCAAGATCCTAGTGATAGAGTTATGACAGGTTTGACAGACGACAAATTTCAACTTGCAGTAATGCTTCAAAAGGAAATCCTCAATTCTAACAAACTTCTTGATGAGATGTTCAAACTTCACCCTAAGGTCCCTGTAGTGAACAAGGATGAATTCAAGGAGAATTTAGATTCCAAGTCTGCATCCGTTATCTCTGGATATCCGGCAGATGACAAACTCAACAAGTACTGTAAATTGATTTCTTTGTGTTGCGAGATGGATATTAATGAGGTCGAAAGCTCAATCGATTCGATTGAACTGTCTCTTATGAAGAGTTTACAGCAGAAGTAAGTATGTACTATATCAAATGTATTATAAGTTTAATATTTGCAGCCATAGCAGTAAGAACAGGGAATGACTTACTGTGTATATCAACAATGATTTGAATGAGATTCAAGCGTATTCTCTACAATCATCGACCAACCATAAAAAAGGAAAACCTGCTTTAATATCAACTACTGTTTGTCCTTGTTAGAGACAAGGTATTACGGGCTCTATCATTGCATACCATTATGGAAGTATATCATAGCTATATATTGCAGAGTTCTTCATGTTAAGACAAATTCAATAGTCAGATCATTCTCCAAAAGCACATCTAAATATAGAGTTGGGCATTAAGATTTAAAGGTGGATCGAACGAATTATAGTCAATTATGGCATATAGAACATTTAAACAACTCTATCTCGGGACGTGCGCGGAGCTCAAACTCGCGTTACATGAAAAATTTATCGAAGCCTTCTACGCGGTTGGTGCCTGAAAAAATATCTGTTGGTTGACTGTTTGAAACAATGTTTTCTAGAAGGCTGTTTAGATTGTTGGTGGCTTTGGTGGCCATCATCATTGTCATATTGATGGTTCTCATCAAAGGGGAAGGTACCTTTGATCTTGAACGTGTGCCTTCCAAAGTGGTTCCCAGTTCTAACGTTAAACCTGTGAAATCAGGGAGCATCTGGGATATTGTTCCATTTATGAAAGATAAGAAGAAAAAGGCAGATATATTGTTTCCTTTGAGTGACTTGTTGACAAGAAAGGAGTTGTACAGAAACGAGAAAATGACGGTTTTCACCGATCCGTTGAAGTCAGCCAGGGAATACGGTTCGATAGATAAGGAAGGAAAAGCCACTTTTGATACTGATAAGGTTTGTTCAGAAACCAGGATGGAAGATGATTTCCACTTTACTGAAGTCAAGTTGTTACCGGCAGAGTACAAGAAGATCAAAGAACAATTTGAGAAAAACGAAGCATACTCCAAGTTGTTGAAGGAAGCTGAAGAAAAGTTCAAGCCTAAGATTCCTGCTGAAAATCAGTGGTTTAGATTTGGAGGATCTTCAACATGGCTCGAAGACTTGGAGTTACATTTTATGGTTAGTAGATTAATCTACTCGCCTAGTGGAATCCCCAACAAGGGCTTTGCTAGTTTTCTTTATGTTCAAATGTTCGACAGAGATTGGAATGAAGTCGATAGAGAGCTTGATATTCCTTATGACCAAGAGGTTGTTCAAAATATAATTAATTCCGATGGCTCTTTGACTGAGGTTGTGTGGCTGAAATCTTTGGCTTACAGATCGATGAAGTTTCCTACTTTATTGCCAATTCCTTTTGGATATTTGTTGCAAACTTCTAATAACAAATACTATTATGGACCTGAAGATCCACGTATATTGAAAAGAACAAACGAACTTGGTTTCGAAGAACCAATTATCGTGTACAATTTAAAGGATATGGGTATCAATAAGAGAGTTATGTTCTCTTACTTGCCATTCAGTAACAAATTGAGAATGTTGAAGAAGCGAAGCGAACCATTTGCTAACATTGAAAAGAACTGGACTCCATTCATGTCTGCCAAACAGCCTAGCAACAAATTAAACTTTGTTTATTCGATTAACCCGCTTGAGGTTGTGACCTGTGAAATTGACACTGGAATGTGTGACTTTATTCAGAAGGTAGAAAAGAGCAATATCAATTACTTTGGGTCTTTAAGAGGAGGTACCCAGCTTCAACATCTACCAATACAAGACTTACCTGACCATTTAAAACAGAAATTTGCATTGCCTGAAGGTAGGGACATCTACGTTGGTTGGGCAAGAACACACTTGAATAAATGTGGCTGTGGAGAATCAATGTACAGACCAAATTTGATTGTTTTGATAGAAGACTACAATAAAGAAACCGAAGAATTCGATTACAAAATCGGACTTGTTTCGGATTTCGTTGATTTCAATGCCGATA
Source organism: Yamadazyma vaughaniae (assembly GCA_030569695.1). Lineage (NCBI taxonomy): Eukaryota > Fungi > Ascomycota > Pichiomycetes > Serinales > Debaryomycetaceae > Yamadazyma > Yamadazyma vaughaniae. The sequence goes on along the minus strand of JAJMLO010000004.1, from coordinate 150,656 downwards.
TTCCAAAATGGACAAACCCTAAATTCGACGATGATGGAAAGCTTTTACCAGATGACGATATCGCTGCTTGTGATAAGTCTCTAAGAAATGTGTTAATTCCAAACTCCATTGCATACTGGGACATTGACAGTATCATATCCAATAGTGTTAACTACAACAGAAAGTACTTTAATAAGATTCCAAAGGGAGGATCAGACGTGGTGTTTAACGATTACATGGGTGTCACATTATCAGCAGCAGATGCAGATGTTAAGATTGTTCATGTCAGAGGTCTCTTAAACTACATTTCAAAAGTTGATTCTTTATACAGTGAAGAGTATGTTGTGACAAATGCTGATGAATTGGCTAAACAAGGTTCAGATTTGAATCAAAAATGTAGTGAAATTGTTGCCAAAGATTACTGTGTTCGTTACGCTGAATTAAATGGAGGGGTTGTAGAATATTAATAATAGAATAAACAATATAAAATTTGATGTTATTGAACAAGCTTATGTCCTCCAGCATCCGAGTTGAAATATACTGAATTATCCGCGTCGACGCATGTTGCACGGCAGTTTAGGTTCCTTCAATAACCGAAGTGTTGCAAAAAATCGCGGTTTGTGGTTGTGCAGAAAATCACTTCGGACAATTTGCAGTAATTGGTAGCCGAACTCATCAAGTTATAAAACATACCATAATTGTGTAGAAAAAATTCTTTAAACATGTCTCTGGACGAAAAAAGCTTAACACAAGAGTACTCTCGAGATAACTTGGAGAACTCTAGTAGTTCGTCAACTCATACAAGTCCTGTTGCCTTCCATGGTCGTGAGGACGTTGAAAAGAAAATACCATCTCGTCGAGGATCCAATAACTCTTTCAATAAAAGTCTTGAAATCATACGCAGAAGTTTGACAAGTCAAAACTCTGTATTTTCTAACAATTCTCATTATTCAGTAAGAGAAATATATGGAGACTTGAGTAGTAATGAAATCGAAAAGGAAAGAGCCAGAACCAAACAAGACGTATTGGGTGAGATCGAACAAAATTTGAATAATGAAAATGATATTGCTCCATTTGTTTTACCAGAAAGTGGATTACCCATAGAGGGCGATGGAGAAGAGTTTGGACTCATAGATCCTGAATTAATTACCTGGGAAGGATTTTCAGATCCTAATGATCCAAGAAACTGGAAGCTTAGTTCGAAGATATACTTATTAGGCTTTGTATCGGTATATGCCTTAGTGAGTCCAATGTCGTCATCAATGTTAACTCCAGCAATGAGCGAAATATCTAGTGAGTTTGGAATTACCAATCCAGTCATCAGTTCAATGGTAGCATCAATTCAAATTTTAGCTTGGGCTGTTGGTCCATTGCTTATAGCACCACTCAGTGAGTTTGATTATATTGGCCGTAAGCCAGTGTTGGACAGTTCGATATGGATGTCTTTTTTCTTCAACCTAGGATGTGCTTTCAGCAAGAACACAGGCCAAATGATGGCATTTAGGTTTATTGGAGGCTTATTTGGATCGTCCCCATTAAACGTAGGAGCTGGTGTCATATCTGACTTATTCGATGCCAAAGAAAGAAATATGGCATTAGCAGGATTCACTTTAGCTCCTTTACTTGGTCCAGTGATCGCACCTATGATTGCGGGCTTCATTGTGGACCATATGGAATGGAGATGGGTGTTCTATGTTTTGTCAATTTTTAATGGAATAGTCGCTGTTCTAGGATTAGTATTTTTTAAAGAAACTTACTCTCCAAAACTACTCAAACAAAAAGCCAAAGCCTTGAGGGAATCCACTGGAAATGAAAACTTACACACGATTTATGAAATGACAAACCAAAGCTTCACTAAAAGAATGGCATCTACTATGACCAGACCAGTGAAATTATTGTTCACACACCCTATGGTGATTGGATTGGGATCATTCTTAGCGTTTGTCTACGGGTTCATGTATCTCTTGATCATCACATTCCCAACAATGTTCAGCGAAAACTACGGGTTTGGAAAAAGTACGGTTGGATTGATGTATATCCCGATGGGAGTTGGTTTCACCATTGGAATTGTGTTCTGGACTTGGATGATTGGAATGACCTACGAAAAATTGACCGACCGCAACGGTGGACAAGCAAAACCCGAATTCAGATTACCTTGGCTCTTTGTGGTAGGAATTGTCATCCCTGTAGGACTCATCTGGTACGGTTGGAGTGCAGAAAAGAAATTGCATTGGATAATGCCTGGCATAGGATCTGGAATCTTTGCCTTTGGATTTATTTGTGCATTCCAGTGCTGTCAAAGTTATTTGATTGACATGAATCCAAGATTTGCAGCCTCATCAGTTGCAGCTGCAGCATTATTCAGATCTCTTTTTGGATTCACGTTTCCTTTGTTTGCTAACAAAATGTACGCAAAGCTCAACTATGGATGGGGGAATACAATGTGTGCATTCATAGCCATTTTATTGGGAGTTCCATTCCCGATCTACTGTTACTTTCATGGTGAAAAGTTGCGGGAACTGTTTAACGAGAAGCTTGAGCAGGAGCAGAAACAAGTCGACAAAAGTATGTTAAAGGACCTTGGTAACTAGCATCGTAAAAGCATAGAAATCATTAGCATCAAATATAGCATCAAATAGCATTATGTCAGTAGAACAAACAATTTAGATCGGATAAAATCACGGACTTGAAGTGGGGCTGCTCCGGAGTTAGTCGCGGCTGGATTTACGGAGAAGGCAGAAAATCTGGGGTTCTATTTAACCAAGGACATATCCTTAATTTAAGTTTGACACAAACTAAACATGACAGCTTCCACTTATCAGTCATTCATTAAGGGCCCTGAAGAAGACAACGCAGTTCCAACCAAGGCTCCAGCATTATCCAGTAACATTAAAGACAGGTTCTCACTCGCAAATAAAGTAACTGTAATAACTGGAGGACTTGGAGGTATTGGACGTGCCATTGCAACCGGATATGCTCAGATGGGGGCAGATGTGGCAATTTTGGATTTTGCCATGGATAAGGGCCAATTCTCTACAGACTTACAGAATCAATATGGAATTAAGTCCAAAACTTACAGATTAGATGTGACAAAGCACGAAGATGTCGAGGCTGCAATTAATGCCATTATTGAAGATTTCGGGAAATTGGATGTTTTCGTGGCTAATGCCGGTTTACCTTGGTATAAAGGAACTGTTATTAGTGAATCTGCCACGGTGGAAGATTGGCATAGCATGATGAACATCAATTTAAACAGCATATTTTATTGTGCCAAGTACGCAGGCCAACAATTTGCAAAACAAAAGAGTGGATCTTTCATCATCACCGCATCCATGTCTGCTCATATTGTAAATGTTCCCCAATACAAGGCAGCTTATAATGTAAGTAAAGCCGGAGCTTTGCATATGTCAAAGTCACTCGCGGTGGAATGGGCCGGATTCGCTCGTTGTAACTCGGTTTCTCCAGGATATACTGATACCATCTTACTGTCTCCTGTTCCTACTGCCGAAAGGGCCAGGTGGTGGGGATTGACACCAATGGGAAGAGAGGGAGAACCAGAGGAACTTGTAGGAGCTTATGTATATTTAGCCAGTGATGCCAGTAGTTATACCACTGGGGCTGATATTCGTGTAGATGGTGGATATACTTTAGTTTAATACACTTTTTTTTTGCAGTAAAAAAAGACAGTTTTGCGACAATGCGAAACCGAAAAAAATTTTCAGACTTTTCATACCTGACACTATCTATCATGTTCAAAATAACGTCAGTGATACCAAGTTTCAAGGTTGCCATACCAAGATTTGCACCTGTTTCTGTGGTGAGATCCTTCCACCAAACCCCAATATTTTATAAGACCAATACATCAACAAGAACAAAAGAAAATGTCCATGATTTGGAAACATTCTTGAAGCTCATAGGCCGTAACAGTATCGAACATTTAGACACATTTGAAGGAGATTTGAGCAAGTTCTTGGAATCCAAGGGTAAAGATATGAAGAAACTCGGCATCGATGTGAGCAGCAGAAGATATTTATTGAGATGGCAACATAAGTTTGTGAATGACTTGGAACCTTTAAGAGAGCATAAGAGAGGAAAGAAAAAGAATGGAGGTGAAAGGAAGGCCAAATTAGTGATTGCAAAGAGAAATGCTTTGAAGAGATTGGAAGAAAAGGAACAGTTCCAAAAACAAGAATTGGAAGCCGAAGCCAAGGGAGAGAGAGAGTTTTAGTTGTCTGTACATAGAAATACAAGTCATAGAAAGATTTAACATGTAGCCCAGTAGCCCGAAGATAAGTCGTCGAATATAGTGGTATGCTCCACAGGAGAGTGTTCAAAGGGAGAAATTTACCTAAAATACCCAAACGCCGGTCGACCTGTTGGTCAACATTTCCAGGCATTTAAACGCTCGTCTTCGCGTTCTCAGCATTTTCCATATCAATGATGAAGCTCTTAAGTGTTATTATTATTTCTGCCATCTTTCTCTTCTATGGAGTATCCTTTGTCAATGCTGGCGAGTTGCCAGAAGATCCTCCTATCACTGATAAAGTGTATTTCGAGATCACCGAAGATGGTGAATCAATTGGTAGAATTACTATTGGATTATTTGGAACAGTTGTCCCTAAGACTGTTAAGAACTTCAAGCAATTAACCTTGAGTGAAGATCCAGATTTTGGTTACACCAATTCCATTTTCCATCGTATCATTCCAAAGTTTATGCTTCAAGGTGGAGACTATGAGACCGGTAAAGGTTACGGTGGTAAATCTATTTACGGAGGCAAGTTTGAAGATGAAAACTTCACTTTGAAACATGACAGACCTTACAGATTAAGTATGGCCAACGCTGGAAGAAACACCAATGGTTCCCAGTTCTTCATCACCACTGTTGTTACCAGCTGGTTGAACGGTGCCCATGTTGTGTTTGGTAAGGTTATTGATGGATTTGACGTGGTTGATTACATGGAAAAAGTCAAGACTAGCTATGGTGATAGACCAATCAAGGAATTAAAGATTGCTTCTACCGGGGAAATCAAGTTGACTGTCGAAGAAGTTTCCGAGTTGGATATTAAAGATGAATTGTAGTTGACACATTTTAGTCGTAGGTGTATTTATTGAAATATACAATAAGTTTTATAAGGTCTTGTATTTATTTACTATGGTGCAAAGCATCTCCAAGAAGACTGTCGAGGTTTATTTCCTTGGCTTCACTGGTGATAGCAGGTGTGAAAGGGGTCTGTGTGGTTGAATTAGCTTTTGATTCGGGCTTGTCATCTTCAAACTTGAACTCAGTGAGGCTATTGAGCAGATTAATCACATTCTTAATCAGATACGTCAGGTTAAGTAGCCTGGAGTTTATTAATTTATATAGCTTCGGAGACTGATAGATATTGGCACCGATGATATAGTAGCTCTGTAGAACCTGTACCGAGTCTTTGTTAAGACGATTTTGCTTTCTTATTATCCAGAAATCTGGCTCTCGTATATGGGCAATCACAAACTCGATACCTACCATTTCAGTGAGCTTGTTCTCAAAGTATTTGGTATATTCAAGAGGAGTGGTGATATTTGGAGGAGGAGGTTGATATTGGAATTGCATTTTTATTACTTGGTTATTGGAAGTTCTGTCATAAAATGGTGATTCACTGAAGTAATCAAGTACATTACCGGTATTAAGGCCGAATTGGTTAATCCATTCGGGGTTTTTCCACTGGATTTCATCAAGTTCTCCGTAGTCCATTACTGAAGTTTCGCGATTGTCTAAATATTTATTTTAATACTGTATTTCTGTTTCACAGCAGCGCTGTTGCACCGTAAATATCTGTGATTAACCAGTTCTCTACGGTAGGAAATTCGTTCTCGAGATCGAACCAGTCATCGAAGGGAAGTAATTCAGCTTCGAGTCTTTTTCTTGCAGTATTGAAAGCTTTTTGAAATTCCTCGTGGTTCAAATCTGATCTTTCTATGTCTACTGGTGCGTCCTCTTTTTTAATTCCATATGCCCTTAACTCATCCAAGATATTGTCAAATATAGATCGTTTACTTTCCTTTGAATCTAGTTGAAGTTGACTCAAGTCTGAAATGTCTATGTCAGCTCGATAAGACATGTCTCTTTTGAAGTCACTGGAGAATCCATACTGTACAAGTCGATCTCTGATATAACAAAGAACAGAAGGACCATATTCATCATCGAAAAGACCCATCTTGTCTTTGTTTTTGTACACATATAATGCAAATAGAACGTTCGTGTTGATACCTACAAGGGTTACCTCATATGTAACAGAAGGTGCCACCTTATCTATATCAAATGGTGTTGCGTAGTAATTTCCAAAGATTTCAAGATCGCCTTGTTGAGATTGACGATTGATGGAGTCTGGATATTGTATTTTATTGATCTCCACATTCAAGTCTAGCTGATCAAGGTCTAAGTTTCTCAATAAGGAACAGACTCTGGGGTTTCTGAAAGGATAGTATATTTTGAAGTCCAATTTGAACTCGGGAACAATAAAATCTCTAATGATTAGAGGCTCATGGTAATATTGGTTAGTTTCTAGATCATAAAAGCGATAAACATATCCCAATTTCTTGAACTTGTTGATCTGATCGTCGTAGACTTTCTTGTTTGTTTTTGAAGCTGCCAAAATGATATTATACTCCGGCACTTTCAACTCTTTGATAACCTGATCACAACGAATTTCAACTATTACATGGCTGTACAACAAACTATACCTTAGCCATTCGTACTTTTTGATCAAATTTAAACATAGACTAAAAGTAGTGTATACTTGGAAGTTGAAAAATGCTGGTCTGAAACGTTCAATGAATTCATATTTGACGTAGTCACTGCAAATGAATCTACCCACACAGTAAGCACAGAGATTATATTTGTCATTTTTCTCAAATATCTGAAATATCCATACTGCAAAAAGCATATTCTCGAAAATCCCATGCTTGATGGCATTCACCTCTTGATCATCGATGTTATCGATATCAATTGGATACAAAGTACCACAGTATGCTTTAATAAGGTTCCTCTGTGAAAGATTCATAACGTAGTCGAACAAGGAAAATTCCTTTATTTCGCAGCCATGAGTCACACTGTATTAGAAGCTTATCAAACTGTATAAGTATTTTTATCTAAAACAAAGCAATGACAGAAAGTCTTCATCATCAATGCAAGGAATGGAGATATCAAATTTAAGTATATATTAATCTAGTGGTGAGCAACTACGTCTTGTCCAAGACAGTGTTTTCAAATAATTCATATCTTTTTGCAAGTGATTCTGCTTCTTCAGCCATTTCCTTTTCAGTCCTGGAAAACCTCTCATCGTCAGATTTATGATGTCTAGGAGTATCTAAATACAGTTGTCTACGGGTCTCAAAGTCCTTCATGATATCCAAGGTGCTTAATTCACTATGCACTCGATCATCAGCAAGAATATCAGCCTTGAATCGGGGAATTAAATGAGTGTGTAAGTGGGGGACGGATTGGCCACTTTCGGGTCCATCCTGGATGGCAATATTCATCGAGTCTGCCTTGTAGTTCCAAATCAAAAATTTCGAGAGTTTTTGTAGACTTCTCATGTAATCGATGCTTTCTTCGTCATTCAACTGATTGAAACGGCGTATTTCGGGGTTGTATGGTACAAGTAAAACGTGCCCTTGAATCAAGGGCTTTAAATTGACCAAGGCATAACAGTGTTTTGACCGGAAAAATACCTGTTTGTTAACGATGTATTTGTAGAAGTAAATGTCAGACATGTGTGAAAAATTCAATCTCAGAAATGCGATAACGATCCGAGGTTGCGATAGCATATTAGAGAACGACTATTTGCCATTGTACAATGCTATAAGCGATATTGAAGCCGAGAACAAGGTAAGTAGCTCTTTACATCGTCTAGAGTTCAGGAAAGAGAAAAAAACCAGGAAAACAATTCATTTGGGTGAAAAAAGAGTATTTATTAGCATTGGCTGATAATGCGAGTTAGCTGATCGGAATTGGCGAACTGATTCCTGAAACCCCCAGGGTTTCACCTTATCACCTTAAAATGCTCCAATGGCAACAACAAACCAAGACAAACAACAAACCAAGACATACAACATCTACAACATCTACAGCTGGTTCATCAAGAAATCGTGTATTTTAAATCTAACCTTTACTCTATTGTATTAATCTATTCTTGCTTAGAAAAGTACTTCTTAGCATCACTGGTGTCAATGGAATCCTCACCTGGCTTCCAGTTGGCTGGGCAAACTTCACCGTACTTTTCGGTGAATTGGAAAGCGTCAACCAATCTCAAGGATTCTTCGACAGATCTACCAACTGGCAAATCGTTGATGGTGATTTGTCTCAAGACACCCTTTGGATCGATCAAAAAGATACCTCTTAAAGCAATACCTTCGTCTTCCAACAAAACACCGTAGTCCTTGGACAAGGAGTGGTTGGTGTCAGCCAACAATGGAATGTTGATCTTACCTAAACCACCGTCCTTTCTGGCGACATTGGTCCAGGCCAACAAGGAGTATTCAGAATCGGTAGAAGCGAACAAAACTTCAGCGTCCTTGTCAGTGAACTTCTTGACAGCTTCAGAGTAAGCAATGATTTCGGTTGGGCAGACAAAGGTGAAAGCTAATGGGATGAAAGCTAATAAAACCCACTTACCTTTGTATTGTTCAAGGGAGATTTCTTCGAAAGTACCATCAACGACGGCAGTCTTCTTAAAAGTTGGAGCTGGCTTTTGAATTTGGGCAACCATTGTTAAAAAAATTGATTGGATTAAAGTTTGAAAAAAATCTAGGGGGAATTGCCGTGGTATTTATAGTTGGCAGGTGGTAGTCGGTAAATTCTAGAATGTGAATTTGGTTTGTAATCGGGGTCGTGGCCGATCTCAACGTATTTGTGGCGCCATAGTTTGATTGGTTGGAGGCGCGTAAATGCCTCGCAGTGGACGTCGTGCTATGGGGAGTCGACACGCGGTACTGGGTGGTGGGGCCTGGCGCTACATCGCTAGTGACGTGAATTCGCGGCGGCGAAAATCCCACGGACTTGTGTTATAAATCGCATTCTGTCCAGAATCGATCCGCCGATGCGCGTGCCACAGCTGAGCACAACTCGCAACTCGCATAATCGTCGAATTAGCCGCAGCACGCCCGACGCACTCACTTGCCGAAATACTTGTTAAACTGTTGTCTGTTACCTTCAATGATGGAAAAATTCGGCTTCCATAAAGTATCCAATAACCCGGGTCCGGGAAACTTGGCCATCAACCACAACCAGCCAGTGAAGGCATTCAAACGTCAATTCACTGTGGACAACTGCCCTTCCAATGCCGTGGCATTGTCAAACACCATTGCTTTTAATCCAGGCGATGTTCCTCCAGAACTCAACTACGTGATTCTCGACAACTTGTTTGTGTACACCGTGTCTAAGGATCCACAGGTGAAACCTGGATCTGTGGGGTTGGCAGGGAATGTCAGATTATGGGGTAAGTGGTCTTTGAACCAACCGGTTATGGTCCAGGACTTCAATTTGAACAGTTTTAGCAATAACTTGATCTATGTCAAATCTATTGAGGTGTTCATTGATTACCGGTCCAGGACCAAGGCTAATCTGAATCCTATCAATCACAATGAGTTGATCAACCAATTTTTGACCAACTTCAATAACCAGATCTTGCAACCAAGTCAGAGCATTGTGATGGATTTCAAGGGTCAATTCTTTCTGCTTTTGATCAACTCCATTCAATTGATGGATTTGTCTGGGAAACCGGTGGACTTTTCCGAACTGATTGATCTGAAGGGGGTTGTGACTGGTCAATCGGAGGTGAACTTCTATCCTCACGAGAACTCTATTATCAATTTGATTAAGGATGATAATGCCAAGTCCAGAGTCAGTAATAAGCCTAGATCGAATCCTATTATTAACCCTGATTTCAAGTTGGATTCTTTGGGAATTGGAGGTTTAGATAACGAATTCCAGCAGATTTTCAGAAGAGCCTTTGCATCGAGAATTATTTCTCCGGACTTAGTCAATAAGTTGGGTCTTAGACACGTCAAAGGTTTATTGTTGTACGGTCCACCAGGTACTGGTAAAACTTTAATTGCTAGGCAGATTGGTAAAATGTTGAATGTCAAAGAACCCAAGATTGTTAATGGTCCGGAGATGTTGAGTAAATACGTTGGTGCTTCTGAAGAGAATATTCGTAATTTGTTCAAGGATGCTGAACAGGAGTACAAACAGAAGGGGGAAAATTCCAATTTGCACATTATCATCTTTGATGAATTGGACTCAGTATTTAAGCAAAGAGGTAACAACAAGTCTGATGGAACTGGAGTTGGAGATAATGTTGTCAATCAATTGTTGGCCAAAATGGATGGTGTTGACCAGTTAAATAATATTTTGATTATTGGTATGACCAATAGATTAGATCTTATTGATAATGCCTTATTGAGACCCGGTAGATTCGAGATCCAAATCGAAATATCTTTACCTGATGAGAAGGGTCGTTACGAAATTTTATTGATTCATACTAAAAAGATGAAGGTTAACAACTTATTGGATGATGACATTGATTTCCAGAAATTGGCCAAATTAACCAAGAACTTCACAGGTGCAGAATTGGAAGGTTTGGTCAATAGTGCCACTTCGTTTGCCATTAACACTTACACTAAATCAGATCTGTTGGCCAAAGTTGATGAGAATATCTCCAAGATGAAATTGACCTGGCAACATTTCGAATTGGCATTGGGAGAAATCAAGCCTGCATTTGGTGTTAATGAGGAGAATTTGACTGAAAGTATTCCTTATGGTATTATTCATTACAATGAATCGGTCGAACGTGTCTTATCTATGGGAAGATCGTATATTAATGAAGTTTCGAATTCAGAAAATGAAAGATTAATCAGTTTGTTATTCCATGGTACTATAGGCGTTGGTAAGACTGCCTTGGCCACTCAATTATCCTTGGAATCTAAGTTTCCTTTTATTAAAGTCTTGAATGGTGAATTATTAGTGGGTATGAATGAGTTAATGAAGATCAACACCATTGATACTATATTCAGAGATGTATATAAGTCACCATTGAATGTTTTAATCATCGATAAGATTGAAAGTATTATCAATTATGTTCCAATTGGTCCTAGATTTTCTAACGATATATTACAAATGTTAATGGTTTACTTAACCAGAAAGCCTCCAAATGGTAGAAGATTATTGATTTTGGCCACAACATCTCAATATTCCATATTGAAGTCAATGAGCTTGGTCGATTCTTTCACTAAGACTATTGAAATCAGACCGGTTACTACTATGGATGAATTAAGTATCATTATGAAAGAAATTAATTTTATGACTGAAAGTGATAGACTGACTATCTTAAATCAATTACAAAGGTTTGATAATCCTTTGAATTTGGGTATTAAAAAATTATTGCAGGTATTGATGAATGCTCAATTTGCCAATTTATCAGTCAATGGAGTTATAGAGAACTTACTCGATGCCCAAACTTAAATTATCAAAAAATACATACAACATGATTATTCGAATATCGTAGATTCATTATATAATCAAATTAAACAATCAAATTCTTTAAGCCCCTAAGGCTTTCTTTTCGTTTTCGACCAACTCCTTCTCGGTAATATCAACTTCAACAGGATCGAGATCAACTTCAGTCGATGCAAATTTTCTGGCCAGAATTCTTCTTTCAAAAAGTTCATCTAACTCAGCAAAAGAACGATTACTTTCAGGTAATCTGAAGTAAGCCCAAATTAAAGTAGGGAAAGCAAAAGCAAACCAACAGAATGCTGTCTGTCCAGCAAGATCAGCTTCAGTTGGATTGATAAAGTAGGGCTCGACGACTTGGGAAATCAATGAGATAAGATTATAAGCATTTCTCGCTAATGCAACGGATTGAGCTCTTAATCTTGTAGCACTCATTTCAGAGGCAATAGTGAATGCCAATGGTCCAATAGTCGAAGCATACGTAGCAACCCATGCCATAGTAATCGCAGACTGAGCCCATGCTAAACCAGGGACCTGCTTAGGACTTGCAAGTATACCCGTCAACAATAACAAGAACGTTAAAATTGCATATCCGGTAACATATATAGATCTTCTACCAAATCGATTGATGAAGAACCAAGATACAGCACACCCAGAAAATGAAATAGCAGTAACTCCCAAATTCAACTTATAAACCTCTTCAGGATTCAAACCAGCTTGGGAGAAAAAATACAGCGGAGAGTACATTAAGGTAGAACCAGAGCAAACTTGACCAGCCATGGCCAAACAAGCAATTTCAGTTCTTCTCAAATTTGTTCCCTGGAAACATTGTAAGTAACCTTTCCATCCCTTTTCATCATCGTTATGTGACCTATGTTGAGCTTGTTCTAACGCGTTGGTATGAATCATCAATGCCAATTGGTTAGGAATTCTATGATGCCCTTCTTTTGAAGTCAACCTTTTCAAGGCCTTTTCAGCATCTGCGTGTCTACCTCTTCTAACCAACCACCAAGGAGAATCAGGTGCAAGATACGTCAAGATGAATAAAGGAACTGGCCAAACCCATTGCACAGCAAATGGAATTCTGTAACTCCATTCAGTCGTGTTTGACACCAATCCTTTCAATACACCAGCAGCAACAAATTGTCCAATAGCCCAACACATATTGACGTATGCAGTCAAGTAACCACGAATGGCCAATGGAGCAACCTCAGAAGAATAAGTAGGACCCATAGTAGCAAAGACTCCCCATGGCAAACCACACAATATTTGACCTACCACTAAAACCTTCACATCTGGAGCGAAAAAAGGGACAAAAATAAAACCAGTCATGACCACCAAGGCAGCCATGATCACTTTTCTATGACCAAACTTCTCAATAAGATAACCATTGAACAACACACCAAATATAGTACCTACATTAGCAGCTGCACCAAGAGCAGACTGCCATCTTCCTGCAAGTTCATAATCTCCATCATCATTAATGAGCTCTCCGTACTTCTTCTGGAATGAAGGATATCCAAAGAAACTACTCATAAGAATATTATCATAACCCTCTTCGATATGTTAGTATATAGAGTTCATACAATCAAACAAAAGTTCATTACATACCCATGACAATTGTCAAGGAAAGCACCACGGCCCACCAAATGGCCTTCTTGTGGAACTTAAGAGCATCTGTGACCGACAAGTCCTTTTCATCATGAATACCAGCCTTGGCTTCATCCAAGACAAAAGCAGTTCTAGCAAGATCCTGTTTGAAGGAAGAAGCATCACTGGCATCTTCTAAATGAGCAATCTCTGGCTTTCTCTCCTTATCGTCAAAATCCATTGTTGAATAATCTAAACTGGGAATCAGTGAGTTTAAATAGTAAGATACGGCTATGCAGTGGGGGTAATCAATCGGGTCGAACATAGAGGTCCCCTCCACATAACACGAAAGATCGAGTGTTTACGGTGATCACAAGTGGGGTGCAACCGGGGTACAGCTGATAATCTTGGAGAAAACCCGAGACAGGGCCACAAATTGCAGTATTGAATCCTGTATTCCCCAGGTTTTTTGTCTCGTAATAATTTATGGAAAAACTCGCTGGAAAATTCCTCGCCGGAACTCACGTGACGACGTTTTGACGTTAGAGAATCCAGTCATTAGGTACAGTGAAGTGGAGAAACATGGGACAAATAGGCAACGCAAGCGAACGGGGCATGGGGGCAAGCATGGGGGACAATTGGAGTAGGCGATGGGCTGTTAAACCGTGGAATCGAGCGAAAATATGGGTGGAATTGGGGCCTTTATTGTTTGCACGTTCTGTGTTAGCGGCTGAACGGCATTGTCCGTCATTTCAGCTGTGTGATTAACGGGCAAGTGAAACATAACGTATGCTTTGTTCAGCAACATCTCAGTCAGCGATGTGTTGTTTGTGTTACCTTGTTTAGCGACTTATCTAGTTAGATTTCATGCTGCGCCAGTAAAATGGTCTTCAAACCCTCCAAAAGATCTCAGATCTCTGGAATTCACTTCTTGTATTTGGAGTTGCCAACATACACATCACATCTCGTAACTGTCCACTAATAGCAGGATGTTGACTCCAAATAGTACCACAACCAAGATCACCACCAACACCTGGTTAATGATGTTATTGAAACCGAAATTCTCGATCTTCCCCAAGTGATAGCGATGTATGGTGATTGTGTATGAAATAGCACTGACAATGAGGAAAAGCACCAGTAAAGCAATTAACAAATACGATAATATCTTGGAATAAGCAGAGTTAAGAAACCCGTCTTTGATGGGGTTTGACGATGACGAGTCAAGCTTGAAATTGATCAAGATCCCGAACGATGTGACGAACAAGGTGGTACTGAAACGAATCAACGAGAGACAGGTTCGCTCACTCTGAAGAGCATCTCGTGGTTCACTGGTCTTTACTTTAAGAATCATGTTGATAGGTAATTGTGCGAATAGATTAAATGTGGCTCTGATGGAATTGCAGCCTCGATTTAAATGGAATGGGCATATTAATATTATGGGTTAGCAATTGATTTGTTTACGTGTTGTAGGGATTGGATTTTATGTTGTCAGTGATGTCAGAGTGTAAATGTTCTGCTTTTTAGTTGTTGAAGGTTATGTGTGGTAAGAAGATCATAGTAGAGCTAATATAATGAAGTATAAAAGACGAGATCCAAAAAGACAGAGAAATTTAACAAGATTCCACAACACTACAGAGCAACACACGAGCTAATAAGAAATATACCCCCGAACTGCAACAAAAAATACTTATCTTTAAATGTGGTTTGCAGCATTAATCGCAAACCCCAAACCTCTCATCGCACTCTTTCGGTGCGACTCTTGACAAAATTCTTTCTTCAACATGTCTGACCGATATAGACCTCCTTCTGGACCAAAAGGTAAACGCTTCAACACCCCCCGTCCTGGTGACCGTGGTGCTCCTAGAAGACCGGGAACTAACCCTGCGTCTGAGAAGTTCACTCCCTCAGGTCCTAAACGGTACCAAGAAAGAGATAATTACCGTCCTGCTGGTGATACATACAAACCCAATTATGCCAATAATAACACCAGACCAACGCGACCAATCCCCACCGGCCCTTCTGGTGGTAACAATGGGCCCAGAGCAGCTCCACCCACTGGTCCAAAGGGTGCTACTGCTCCTCCAACTGGTCCTTCAGGGTATAAATCGAACAATAATAAACGTCCAGGGCCAGGACCTGGTCCTAGCGCCGGCCCTGGGAAGTATGATGCCAACAAAAGACCCAAATACAATTCAGGAAGCCCTCATGCCGCACTACCACCACCTCGAGGCCCCGGGGGAGCTGTCTCCAGAGCTGTACCTAGAAGAAACGACATAAACCCTGTAAAGCTTGAAAGAAACCAGTTATACCTGATCAAAACCATACGTTCCTCTGAGATATACCAGAGAACTCAGCAGGTTGGGGAAGGAACCTATGGGAAGGTGTATAAGGCTAAGAATGAGGTGACGCTGGAGTATGTGGCATTGAAGAAGCTTCGACTCGAAACCGAAAGGGAGGGATTCCCTATCACTTCGATTAGAGAGATTAAATTACTTCAAAGCTTTGACCACAAGAATGTCGTGAGTTTGCTCGAGATGATGGTCGAGCAAAACCAAATCTATATGATTTTCGATTACATGGAGCATGACTTGACTGGTTTGCTAACACACCCTGATTTGAAGTTACAGGAAGGACATAGGAAATTTTTGTTCAAACAACTCATGGAAGGGTTGAACTACCTCCATCACAAACGGGTTATTCATAGAGATATAAAAGGTTCGAATATTTTGATCGATAGCATTGGACGATTGAAGATTGCTGATTTCGGGTTGGCCAGAACCATGAAGATCGTGAAGGACGGAGAGAGCCCTGATTATACAAACAGAGTCATTACTATCTGGTATCGTCCACCTGAACTTTTACTTGGTTCCACTGACTACGGCCGGGAAATCGATGTTTGGGGAGTTGGCTGTCTTCTTATTGAGTTATATTCGAGATCTGCCATTTTCCAGGGCTTCGACGAAGTAAGCCAATTGCATACGATCTTCAACATTATGGGTACTCCAACACTCGAGGACTGGCCTCAAATCCAAAACTTACCTTGGTTTGAGATGTTGAAGCCAAAAATCAATAAAGTCAGCGTCTTCCACCAAATGTACAGGGAGAGAATGTCCGAGCACAGTTTCGACTTGGCCCTCAAGTTGCTCGAGCTCAACCCCATCAAAAGAATCACTGCATCCGAAGCTCTCGCCCACGACTACTTTACCCAGGACCCCAAACCAGAACCACTCTACTTCCTTAAGGAAGTCAAAGGTGAATGGCATGAGTTTGAAACCAAGAAACAAAGACGAAAGGAACGTAAAAGACTCCAGGAAGAAAGAGAGAGAATGAAGGCCAACTCCGGGTCGATCCAGGACGCCAACACTCCAGCAACAGGGCCCCGAATTCCTCCATCTGCACCACACACCGAACCACGAACTGAACCTCGCACCGATCCCAGAACCGATCCCAGAACCGATCCCAGAACCGACCCCAGCACTGAGTTTGAGTCGGCCCAGAATACAGAAGCCACCGGTGCCTAGCGAACAGCTATATATGTTTATAACTTGTACTATATTTTATAAAATATTATTAGCCATCCACTCACAGGCGATGGACTCCACGTTTATGGTTTCGCGATGGCTGAAAAACTTCATCACCATGGCAGTACAGAAGAAGATCGATTTGAACGAACCTATCAGTTCGACCGCAGATCCAAAGTTGGAGGTCGTCAGCTTACGTCCCGAGTACTCCGAAGCCAGTTTGATTTTGCACGGTGATTACTACAGACAATTACAGAGCAATTTCACCCGGAAGGTGTTATGGCACAGAGCCACTGTGAGCTTTGGAATTGTGCTTTTAGCAGGATACACATACTACGTGTTACTGGATTACATTGAGGTCTCCGAAACTCTTGATGACTTTGTGCGTATGGTTAAGAAGTCAAGCGACTTGCGGACTTTGTTGCTTTTAAACTCAGCGATTTTGGTGGGATTCATGGGGTTTGTGGGTCTTGTTTCATTCATGGTGTCCGATGAATTCAGAATCATCTCAGATAACTTGGTCAAAGCCAGATATGTGTTGGATTTGTATGGATTTGACTTGTTCAAGTACTCCAAGTTGGAATCAGATGCTAAAGCTTTGAAGGAAAGAAAGATTTTGGCTAATGGAGCCAACTCTCAAGTTGTGTTGTATAAAGAAGAACCAATCGCCGTGATAACATTGAAGCCTGTCTACGAAAAGTCAAATGATTCTCACTTGATTGTGAAGATCACTGGATTGAGTGTAAGAAAGGCATTCAAACCTTTGAACTTCGAACAAGTATTGATTGACTGGGCCGTTTCTAGATCGAACGATCTCTTGAAAGAGTATTTAAGCCAAAAAAAGATCAAGCAAACATCTGGATGTAAAGTCAGTTTGCTCATAGATACCTACTCATTCAATGATGCATTCAATCACTTTTTACAATCGAACAAGTTCAATAAGGTTAATTCCAACTTCAACTTTAATCCGTTGAACGAAAAAACAGCCATCTTGAATGGATTAATTAATAGAGTAGCTGGATCTTCTAGGGACACTTATGCCATTCACATAGTCAAGGAGTAATGTATATTTAATCTTTAATCTTTAATCTAATAAGCCTGTGACTCTTGATTTTTTCTTTTGTTTCATGACTCTGAACACAATCAATGCAAACCATACAACTATGGCGAAAAGTACGGTATATATACAATATTTCAACACGGTTAAAAGCTTGAAGAACATATACTTGAACCAGTACATCTCTGGATCCCCGTAAGTGTTTTCTTTTCTTTCTCTCTCTCGTTGTCTGATTCGTTCTTCAGCCTTTTTCAACCTACGAAGTGATTTTCTCGTTTGTCTCTTTGGTTTCGAATCCACTTTCATTTCCTGACGCAAAATGGCTGAGTCCTCATCCTGTTGACTGATCAAGGTCTGTAACTCATCGATGTTGCTGATGAAGGATCCGTCCGGTTTATACAATGCATAGATCTTATTCTCAATGACATCAACGCTTTCCGTCAACTCTCCGGTCTCGGCAGTGAATCCTAAGTACTTGATCACCGGCAACTGGACCTCCGTCAAAGTTACACAATTGGTCCAGTGCTCCGACTTTCCATCGTAGTTGAAGTCCAATGAAAAGTATCCATCTTTAATGTAGACGATTCTGGCTTTAGTAAACCCACTGGGTGGATTAAGAATCAGTTTGGCATTACATCCAGCCAACCTTGTATCGTAACCATCGTTCAGCTTCTCATAATGTGTATTACCATCTCCAAGCATAAGGTTAACGTACGGGAATTGACCTCTTTTACCATTCTTGTAGGTATCGATCATGATTCCCAAGCCTTTGAAATAATCTTTGGCACCAAAAACATCTCCAATATCGGATTTCCGGTCAAGGAACCAGATAGCAAATCCATCTGCCACAAGCTGTGTGTTTTTACTATGTACATGGAACGTCAATTCCATTTCAAACGATTGGGCCTGGATCGCTCTTTGACTGAACATGTTTCCAACTTGATGCTGGTTGTCAGCTGTAAGACGAATATACTCGTTGTTCTTAACAATTGTGTTACCAGCAAGATCCCAGTTCTTGATCTGGTACGAATTGGGCTCGAAGTAGGGAGCTCGAAGGCTCTGGCCTGTGAGTTCGACTTTATTGATCTTAACGATGTCTTTCTCTTTGTTCTGAAGCATCGAGTTGATTTCTTCCGGAGAGAAGTAGTCCTCGGAAGAACCAAATCCCAACACCCATCTGAGCACAAATACAAGGGAAATGACGGCCAATACCGCTAGAGCTACTTTTTTGGCGTTGTATGGTGCCATGTGGAAAAGGTGAAAACGTTGGATGGTTGAGAAAATTGGCTGAAAAATGGGGTTGAGAAGAGAGAAGACGTGAGCAGCAGAAATGCAATAAAGTTTGAACAGCACGGAACCGGATACACAAAACTACTGGGGAAAATGACACATGAATCGATAAAATGACACATGAATCGATAAAATGACACATGAATCGATAAAATGACACATGAATCGATAAAATGACACATCACTCGGTAAAACGATACACCACTACAAATACCTGGCTAAGTCGTTTATCATATATTTGTGAAAGTTACTATTTACATTACTTGCCAAACACAACTGTTCGTAAAGCGGTCCAGAACGTCTCCTTATTTTCTCCCTTGATTTCCGTCAAAAGACGGTCGTAATACTCTGGGTTTCCTTTCGGACGCAACAACTTGTCGTCGAGCTTATAGTAGTTCTTATACTTATCATTGACCAAGTCTCTCAAGGCAATGTACTGCAACTTCAAGTCTTTTTCGGAGATGTCGTTGATCATCTCCCCGGAGAACCGTTGGATCTGTGTGTCCTTGAACGAGGTATAATGCTGGATTCTGTCCTTGGGCAACGTCTTGAGCAACGCCAAGATCTTGTCTTTAATGTCTGCCTTTGTCATAGATGGATTAGAGAAATTTTCACTTCGCACCGATTTATCAATTTGTCAAATTACCAAATTCTCAAATCACCAGAATAACCATGGCCAAAGCTGCTACTCCCAGAGTTATTTTCGTGCGTCACGGTCAAACCGAGTGGTCCAAATCAGGACAGTACACTTCCATCACTGACTTGGAATTGACGGAGTTTGGAGTCAAGCAAATGAGAAATACCGGAAAACACTTGATCGGGTCCAGCCCATACCAGTTGATCAAGCCTGCCAACTTGAAGTACGTTTTTACGTCGCCTCGGACCCGGGCCCAACAAACAGTCAAGCTTCTCTTGAACGACTTGGACGATTACACACGGACCCAAATCCCAATTGTTGTGGAAGACGATATCAGAGAGTGGGAATACGGAGACTACGAAGGGCTTTTGACGGAGCAGATCAAGCAGTTGCGGGCCACCAGAGGGTTGAGCAGCGACTGGAACATCTGGCGCGACGGGTGTGAGAACGGTGAGGTGCACACGCAGGTGCGCGACCGGTTGGACGGGGTGATTGCCAAGATTAGGGCGATTCACCAGAAAGCGTTGGACAACAACGAGCCATGCGACGTGGTGGTGGTGGGACACGGCCATATTTTGCGGTGCTTCGCGGCCAGATGGGTTGGCCGGGAAATAGACATGAACCCGCAATTCATGTTGGACGCTGGTGGAGTTGGGGTGTTGAGCTATCAGCACCATAACATCGCCGAGCCCGCTTTGTTCTTGGCTGGGGCCTTTGTGGTGCCGGTGGAAGAACAGGGTGACGATTTGTAGGTTTCCCCAGTGGCTAGTTGCCGGGGTCGACTCCGGCTAACTATGGGTGTCTGGGGGCCCTTGCGCGGGCCGACTGTGTGCGGCATCTCATCGATTTCGAGACAATCGAAGGCCTATTGGCATTTCTCCACATATATAAAGTTCTACAGTTTGTACATGACTGATTTTTTTATAATACTACAACATGACTGTTAAACCTATACCTATATGGCTTGATTGTGATCCGGGAACTGATGATGCTTTTGCCATTCTCCTTCTCTTGTTCCATCCTCTGTTCAAGGTGGTTGGAATTTCCACGGTTCACGGCAATGCGTCGTTGGACACCACCACCCACAACACGTTGGCGTTGCTTGAGGTATTGAAGTGCCAGAATGTTCCCGTGTACGCGGGGGAGAGCAAGCCCTTGCAAAAGCCTCCATTTTATGCCCACTATGCCCACGGTAAGACCGGGATGGGAGGTGCTGATTTGCCAGAAACCACCACCATTCATGCCCGTACCGATAAACCATATTATGATGCTATTAGAGACGCTGTCACCGAGTATGCGGATGAAATCTGCATCATTGCCACCGGTACTTTCACCAACATGTCTGTTTTGTTCGGCAAGTATCCTGAGTTGAAGAAGCAGATCCGGTATCTTTCTATCATGGGAGCCTCGTTTGGCTTTGGCAATGTGACTCCTTATGCTGAGTTTAATGCGTATGTGGATCCTAAGGCTGCCAATGACTTGTTCCACGATGTTGAACTTCAGGACAAAATTATAGTCAATGGTCTTAACATCACGCACACCTCTGCTGCAGACGAGGACACTAGATCTATGTTGTTCAATAAGCCAAACAAGGGGGAAATTATCCATATGTATGAGGGAATCATGACGTTCTACTTTGAGAACCTCTATAAGAAGAAAGGGTGGACAGGGGCCCCAATTCACGATCCTTTGGCTGTTTTCACATTATTACCAGTGTACTATGACGATGCGAAATCGTTTCTGTTTGAATCATTTCGCAGAAGAGTTAGTGTGGTCGAAGGAGGTGAACGGGACGGGGAAACCGTGTTCGACAACGGTAGCAAATTTGAGGATGCTGGAAGTGAAGAACATGGATGTATTATCGCCAAGTTAGTCGATATACCATTATTTTATGAATATTTGAACGTGGCACTTGATAATGCTCAAGCCCATGTCGATCAAAACAGTTAAACATATGAAATTCGAACTCACCTACCAATTTAGGCCATAAAAGTTCATAAAAGTTCATAAAAGTTAATAAAAGTTATTCGTTTTTGCCCTGAAGTAACTCCACCATCTTGTATCCGATTTCTCTGACAACGTCATCTGCCCATAGAACATCTAGATGCGAATAACCCTTGCATTCAAAGATATCAAGGTTTATGCCCTTCTTGTATTCTGGTTCGAACGTGCTCATGTGAGTGGCCAACCTTCGTCCATCCACAAGATTATCAGTCTCTCCATTGAAGATGGTAATGGGGACGGTAGCAGAGGTGAACCATGGGAGTTTATAAGGGAAATAGCTCTTGTTGTCATCAATGTTGTACTTAGAATCCTCCGTGACTTCATAATTCATGTGGTCCTCAAAGGTCTGTTTGGAGACCAACTCATTTCGGAATGAGTCTTCTCTCCAATAACTCAACCACCACGTTAACAACTTGGACAGTACAAAGCTGACATTAAATATAAAGTGCATGTGCCAGAGTTTCCTATCCTGGCTCCACCTATCCCCATTCCACTCGAATAAATAGTTGAACATCATCACACAAAGTTTGCCAAAAACGGGCCATTGATACATATGATTCCTTGCTTGTGTCAAAACATTTAAAAAACAACAGATACCAAAAAACAACTTGAACCCCCAATATGACCTATTCCCCATGAATTGTAAGAATTTCCGTTTATGAAATAAAGTACCGGGGTAAATTGCCGGTGCCAAAGCTACAAAATGTTTGATTTTCCCGTGAACGTCTACCAAGTCTTTGTTTCTGAGCATCAAAAACGATTGCGTACAGCCTTGCAGATGCCCCACCAATATAACTTGTTTATAATTGGGACAGTTCAGCAAGACATTATCTATCAAACAGGGAATGTCATAGTATGCCAAATCCCGAATGTCCCAGTCCCAAAACTCCTCGTTGTGCATAAGATTTCCCTTATAATGGGCATGTTCTGGCTTAAATCCACCTCGATTGTTGCCTAACCACACATCATATCCTTGCCGAAGCAAGTATACCGGAAGCGAACGATTACCGGGAGTGAGATAAGACCCGGAAGATGAAAGGAGTCCATGTTGGAGCAACATTGGTGGCATCGATGACCTATCAGCTTCGGAGTGGTTAGGGTCGATGAGCCTATGAAGCACTAGTATAAACCCGTCTTTAGTTTGCACCTTATACTCCTTCAAGTCTAGGCCTAGTTGCTGAGCATAATAACTTAGATTGGAAGTGGGATGCATAGACTCAATGCTCGGGTAACAGGTAATTCCATCTGTTCCGTCCTCGTTATCGGGTAAACCAGCATGCTTGTTTTTAGCTAAAGCTTGACGAATTGCGTAGAAAATAGCAGCAAAAAATAGCACAAACACAAAAAGAAACGACGACACAGCTGATGAGAAGATGTACCAGGACCTAGCAGCAGCAGTGTGGCGTGGCCTAGATTGTGGGGTAAAGTCCATGGCAAGATAAGCTATTAGATGTTTAGAATAAAAACGCGAATTGTGAAGTTCAAATTTTGCAGTCGAATTGACAAATTCTGACACCTCCAAATTCGGTCGATGCGTCACTGGCGCGTCGGCCTAACTCCCGTCGCAACTGGTCGTATTTACCCGTCTACAAACGTTAATTTAAAGCGGGTGGGAAATTCGGTGGTTCACTCCATCCACACCACTGTTCTTGAGAACTCCAGGCGTGAAACGCTGGGTGGTGGCATCAGAAATCAACGGTTTGGACGCAAGTTTGGGCCGTATGGGAGCCACTACGGATGGTTGGCATTCTCGCGGTGAGAAGGCACTTGAGTGCAATATACGACCTTCAGGTAACTGAAGAACTCGATACCGATCACAGTTGTGAGTGGAGTTTATTTTTGCTTCTAATCCATGTTGTAATTTAGGAAAACATTTGTTGAGTTGCAGATTTTTGCAGCATTTGCTTGTCGTGTCGCCGGTGCGAGTTTTGGTGCGGATCAAATTGGTAATTTGAAAATTCACTATTTAACATGGTTTTAAATAGCATTCGTCGGATCTTCATGTCGTTCCGGACGGAAGAAGAAGAACGAGTATACTCGCGTACGGCCTTCTTCAATCTTCTTGGGTTTCTTGGGTCGTGTGTGGCGTTTTCAATTCTCGCCCAGCGGTTGTCCCGCAACCCCAGGGAAGTAGCCCATATTGCACGAGCCAATGCACTCATTAGAGCCATCCAAAATTAAATACACAGCATATAGCGTATATACAAGAACTTCCTACAAAATAAAACAAACTAGCTAATGTACAATAAGGTTAATTTTTGAGCAACACTTCTTTAGCCATCTCGTATGCGGTCCAGGAAATGGCAGTCGATGGTACGTTGAACACGATTCTTGGTTTTAATCCCCGGAGGAAAATGTTCAATTTGCCTTGCTTGTACAATGCTTTCAAGGCCGAAGAGAACCCGGTACTCTTTTTAATGTCGGAAATATTCGAGATTCCCTTGGTTTGCAACGCAGTTTTAATCACATCCAATGGATTAGTAAGAGCTGCGGCAACACCTCCAGCAATGGCACCCGAAACACAATGTAAATATGGATTGTAGTTGCCTCCTGGGTTTAGTATCGAACTGGAATATTCGTAGAATCCAAAGTTCAATGCAGCAAACGGAATACTGGTGAAAAGAGTCGTGGGGTACGAGATGTAGAATGCTCTGAATCCTTCGGTGGAATATATTTGTTTGGCAGTCTTGAAAAGTTTGACCGAATTGCTGCCCACTTTAGAGCTGTTATCACCTCCCATGTGGGATGCCTGCATTCTTTGCTTCAACACATCGAATGGCGTCATAAGGGCATCACTGGCAGTGGTGGCTGCAATTCCAGCACCAGAAGCAATTAACGGGTGGTTTTCATCGGTGACAATTCTGTTAGTGTTCTTGGTGGTGGTGAAATGGTTGACCAAAAATGTCTTGGATGCTTCGAATACGGAGAAATACACCGCATGGGCTGGGCCAGCTCCCAACACTACCGAAGACACTCCTCTCCAAAGAGCATAAGCTCCTTCAGTTGATGAGATCTTGGAAATCGATGCAATCAACCCGGAAGAAAACTTGGGAGTCGACGAGATGATTTGCATTCGGGTTTTAAGGGAATCAATGGGGAACATTACCGTATGTTCCATGATTCCGGCAAAAGCTCCAGCAGTAAGATGTGCAGTTAAGGAAGCATCTGGAGGTAATGCTTCGTAGTCTATTTCCACGGCATCGTGGCCAGGACGAACCTGTACTCCTTGGGAAGGCAGGGTCATATGGGTCAGGGCGTCGACTGGGGATATTCCTTTGGAATTAAGGTGGGATTGTTTGTGATCCATGATTAAAAGATGGTTATTGGATTAATTGCTCAGTTGCAATGATAGTTTAAAAAAAGGGGGATGGACGGAGATGCAATTTCCAGCCTGGAACAAGGAATGGGATACAGAATTAGTCTAGTATCGAGATATATCGAAGGATTAGATGGTAGGTCCTCGACAATATTAATTATAAATGGGAAAAAAGAAGTGAATTCTTTCAACTTGTGAATTTTTCACTTGGGAAATTTCGGTCTCAATTTTTTTTTTTTTCAGCTGGTCGAGAGATTGGTACAAACAACCAGAAATTAACGAGTAATACCAAGGGGAAATTGCGTAAAATTAGCACCAACAGTGAGTTATTAATTTTCCAGAAATGTCAATGACTAATTTGCCAAGGTTCTGCCACTTTGGTATTTTATGTAATTTTGCTGATTGGATACAGAGGCCTACCGCGTGTGCGCACCAGCGATGGCAAGTTGCCGAATTCCGGAGACTTGTTGCTGATAACTGCGCGGGAAATACGAGACATGCGGCAATAGAACAGCCAGTCGTTGGGGTCATTCGATGTCGGGAGTGACGTGGGATCGTCAGAAGTGACATATATACTGGATTGGCATCCACGGTACCGAATTAACAGAGGAAATTATGGTTTTGTCCCAATTACTAATGGGGGATTGGCCTAGACCCTAGATAAGAAATGGCTGCGAATTATTACGAGATGCAGTTGATGAATGTTTATAATTAAATCAGCGTTAAAACCACTTGGAAATCTACAGAAAAACGGAAGACGGGAAACTATACAACGGGTTTGTGTTGGAAGTCTATCTTAGACATTTCCGGCACAACAGTCAAGACTTTACCTGTGGTCAAAAACGTCTCGATGTTCTCTACCGTGAACTCTTCCAACTCGCGGATGGCTTCTTCGGTATGAGTACCCATGTGTGGTAAACTGATGACATTAGGAAGGTCCAAAAGCTCCTGGCTGACCTTAGGTTCGAACTCAAACACATCACTACCGAAAAACCCGATTTTCTTGTTCTTCAACTTATCGAGAATCACGGCTTCATCAATCACGGCTCCACGAGCAGTGTTGACAATCACCACGTCTTTCTTCATCTTGCTCATGGTTTCGGCATCGAGTAAGTGGTGAGTGTTAGGGTTCAATGGCACTGAAACACAGATGACATCACTTTCGCTGATGAGCTTATCGTAGCTGACGTACTCAGCTCCGGCTTCGAGATCGCTGCTCAACTGGCTTCTGTTGTAGTAGACGATTTTCTTGAACCCGAATGGTTTCAATCTGTCTCTAATAGCTCTTCCAATTCCTCCCATTCCCAAGATTCCAACCGTTAAAGCAGATGGGTTGTGACCAATGTCTGCACCAGCACACTTGATTCCCGGCTTCCATTTGCCCTGGACCATCAAATCGTGACCGTGCTGGAAGTTTCTAATGGCCGAGAGAACAAGATAAACAGCAGTGTCGGCGGTAGGGGCCTCGACAGGGGTGGTGACGTTGGATAATTGGATGTTTCTCTTGATCAATGGCTCGGTATCGACCTGGTCGTATCCGGCTCCACAATGACTGATACTTTTGAGCAGCAGCGGGAAGTGTTGGGCCAATTCCTCGTCGATCCGGCCGGTGTAGGTCAAATCGAACGACCTTCCGATTGAAACAACATCACTGTATTTCCCATTGAGATCTTTGATGAATTCATCTCTATTCTTGGAGCTCACAAGTTGGACATCTGCGATCTTGGACAATCTGTCCCAGGCAGCCTTTGCTCCGAATTCCTTGGCAATCCACAAGACTTTTGGTTTTGCAGAGGTGGTCATGGTTAAAAACATGCAACAAGTGGCAGATCGGGGTTTATATAGTTTTTTTTGTGCGCGAGATAACGGAGTTGTTGGTGGAGGGAGTAGTGGCAGGGATGGGCGTTGGCCCAGCAAGTGGGTTCGCAGTCGTGGGGGATCGGGCGAGCGATCGGGCGACGAGATACGAGCGTCAGGTTGGTGCGACAACTGCGGTTTTGCCGCGCGCCAGAGTCGCCAAAGCCACCGCGATGGTGGCAGGGACCGATAGGCGACTCGTCCGCGAGACTCTGCCCCTCCTCGCGGGTCTGGTATCCTAAACGGGAAAACGAGCACGTCCTGTCGAGTCATCTTGAGTCCGAGTCAAATCGATTGTCTATTGAAAACTATGCCTAAAACAACTATATAACCCGAGAGGGCTTGAACTAGAAGACAGCAGAGGAGCCACGGAACATGAATCCGTTGTGGTTGCTGGTAGATTCTACAACTGCTTCTCTGGCAGGGAAACCTTCGAAGCTCTTGGCGTAAACGGCAACAGAGTGGGCAATCAATTGAGTGTTAACCACCCAGGCTTCGTAGTCTGGGTTGTCCAAATCATCACACAATTGATGGTAGCACTTGTCGAACCATTCACCGGCTTGGCCTCCGAATTTGGCCACACCTTCTTCGGTTTTGACACCTTCAGCACCGGCAGCGATACCACCAGCAGGGATTCCGGCGTCGATGAATCCAACGTAATCGGATCTGCCGTCAAATGGAACAAAAGTGTAGTTCAATCCCTTAGATTCGTAGAAGTCGATGTACAAGTCTCTCAAGTCTCCAGACCCGTTAGGATGATCCTTGTTGTTGGCATCGTAGATTTGGTATTCGTAGTTTGGTGAGGCCATCATGTCGTAGTCCATGAACAACCTGAGCTTGGCGTTTTCAGCAGGACTCAAGCTTTCGGCGTAGTAGGTAGATCCCAAAAGACCCTCTTCTTCAGCAGCCCACCAGGCAAATCTAACGGCATTGTTAACCTTGAAGTTGGTCAATTGTTTGGCAACTTCCAAGAGAGAAATGGTACCAGAACCATCGTCATTGATACCAGGACCTTCGGTGACCGAGTCGGAATGGGCTCCCAATGAAACAACGTTATCATGGTCCCCGAAAACCGTCTCAGCTACAACATTCAAGGTTCTAATGTGTTTGATGTATGCATCAACAAACAAGGTTACTTCAAACTTAGGTTCAGGGTTCTTCTTTAATGCGGCAATGTACTTGGCGGCGTCAGCAGTGGTGATAGATACAGTAGGAACTTGAGTGGATTCTTCGGTGCTCAAAGTACCACTCAAGGCATCGGTATCGTAGATAATGGCACCAATGGCACCAGCCTTACCAGCATTAACAGACTTGTCATCAAATGGACAAACACCTCTCTCGATCAAAACAACATTTCCGGCAGTGATGTTAGCAGGGAAATCCTCGATATTACATCCATAGTTGTTGGCCAACACCAACTTACCGTGGACTGGCTTCAAACCTGGAGTTCCTGGAGTGAATCTCAATGGCAACAACAGCTTTGGTTCAACTCCGTCAATAAGCAACGAGTAGCTGTTGATTTTACTGTCCAAAGCGTCGAACTTTTGCACATCAACGTTGTAGTAGCCCTTCAATTTGTGCAATTGGGTGGTGATGTATCCGATGGTTCCCCAATGTCCCTTGGAGTCGATAACTCTGGTAGGATGGTCATATTTCTTGACAGATTTTTGGGCCAAAGAGTATAATTTCTCGGCACGAACTCTAAGAGCATCTTCGGTAATCAATTCTTGTAATTTGTCGGTGTCAATTTCCGGTTTCAAATGGTATCTGAACTTATCCCAGAATCCCATTGAAGGAGCGTCAGAAACCGCAGAAATAATCGCATCAAAGTCGTCCAAGTCCGAGGTTTCTTGGTCGAGGTTGAATGTCATTTGTTGCGGGGCCATGAAAGGGGCAGCCAACGCAGAGGCGGCCAAAAGTAACGTTAATTTCATGATTTAGCGAAAGAAAGATAGGATGAAATGATGAAATTGTGGGTGGGAGCCCATCCACAAAAGCGCGAAGGGTTTGGTCGTGTGCCGTGTGGCTCTTCGTCTAATTGTCCTATGGATTTGTTAATTTGAGTCTCTTGGGGTTGGATATATGTTCTGGTGTTATGGTGTATCGGGATACAGGCTGATACTATGATTCTGGGGTTTTTTTTTGCTGGTGTTCTTGTTTCTTCACACTTATTTTGACTTCTCGTTCGGATTTATTAAATTCTATAATCGTATACTTTCTATAAACGACATCGTTTACGACACTTGAGCTTTTTCCTATTTATTGTCATGTGCTCGGGTATTCGTCTTTATCATCCCCTTCTGTTCAACCCTTCTTCTTGTTTCTCTGCACCTTAGCCTTGTTACCAAAGCCACCGAAGTTGAAGAAGTCTCCTCCGTCGAAATTGAACTTGAAGCTTGTGCTGCCTCCGTACTGTCTTGCAAATGGTTGGCCTTGGTTACCAAAAGGTGAGCCTCTACCGGCCATTGGACTGTTAGGATCTTCTCCTCTGTCGAATTGTTGACGTTGTTCGGGATCTGATAGCACCTCGTACGCCTGGTTTATATCTTGCATTTTAGACTCAATTTGCTCCGGTGTGAGATCATTGCCTTTATACTTATCTGGATGGTACTTCAAAGTTTGGGTTCGGTGGGCCTTTTTGATTGTCTTCTCATCTGCATCTCTTGGAATGTCCAACACTTTGTAATAATCTACTTTGGGAGCGGCAGGTGGAGCTTGTCTTTGTTGCTGTCTCTGCTGTTGGTAGAACCTTTGTTGTTGTTGCTGTCTTTGTCTCTGTTGTTGCTGTCTTTGCTGCTGTTGTTTCTCTTGAATGTACGCATCAACTTGGCTCCACAATGACTGGTACATGGCCGTTTGTCTTACGTTCACTGGGAACGACTTCATGAGCTTTTCGGCATTGTCGAACCGTTTCTTGTGAATGAGACGTTCGATGTCACCAGCACGTTTTGGAAAGAATTTATCGTCTTGAACCCTACCACATGCCAACCTGGCATTCTTTTGGTCACCCTGGTGAACGTATGCCTCACACACCAACCGGCTCAAGTCTTCTGTGAACTGGGTGGATTCAACCATCTCGGACTCTTCGAACTTTCCGTAAAAGTGCATAAGATAATCGTAATTGGTCTTGATGCCCGGTAATCCAGCCATTTGTCTTTTGGTGGGCTTCGATACAAAGAGGAAGTCCAACACATACTCGAAGTCGACTTTCTCAGCCATGTCAACTAAGTCGATGGTAGGATTACCATCAGGTTGTCCTTCCAAGTAGATATGGCTTAATTCAATCGAGTAGGTCTCCAATATCGTCATCATCTTCTGCACCCGGGAGTAGAACTTTGAGAGCTCTGCACATGGTTTGTACTCATTGTCGTACCGAAGACATTGCTTGATGTTATTGAAGGCCTTATCGAAATTAACCTGAGTGTACAACAAGTAGTTGGAAACCACAGGGAAGTATTCAAGGCCGTTAACAGGATCAAGTTTGAGCAACGTATGATACGCCTGGATGATCTTTTTGGCATTATCTGGAGTCTGCTGCTGTGTGTGCTTCAAACTGTCGATGTAGTATTGCTGCACAGTAGAATTAAGTGGAGATGTTGGCAACATTTCCAGCTCCACCAACTCCAAGCACACAGGAAAATCACCTGCTTCACAAAGACCCATCATTGACACATAATTGCTAGTAAAGGAATCTATCTTGGCCCGAAGCTCTGGATCCAACGCGCTATCAAACACCGGGTCGTCAAACCGGCCGTATTCCACCAACAAATCGATGAGTTTTTGCTGGGCCGGTAACAATTGAGGATCAAGGCGTAAAGTGAGACGCAAGTCGTCAATAGCATCCTTCTCCCTGCCCAAATTGATCTCGATCAATGCCTTTTTGAAGTATAATTGTGATAAAGACAGATGCGTGGAATCAGACTTTTCAAGTTTGGAAATGACGTTGCTAAACTGCGCAAGAACATTGACACTGGGTCCCTCGCTCAGAAGAAGAGCCTGGACCTGCAGAATCTCGTGCGACACGTCGGCTACGGTCAACGTCAAGCAAATAAATATGGCAAAGTTTCGCCAGTTCAAGTTCATGCTGATGTGTTAGTTTGTGCGAGTGAGAAATTGAAGATTAATTCAAGACTTTCACGTGATGGATGAGAATAGTGCAACTCCAACGTCCATTCGAGAACAAGTATGTGCCGTATGCTATACCGAAATTCCAAGTATATTTATTCCTTGGACTAACACAATGGTTACTACGACTTGTGACGAGTTTCTGTTTATATTATACCTATTCTACTTGAACAACTTGGCCAACGAAACAGCCCCTTCGTCGTTCTTGTTCATGACCTTGGCCACGGCTAACTCAAAGTCTTCTTGGGTGACGTGGATTCTTCTTTCTCTCAAGGCATACATTCCGGCCTCTGTACACACACCTTTGACATCAGCTCCAGAACAACCGTTCATTTTCTCGGCGATTTTTCTCAAGTTGATACCTCTGGTCAAGTTCATGGATCTCGAATGGATCTTCAAAATATCGGCTCTGGCATTGACAGTTGGGGCTGGGAACTCGATCTTTCTGTCGATTCTACCGGGTCTCAACAATGCTGGATCCAAGATGTCCAATCTATTTGTGGCCATGATGATCTTGATATCTTTGGAACTTTCGAAACCATCCAATTGATTCAAAAGTTCCAACATGGTTCTCTGCACTTCAGAGTCTCCACCACTGGAACCTTCGACTCTCGAAGATCCGATGGAATCGATTTCATCCATAAAAATGATCGATGGAGCATGTTCTCTGGCCATCACGAATAACTCTCTGACCATTCTTGACCCTTCTCCAATATACTTCTGCACCAATTCACTTCCCGAAACACGGATAAACTTACATTCTGTGTGATGGGCCACAGAACGGGCTAATAATGTCTTTCCTGTTCCTGGAGGACCGTAAAGAATAACTCCCTTAGGTTGGGCAATACCCAAACTTTCGAATAATTCTGGATGCTTAACAGGTAATTCAATCACTTCTTTGATTTCCTTGATTTGCTTGTCCAATCCTCCGACCATATCATACGTCGAGTCTGGAACTTTCTCCACCATCATCAACGACACCAATGGGTCAACCTTGTTAGGTAAGATCTTGTGTAAATCATAACTATCTGACTTCAAACACACTCTTAAACTTGGAGTCAACTTTTTGATGTCAATGTCTTTGGTGATATTGACGATGTATTTTCCTTCAGGATGGATCTTAACCAAGACCTTGTTCAATCCCATGACTTTGATGACCTCTCCCACATATGAGCCGGGTTCTTGTAAAAGTCTCAATTCGTCTTTCAACTGACGAACTTTGTTGTTTAATTTGTTCCGTTGAGCCTCCAATCTACGCAAGTTTTCGGTGGCCGTTTGCACCTGAATCTCCGTATCCTGGATCTGTTGTTCGAAGTACGGTTTGATTCCACCTTCGTGGATGTATGGTGAAACAGTTGTCATTTGCCTTCGAGTTGAGAAATGAATTTGGATGCGAATTCAATTCAAGTCGCGACATCAAATGAAAAGTTGATTTGTGCAACTGATGTTTGACCAGCTTTGTAAATGTGAGTGTGATGGGGCACAGAAGTTGCTTACATTCGACTCATGTGACCAGTGTACGAAGGAGGCGTGTTTGAAGGATGGGTTTTGTGAAGACGGGACTGTACGGTTGAGCTGTTATCAGGTAGAATCGTATAAGGATATGATGATAATATACTTGTTTGTAGCCGTGGTTGTGGGGTTGCTTGCGGTCCGAGTGATTCGTCGTCGGTAGGGGTTTTGGTAGTATACTGGAATAGACACAAGAAGTACATTGACACAAGCTGAAGCCATTGATATCATGGAAGCTACGCAAGAGGTAGGCTGAAGGATAAGATTTATAGGGACGTTCAACTCCAGACCAATTGAATTATTGAGTATTGGTCAATTGAGTATTGGTCAATTGAAGCATACATCGATTTTTGGATAGAATCCGTTTTCCTATCACACTTCTAAATATAGAAAGGTCTTTGGTGGATCAGCACACGAGGTCGAGTGTCATATACACAAGTGTCTATCCACAGCAAATCTTCAACAATTCAACAATTCCCAGATCAATAAATTTGACGGTTTATAGAGGTTACTCAAATGCCGAACCCAAATGGTGGAGAATGCAGTAAAACCACAACGAAACACGGTAAAATTACAGAAAAAATGCCGTGAAGTACAGTAAGCATACCAAAACACAAAAACACCAACAAGCAGCCACAAACAATGGTCCTCCCACCTGTTTCACCAAGAAACATCAAAAGACCCACATCGTACCATTAATGTGATCCGTTGCGATCTCATATATCCGAGACTCTACACAAATACACACAAAATATACATAATAAAAATACCTGAATGCCACCAACCGTAATCCAATCGTAATCAGCCCACAAATCTATACAACCAACTCTGCAACCGACCCATTTCCAGCCGATTTCTACGTTTCTAATTCTTATCCTCTCCCAGATCATTTTCCTCGCCACGCCTTTTCTCAAAACTGAAAAATCAACTTGGGAAAAATTTTCAACAGTACAGTTAGTTAGCTTTTTCCACCGGAACACTAACTCACACATTTGGTATTGTATCCCGTTAGAGTACCGTCCACACTACACGTAGCAGTCCATCCAATAGGAATTCGTCTCCAGTTGTTGGTATTCTTAATCGTTTGTGTGAAATCAACTTATTAGTTCTTTGCCCACTGCAACCCAGTCAATTAACTGATAACTACTCCTTTGCACATGTCGGACCCCAGTCCTCCAAAGCAAGCCCCGCTGCCGGAACAGAAATCTGCCGATAAGCCAGTCGATGCTTCCGTCAAGCCAGACTCTGGTGACAATTCGTCAGCTCCTTTGAGTGCAAGTAACTTGCAACAACATAACTCCAATTATTCGGGTAACAGATACAACAACAAGCACTACAACAACCAGAACAGACAGAACAACAGACAGCCTTACAACAAGAGAAACTATGGCAACAAGGTTCATCACAATCAGCACAATCAGCATCCAAACCAGTACAATTACAACCCTGCTGCTGCTCAAGCTGCTTACGCGGGAATGTATTATAACTACTATGGTTACGGATATCCTATGATGCCAATGGGGGTATATGCTCCTCAACAGGGTGGTGCAATGGCCAGTCCAGGTGGTAGTATGGCCAGCCCAGCAGCTCCATCTCCAGGTCAAAGTGACTCGGGTGCTGGTGCCAGTCCAGTTCCACAGTTCACACCAATTGCTGGAGGTAAGATCAAAATCACCGACAAGGATGGAAAACAGATTGATTTGGAAGAGAAGAAGAGACAATTACAAAAGTCTAGTTCGGCCACTCCAATTCTGTCGCCTGCCAAGTCGTTTGCTAGTCCTGTTAAGCCAGCTGTACCAATGAAGTCTCCAGTTCCAGCCGTGATTCCAGCTGTCTCACCAGTTGCTCCACCAGTTACTGCTGCACCTGTTGTACCTACTCCAGCTCCAGTTCCAGCTGCCGTTCCAGCTCCAGTTCCAGTTGCAGCTCCTGTTGTCCCTACTCCAGCAGCTCCAGCTGCAGCAGCCTCTGCCCCAGCGGCCTCAACACCAGCAGCTCCAAAAGACAATGCAGTTGAAGAGTTCAAGGAGAGAATTAGAAGATTGGCTTTGGCTGCCCAGAAAAAGAAGGAACAAGGCAGCTCTCCAGCTAAGGAGGAGCCAAAGGCTGAACCAAAGGCTGAACCAAAGGCTGAACCAAAGGCTGAACCAAAGGCTGAAACACAAGCTGAACCAAAAGTTGAACCAAAGGCTGAACCAGAAGTACAAAAGGAGGTCACTCAAGATGAAAAGAAATCTGAATCCGAAGTCTCTGTGAAGTCCCATGTTGAAGTTCCAAAAGAAGACACTCCAGTTGATTCAAAGAAGGTTGAAATTAAGGAACCCGAGAAAGAATCTGTATTGGTTGCTTCTGAATCTCAAGCTGAGACTGCAGATGAAGAAGAAAATGACGACGAAGATGACGATGAGGAAGAAGAAGACGAAGAGGAAGAAGAACAAACTCAAGAGTTAGACTTATCTCAATTCTTTGAAAAAGTGCAAAATGCTGAAAACATTTCTGATCCATTTGATGTCAAATACCCAGAGCCATTCGTTGGTGTTGATTCAAGATGGAAGTCTGAAACAAAGAAGTATAGATACGACCCTCAATTCTTAATTCAGTTCCAGGACGTGGTTCAATATGAAGTCAACGAAGAATGGAAGACCAAATTAGCAGGATTAGGAATTGTAGCTCAAAACAACCAAAAGAGATTTAATGGACCTCCAAGATCTGGCTCTAAAGGTGGATTACCAAGCAGATTCAATTCTGTCTCTGGAAGAGGTGGTTCTGGTTCTGGACAATTCGACAGACAAGGTTCAAGAAATGGATCTAAAAGAAGAGGTGCTAGCACCAGAGATAAGTCAAAGAGAAATAACCAATCCAAGAGAAAGGATAGGGAAGACGAGAACAAAGGTATCACTATACCCCCAGAAGAAATCAAACCATTGGAGAAATCTGCTAATAGATGGCTTCCAAGAGGTGGTAGAAAGACTTCTGAAGTTAAGGTTGCACCAGATGGAGTCACCATCTTATTAAGTGAAGAAGACATCGAAAGAAAGGTAAAATCATTGTTGAACAAATTGACATTAGAAATGTTCGAGCCAATTACCGATGACATCTTAAAGATCACTGATCAATCCAAATGGGAAGATGATGCCAAGACTGTTAAACAGGTTATTTCTTTAACATTTGCCAAAGCTTGTGATGAACCATACTGGTCTTCCATGTATGCTCAATTCTGTGCTAAGATGTGTACTAAGATCACAGATGAAGTTAAGGTTGTCGAAGTTACTAAAGATGGTAAAGAAATCACTGCAGCCGGTGGTCCATTAGCAAGAAGATTATTGTTAACCACTTGTCAACAAGAATATGAAAAAGGTTGGTCTGATAAGCTTAATGTCAGAGCTGATGGTACTCCAATCGAAATGATGTCTGATGAATATTATGCTGCTGCTGCTGCCAAGAGAAGAGGTCTTGGTTTGGTTAAATTCATTGGTCAATTATATATTTTGAATATGTTGACTGATAAGGTTGTGGTTTTCTGTTTGACTAACTTGAGTAAGAATGTTGAAGATCCTTCTGAAGATAGTTTGGAAAGTTTATCTCAATTGGTTACTGCCATTGGTCCAAAATTCGAACAAAGTGAAAGAAACAAGAACCTCATGCAATTGGTGTTCGACAATATCCAAAAGGTCTTGGAAAATGTCAAATTATCATCTAGAATCAAGTTTATGTTGATGGACTTACAAGATTTAAGAAGGGCCAAGTGGATATCAAGCACAGCTAATGATGGACCAAAAACCATCAAGGAAATTCATGACGAAGCAGAAATCAAGCGTATGGAAGAAGAAAGAGCTGCTCTTGAAAGAAGAAGAAAGAGTAAGAATAATGATTCAAGATCTAATTCCAATAGATCTGGAGGATCAAACTGGGGATCTCAACCTCCAAAGAGGGTTGAATCTAGTTCCAGAATTGCATCAGTTAAAGACTCTAAAGGATTCACTGCCGTTTCAAGATCACAATCTTCGAGACTTAATGAAACAAATACTTTGTCTCCTAGGGAAACTTCGAAGAGAAGTGAATCTCTTCAATCGGGTACCAACATGTTCGCTGCTTTAGGTGGTGAAGAAGATCATGATCACGATCATGAACCAGAACATGCGCAGGAGCATGATCAAGAAAAACTGCAACCGGTTAAAGATGGGGAAAATGGGGATGTTGAAGCTTAGGAATTTAAATGATTAATGAATCTATTCTTTCCATTGTACTTATATAATTTTAATATAAAATTATTTATAGATTTTACCGTAGAATTCAATCACTGCTGTCGGAGAATAGCACAAAGCTCTCATCTAAAGCTTCCGGAAGCTGGGCTAGTATTTGTGATGAAATTGAAGAAAGTGGACTATCAAACGAAGGATCTTGACTCATAGTGCTGTTATCAACATCATCGTGTGTAACACCTGGAACAATAGGAGTTTCATCCAAGGAATCAATTGTTTCGATTACCATTTCTGAACTTTCTTCTACGACAGATTCATAACCGGGGGAACCAATTATAATATGTTCTTCTTCATCATCAGAGATTAACTCATACTCTGGTTCATCTGTAAGCACCGGCGATACTCCGAACAAAGAAATGTCCATAGATGACTCGCCTATATTAATATCAGAATCAATATCTGATGGCAGGTCGAACGACTCAACCTTTAGTCCCGTTGATGCTTCGGGGGCACTATGTTTTGGTTCTGTAAGTAAATCATCCACCAAAGTGTCATTGTATTCTACTGTAGGAAGTTTAGCTTCGATGTGGTTCTCTTTTAAGTAGGCATGTGCAAGTTGGAGTTTGTCGGATAACGAGACCTTCAGTTTTTTTGCCTTTACAAGACGCTCCACCAAGTTGCTTAACGCTTTGACAGCATTTACGTTGACCTTGGATAAGGCTTTATGTAACCCCACAAATTTAGGCAACAAGGTATTATCTTTTGTGAAAACAGCAGCAAACAAGAGCAAATTCCTGACAATCGAGATTGGCGTTTCTTTTTGTAGAAGATGGAGCAATATCACCATCAGGTTGACAGTTTGTAGTCTCAATCCCAGTTTTGTTGTTGAAGGGCCTATTAATTCATAATCCAGATCAGCATCACTCAAGTATCCACTTGGCTCAGGTTCAATATCAGAGGTTTCCATATGCTTTGCCATTCCATACTGCTCCTTCGAATCAGAATTTAGTATATACTTCAATTCATCTGTGAAATGGAAATTGTCATTTCTGTCATTAATTAATCGCTTTGGATTATATTTAAAAGAAACCAAATACGAGTTTGCCGAAACAGAGTAATTAACCCTTGAAGTAAATGTCTCTGGAATGAAAATTTCGGGAGTGGCTCTGATACAGTCAAACAATTCTTTGTACTGAGACCTGGCACTGTCTCTCGTTATAGGGGCAGCCACAAGACGTTCAATGTCCTCCAAAACTACATTCACTGGAGAATATTTCCCATCGTAATTCGTTTCTAAATGTAAACTGATCAATTCTACCCAATTAATCAATTTACGGGAATCTCCTGCTGCACAAGTTATGAGATAATTCATTACGTTCTGGGGATACAGGAGAAATCCCTTGTTAAAGTGTACTCGCCTCCGAATGTTATCGTACAATATAGCACGAGCGAGAATTTGATGCAAATGGTGGGAAGACAAAGCCGTTAACTCATAAAGCTGGCAACGGGACATGATGGCACGTCGTATTTTCAGCTTTGGATTGACTGTGGTAGCACCAATGAACACAAACAGCCCTTGTTCGATTAAAGGAAGAAGAAAGTCTTGTTGATTAATTCTGAAACGGTGAATCTCATCGATAAATACAACGACACTCAAATAATCCTGTTTCTTTTGTCGTCTTTTATTATTCTCCGTGTCTATTGTTTTCGCTAGCTCCTTCAAAGTGGCCAAGGTTCCGTCAGTAGCCGATAGCTCCACAAATACATAGTTCGTTTCTTTTGCCAAGATCGATGCAAGAGTGGTTTTACCGACTCCAGGAGGTCCGTATAGAATCATGGAGGGAAGATACTGAAGCCGGATAAAATCATGGATGCGTCCTTCACATCCTACTAAATGATCTTGACCAATATAAGTATCTAGAGACGTGGGCCGGATGAGTTGTGAAAGGGGACATGAATGGGTGTATTGAAGTAACGGTGACGGTAAATCGTCCAGATCTGAGTCAGAAGTTTGAGAAGACGCTCCAGATATTTGCAGCTCATAACTCTGGATAACATCATCTGGTGGGACATAGGTCGGCTCAGCCTCTGCCGCAAGCCCTGACATGGGGGATGTAATTGCACTAGATTGGAGGTTATCGATGAGTTAAGATCGCGTATCGCGTTTTCGCAGCAAAGATATGGGTGCAAAAGTTGCCATACATGAGAGAAACTGGAGGTACAAAGTGCCAATTGCAACATTTGCAGCCATCTCAAACCGATTCTGCCTCAGATTATCTATTTCTATTTAAAATTACATTACCTCTTTCTTTTAGGTTCAGGGTTCAATGGGGAATTAGCACCAACACTGACTCGCCTCTTCTTCAATTTATCATCGTCTAGATTTGGAGAAGGAGAGTTACCGTTGTTTTGAGTTTTCTGCTGGAGTTGTTGCTGTTGCTGTTGTTGAAGTTGTTGCTGTTGCTGTTGCTGTTGCTGCTGTTGCTGCTGTTGTTGTCTTTGCTTCATCAATTGATTTTGGTAGTTATTGTTAGCAGTGACAAACAATTCCAAGGCTTTGGTAGGCAGCTTGACGTTATTCACCATGGCGAATCCCATGAGTGATTTGAGGTTGGTCATCACATCACCAATTTGCATTAATCTCATAGAGTCAGCGTCAATTCCAGAATATGTCGCTTGTTTAAAAGAAAGTACTTCATCTTTGATTTTACCTAGAAATTCTTGCTTAAACTCGCTTGTATCCTTGGATTGCTTAACAGAGTCCCATATCCGCTCGATGTTTTGCACGTTCAACGTACTTTGATAATTTAGGAACCTGCAGTCGGTCCATTCAATTCTGAAGTCCCGGTTCATCAATATCTTACAACCCCCTGTAACAGTAGATGAGGAACCATCAGTAAAGAAGTAGGTGATAAGAAGCTTAGATATAATAAATATCGATCCGTTATTCATCACTTGGAATTTTGTTCCCGGAAGTGATAAGGAAAACTTACTGAACGATTCAGATTTCATAACTGACGCAAAGAATCGAGGGGCAGTAACGGAATTAAGTTCAAAAGGTTTTGAAAATGGAACGTCAGTAGCAGATTCAGGTTTGAAAGCATCGGATGGTGCCAATGTCAACCTGAATGTGGATGTTGGAGTGAAGTACGATTGCACTACCTTATGCCAGTAGTCTATTGACATCAAGTTTGGTCTTTGTTCGCTGCTGATTTGATCAAGAATGTCAAGCACTCGTATTACACTAGCATTTCCAAGGTTACGCTTGAATATTTTGATGTTGAGCTCATTAGGAAACTGCTCTTGGCCCGTGAACCCAGACATACCATTTGGAGGCATGAACATCTGCTTGCCAGCCATCTGCGGTCCCTGAGCTACACCAGGTGCCTGGCCGGGTGCACCAGCTACTGTTTGACCTGGAGCCGAAACAGGACCAGCCCCCGGACCCGGAGCGTTCGCCTGACCTGTATTTCCGTGCCATGAAGGCATTCTTTGTCCCATAGGGCCAGTTGCTTGTCCTGGTTGTTGTGGTTGTTGAAACTGCTTATTCATATTCATCTGTTGCTGGAAATTCTGGTTCGGAAGCGTGTTCGGAGGAGCCAGGTTTCCAAGCTGTGGTGTGTGGCCCGTAGACGTGCTGCCGGATTGACTTCCAGCCAGACCTGGCAACGGGGCCGAATTTGGTGGTTGCATAGGATTATACGCATTAAGCTGGTTTGGGGTTTTGATCACTTGGGCATTACCGCCGTTGGGACCCGGTCCCATCTGCTGTATCGTAGCAGCTCGCTGCATGCCAGGCCTTAACTGCTGCTGTTGTTGAGAAGATTTCTGGCCCATCTGAGCTCTCTGAGCTGCCAAATACTGGGGGTTTATAGGACCACCTGCCTGCATCCCTTGGGGACCTTGTGGGCCTTGTGGGAACTGCTGCATCGTGGGAGATTGGTTGATGAATTGCTGTTGTGGATGGGCCTGAGGATGTTGACGTGGGACGGCTTGCCCTGGAGCCATGTTGGGCAGTCCTTGGTGAACCGATTGTGGACCAGGGCCACCTGGGGGAGCAGGACCTCCAGGGTGAATCAGCAGCGGATGCTGGTGATTCAGGAGTTGTTGTGCATTAAGAGATTGGGAGGACATGACTTGAGGTCCATTTGATTGGGATGTAGGTTGTTGTTGCGGAAGCATTGAGTAGTTGGGGTTTTGCATTAGGGGCACCGCCTCGTTGATGTTTATACCCATATTTAGATTTCCGTTCATGATGGGGGGGATGGAGGAGGTTGGGTTAAAAAGATATAGGGAAGAAGGAGATGTAGTGTTATAAGTGTAGGGAAGTGTTGATTGAATTTTTCAACTGCGAACGAGGAGTGCGGCTTGCGATGGGGGAGAGGAGGTTGCACGAGAGGTGGTGCGGGAAGTCGGAAAATAGGGCCATCCATGGAGCCACAGGTAAGGGGACTTCGCGGGACAATGGGGAGATGAATTACTTGGGGAATGTGAAGGGTGTATTGATATGTAAGGAGGTATAGGTGGTATATAGGTGGTTTGTGGAATAAATGTGCAGTTATATGTTTTTGTTTGTTTATTATTACATATGAAATTGTTTACTTTTCATGCAATTATTTGTGTAATTATCTGTGTAAGTATTTAAGTTTAGGTAATAATCAGAGGACGTGAAAAACATGAGACGAAAATGAATAAAGTGCAGCATGAAAATATGAATGTAATATGGATATTATTAAAAAATCCATGAAATGAACACACATGCAATGCACATCTACTAAATATGCATATCTGTGAAATTGCTACATCTTCAATATCATACTACGCATCCAATATCACTATCCTATCACCATATTGACTAATAATTTTATTGCATTTATATATCGTACAGTTTTATTTATTCAAGTAAGTTTAAATCAAAGAATAGACTCGAGGTAAACAAGTTATGTGGACCGAAAAGTATATTGAAACTATACCCTCTCTCTCTCTCTCTCTCTCTCTCTCTCTCTCTCTCGCAGACAACCGTGATCATCTAGTTGTAACTCAAAGTTTCTCCCTTGCTGCTACTCACATATCTTAGGAAACCTGGGTGGTGACGAACCGGCCGACGTGGTTTCAAGGTCTTCATGTCATCGTTGGATTCTGCATCCAGCACATCCCTGACCTTGTTAGCTCTTCTCTTCAACAATTTATTCAAGGTATCCCTCTTCTCTTCTTCCAATTGCTTATTCTTGTAATCCAATCTTCTTCTGGCATTTTCTGCTTTCCGCAAGGCTGTCTCTTCTTCGGTCTCTCGCTTGGCGACCTTTGGTTTGGTAGAATTGGGAAGTTCGACTCCAAGTTCAAGAGTTCTTTGACGTTCGGTCATTCGACCTTTATGGTTGGCTGGATTATACTCTGTTTCCTCGTCAGTAAGAATAAGATCCGGGTCCAAATCTTCGGGTCGTTGAATATTCATCTTTGACTTGGCTTTCTTCAGCTTGGGTTCGGGTGTTGAGTCGGTGGCATCGGTGTTATCTTCAAAATCCTCTGGTTCTTCGTAGTAGCTGAGATTTCGTTTACGGCTTTCTCTTTGACGAGATGACGACAGCGAAGCTGTCACAACTGGCTTGGGTTTGACAGCAGGTTTATCGTCTTCATCCTTGAGTTCCAAGTCCTCGTCGATTTCGTCCGGATCTTCAAGCTGGTAGTTGTCCTCTTCGTCAGAGATAATGTCAGCATTGGAATCAACTTCAGAGTCCTCGATATCCTCCTCTTCTTCGTCTTCTAGGTCAACAGATGATAAGTCTTCTTCGGAACGAGGCATATTTCAATGAGTGAAGAATCTAAACTTGAGAACACTTGCACTTTGCGAACGCGAACATGTGAAACCAACCGCGGGTGTACGGGCCTCTTCATGTCCATCTTCCACTTTTGTTCAACTACCTGGCAGTCTAACGGTGGCCACTCATGTACACCCCCTTGATACTCCGGATATCATTTCGGGTGTCAACTACCAAGTTCCGCTCCCGTTCTCCTGAAACTCGGTACAATTCATCGTAATTAAACAACTTGGTGTCGATATCGCTCTGAAACTGTTTGACGAATTCCCGAGTCATCTTATAATGGGGCATTTCCAGGATGGTGTACGAGTTGCAGCGGGTCAACAGGTCACGTAAAGTTGCCAACTTGGCCGCCAATTTCATGTGGCTGAGCTTATCGACTTGGTTGAGATGGTCGAGTTGTTCTTGTGGTGTCAACTTGAGTGCTTGCTTGTCTGTTTGAACAATGGCATCGCAAACGACCTTGCCCTTTTTGTTGATGGCAGTGACAGGGATATGATCCAAGTGCGAGATGACAGCAAGGTAAAGGTCTCTGAGTTTGTGGCGGTATGTATCGAGCAATTCGAGTCTTCTAGCACTCGTGAGGTCGAGTAGCGGTTTAGCAAAAAAACCCACGAGGTAGATGAGCACAAGGGCGAGAGCCGATGTGTTTGTGAGACGGAGGAGGTACCGAAGGAGGGACGACCGGCGATCGGTGTAGATGTTGGGGTTGAAGGCGGTTTCTGGGATGGAAAGTCTGGG
This sequence comes from Yamadazyma vaughaniae, assembly GCA_030569695.1. Lineage (NCBI taxonomy): Eukaryota > Fungi > Ascomycota > Pichiomycetes > Serinales > Debaryomycetaceae > Yamadazyma > Yamadazyma vaughaniae. The sequence goes on along the minus strand of JAJMLO010000004.1, from coordinate 107,512 downwards.
GATCATTGGTAGTTGTGAGTGTGAAAATGGATGCAAAAGTGCGGGAAAAAGTGCGGGAGCGAGAGCGAAGAAGCGAGGATGTAGAAAGTGTGCAGAAAGCATGGGCAGAGGATTGGGAGGTGGGTGCTGAAAGATGGTATCGTTTGGTATGAATATGGTAGGTTTTGTGTATGGTCATATCTTTACTGTCGCTGAAAAGGAGGAATTGGTGTTATTGGTCACAGGAACAGAGAGAAAGAAAATGTGGGAATGGGTGCAAAATTGAATTTGCATTTAATGTGCAAATAGACGTGCAAATAGAATATGTGTAGCCTACATTTAATATCTATTCATTACATTTATGCAAGTAGGTTTGAGGTTGAATGGGTTTTGATTTTTCACTTGATACTTCTGAATGTTAATGTGAACGAAGGTGAAGATGAACAATGTTCATCTCCAGGAAATTCAGAAGTATTTAGTCGTATTATCTTCCACTGCATGAGTTACACAACAGAAGTTTCCGCAAAGCTCACATAAAGCTCACATAAAGCTCACATAAAGCTCACATAAGGCTCACATAAAGCTAGCCAATATAGTCAATTCAGAGACACAAACACAAATCTTTGAACAAGAAAAAGCGAAATAGTTAATCACAACTAATAAAGGTAAGATATCATCCAGCAAACCTAAATATATTACAGAAACGTTCAGCTAACAATCACACAAACTTCATTCATAACAGATCATAAATTCGATACAATATATACAAGGGTCTTCTATGGTCTTATCGAGGAACCGGACTTATCTAATCTAATATATCTGCCATATCCTTCCGTCTACCACGATTCACATCTCGCCGTGGTCGTCTCTCACGCAGTTCAACCGGCTCCTGACGTTTCGACGTCTGCTTAGGTCGAGCACCTGCTCGTTCGGCAGCCCGCCTCTGGCGTCGCTGCTCCTGACGCCGGAGCTCACGCCGTATTAACAGCTCTTCATCAGCTTCATTGGGGACCCAATCACTCTTCAATATCCTCCGTATGGCCTCAGGCGACACTCGAAACATGTTTGCAAGTTCCAGCGTCTTGATACCTTCCAACAGCTGTGCCATATCCCGCACGTCCTGGATCTGCTGTCTGTTTAGCTTGCGGGTAGGATTCCATTTTCCATATCGTTGTTTGACGGCTTTGTCTCGCTTAGTCCATTCGGGTAAAGTTCTCTCAAATTGTCGTTCTTCAAGCTTATACTGAGAGGCATGCGGTGGCTTGGGGGTCTTGCTGATCTCCCGGACCAGCATCATCAGAAATCCCGTCCGTCCGCGGCAAACTGCCCGAAGCCCATTAAACATGATGATGTGATGTGAGATGGAGATGAGATGAGATTTTCGCGAAACAAGTTCCAACTTACACAAGGATCATGAACTTCATCAGGAAATTCATGGAGAAAACTCCCACGGACGAAATCAGTGCCATTGCTAAGGGCAAATTCTTCTTGACACGGTCGCCCAACTCGCCAAAGGGGTCGCTTGAGTGCTTGTACAATGACGCGTTCATCAGTATTAGACAAACTACACGAGCATTCTACTACCAGCTAAGCGTCGCCAAGGTATTCCAGGAGGGCGAGATGCCTTACAACGACAATGAATTTGATGACAGCGAAGACGATGATCTGGATGCCGATGTGTCCAATTCGGTGGATTTGGCGAAGAAACTGAAGGATGAATGGACGTTTATCGTCATTGTGGACTTGAATTTTAAGTTCATCGATAAGAAGAGTGGATCCACCGCCATCAGTTGGATAGATGTCAATGGGGATGTGGGAGACTCGTTTGAGTTTGTGGTTGACGACGAAGTGCGGGCCAGCGACGTTGACCAGTTCAAAAACAGCTTGTACCGGTGTTTATATGAGCTGAAGTACCATAAGCCATCAACCGGCGTGGAAGATGAAGAGTTAAAGGAGTTTGATCAAGTAGAGGACGAGTTGACCCTCGAAGATATGAAGAAAGATTTGAAAAAGTATGAGCGTGAACGAGAGCCAGACGACGCGTCTGATAGTGAAGAGGAAGACATTGTGTTTTTACTGCAGTTGTCGACGGCCTCGGAGGTGGTCTACAGAGACACCGTGGACTTATATCTTTACCAGGAGGAGTCATTCGCGTTTGCTGGGACGGTGACGTTACAGCTTGTGAAGCTGGGTGAATACGAGTATGTATTGCGGTTGAAGAATGATAAGAATATCCGGTTTGATACTGTGGTGGGAGCTGCCATGAATCTCACGCTTGAAGTTAATAAACTATCAGTGGTATTTAACCATAACAATGTCGATTCCAATTCGGAGAATAAGCTGATAAAGGCGTATACGTGGTTGATCAACTTTGATCAATTGGCAGACTATAGTAAATTCAACGACTACTTGGTGAGAAGCTTTTTCGAAACCGTCAACCGTAAGACGTGGAACGAGCAGGAGAACACGAATTATTTGGTGGATTCGATGAATAACATGGCTCTTGATGATAGTGAGAGTGATAATGATAATGATAATGATAATGATGATTACGTTTCTGCTGACGAGGCTGATCTGGACAACGAGGAATCGAAATCCAAAGGCATAATAACTTCAGAGTCTGCGGCTGACGACTCACAACAGTTTGACGCCGGAGACGAAGATGCATCCAACTCCGGGCTTACTGTAGGGTTTGCCAATGATCGGTCCTATGTGGTTAAGGGAAACAACCTTGGGGTGTTCAAGCACGATTCAGACCTCGAGTTCCAGACGGCCATCAACAACCTCAAGGATAAACACGGCAATCCCATAGTACCGCAGAAGCTTATGTTACAGCGTCAGGATGACTACTTGATAATCAAAGATAAAGACGACTCGAAGGTATACAGAATGGATTTGGGCCGTGGAACCATCATTGATGAATGGGATGTGGAAGACAAGCTAGGAGGTGTCAAAAACTTCACATCTAATAAAAAGCTTGACGAGCTTACCCCGGAACAAACTTTCACAGCCATCTCATCGAATGCAATCTTCAAGCTTGATCCTAGATCCAAGGAGTTTGTTGTAGAAGGAGGCCCCCAGATGGTCAAAATGTCATTCAACAACATCAATACCACCGAGGCTGGATACTTGGCTGTCAGTTCTAAAGACGGAACCATCCGGTTGTATGATCGTTTAGGCCTTGGACGTGCCAAAACAGCATTGCCATCTTTAGGAGATTCGATCGAAGCCATGGATATCTCCAACGATGGACGGTGGATTATTTCAACATGTGAAAATTACCTCTTGTTGATTGACACCAAGGTTGGGAAAGGACAGCGGAATGAAGGTGCCTTGGTGTTCGAAAAGCCATTCAATGCCGATCGTAAACCAACTCCCAGACGGTTGATGCTCAGACCAGAACACAGCATGGCAATCTTGAATTCAACAGGCCAGAAATCATTGAATTTCACGAGAGCCCGGTTCAACACAAGTTCTGGGACCAAACCTGAAACAAACATCATCACCAGTTCCGGTAATTATTTGATTCTCTTCAATCTCAAGAACGTCTTGAAGGACAAAGACCCTAAGTACTTGGTCAAGAAGTTCGACGACAGTATCGTGTTGAGTGACTTCAAGTTCGGGTCTACAAATGCCATCGTGGCATCTCACCATGACGTGTCGATGGCAACACTGTCGCGGTTTAGAAAGTTTAAATAGTAGTTTCGTGTAATCAATATATAGTTTATCTGAATAAGTCTTTAACTTCATTAATCCAGACGATGCGGAATGCGTTGAGTTTATGTGCTATGGTGGGCCGGTAGTCCGGCACGGTTTTCTGGATCTTGATGTTGTTGACCCGATTGTACACGCCCTGTACAAACGCGTTGAACTTACGGGACCGGATCAATGTGTCGTAAAGATACCGTTCTAGGGGAGTCATGAGTGAGTTCGCGATAAAATTTTCAGATTTTTCAACATGATTACTGACGACCAGTTGAACACGATAGCTATATCTTTTGGAATTATTTCTGTAGTTGGTATTTTGGTGTACCACTTCATCTCCACTAATACGGAAAAGGCAGAGAAGAAGTTGAATTAGGAGGAGATGGGAGAATTGAGTAGGAGAGAGGAAGAGAGATAGATTGTGGATGTGCGAGTGTATGTGTGGAGGAAGAATTGGAAGAGGCGATGAGGTACTGGTGACGAGGGGATGAGGAACTGGTGATGAGGGGATGAGGTACTGGTGTTCGGATGATGAGACATACAAGAAGGTGGACGAGGCACAGATGAAGGGAGATTGACGTACAGGACACATAAAATAAGTTCATAGGTACAACGGTATAGCACTACATACATCAGTATATCAGGATATAGTTGAATGATACAGATACTTAACATAGTTGTATGCTGGGCAGCAGCAGACGTCCCGCCATCAGCCCGTATCGGTACTCTAAGATACTGTAAGACCTAAGACACTCGTAAGTGATACGTGTCCGGCACGTGCCCAGCACCCCGTGACACGCCTCTCGTGATAAGTTACCGGCCAGCTTCTGTCGCGTTGCTTGCCCATAACCTCCTCCCGTGATCTCTGGCCCGTGATTCTGGCCCGTGATTTCTGGCCCACAGTTTTGAGGTCTGGCGATATTTGGGTGTACGGGCCTTTGACCGACAACCAACGCGTCGGCTAGTAATTCTAACCATCTTGCCGATCGTGGGATCCTCGATCCTCACCTCCCAACCTCCCCCTCACCAGATTAACCCACCCCGTCTCCAACTCAAACATGGGGAAATCGTTCATCCCCTCCAAGCACATAGTGCAGTAGCCATGCAGTCCCTGATGGTTGATTATACCCAATTACAACCGCAAATTTAAGCTCCAGGGCACATCGCAAGCAGGCTCCGCACTTTTCTTAGGTTTTCGCCGTAAAAAATGATCATTCATTTTTCTATCGATCTGCAGAGAGAAACCCATCGTCCCATTTTGGGAAAGACCAATTTCGTGTTACACCAATTTGCCCACGGTGCATAGATAAACCACTTGTCGAGACTAATACCAGGCACTAGAACCACCGGCCATATCAAAACATCATCACCAACTCCCATCTCCGGACAACACGAATCAGTCACCGAAACAAAAACATGATATGTATGATGGATTGTATCTCGGTTCGCTAAAGTGTAAGACATTAATAGCAACTTTCCTCAGTAACGGCATTGTTGGTTAGAGTTGCACTGGGAAACCTACACCAATTGGGAAAAAAAGCCTGTGCGAATTTCCAACTGTGGCACGACCCCCCCGTCCCCAATTGATAAGACACAACGGCCAGCGATTGACAAAGCTGGGTAACTGGAGAGATACTTGTCATGAGCCATATCCCCAGGTATTTTATCACCACAAATACCTCAAGTACCTCAACCACAAGCATCCCATCACCTTCCCGCACCCATCCCCCTCCCCCAGTCAAAACCCTCGTTTAAATCCGCCCACAACCGTTACGCGATTATATGACGTAGTGAACCTGAAACAATAAAACGTCTAACCTTTTATCTCAAAATAGTGTTTTGTTTTTGTGCATTCCCTTGATTCGCAACGTTTTTTTAAATTTTTTCCTTTATAAACCGATCCGATTCCATAATCTCACGATTTCTAATATTTTCCCCAGCTATGACTGTACCTTCTTTACAGTGCATTTTAGAAAAACCCCAGGATCTGAAACCCCCCTATACCAAATCAAACTTCCTTAGGTACCTCAACTCCATCCATTGTATGGAGAACTACGAATTTGTGTCCGACGTCAACAAATACCACAAGTTATCCGATAGAGAAAAGCCCGGAAAATGGTCCGAAATCATCAAGCTCTATCTTTTGGACGATTCCCCCAAGGAAATCAACCTTCCCTATCAATATAAGCACAGTCTCTTGGTCAAATCTCCGGGTAGCGACGTGTTGAAGAAATCTTACCGTATTATCTACGAGCTCTTGTTGGACAGTTATAACCAGTTCATAAATGTGACAAAAAAGCAGACCATGAGCAGCTTTTCCAACCACCATGGCCAGGGCCATCATGCACACGGCGGCCAGAGCTTGCCGATCCCCAGTGGGGGCCGCCGGAACCTGACGACGTCGTCGTCGAGTCGCCGGAACAGCGTGGTGGAGACTCACACCAGCCGGCGCGGGCTGTCGAGCAGTAACGTGCCCAGCGGGAACAGTTTTCTCAGCCGTAGTAACTCGGTGCTGGCGCTGGCGGGACTGCGGGCCGCCAGTCGCCGTCCGTCGTTAACACCAGATTACCCTAAATCCCCCATCAATAACGGAACCACCACCAAGTCGAGCATCGTCAAGTTGCCGTCACCGGTGTCGGACATCGAGGTCAAGAAGAAGGCCCAGGCTAGTCAGGCCCTGTTGTTTAAGATGAAGAAGTTCAAGTTCCGCCGCAATTCCAACGAATAATGATTCACGATGTATTATAGATTATAGACTAATATGAACCTTTTACACACCTACTATGGTACAGTAACTACTATGTAAATTGTATTATTTTTCCTCTTTAAAAACCCTTTCCCGAAGCATTTTTAACTCGTTGTCGCTCTTTTCAGAGCCCTTTTCGATGATGAGGTTTTTGAGCAACTTGTTTTCCAATTGCAACGTCAGGATCTTGTTTTCAAAATTCAAGATTGTTTCTTGGAGGCTGGAGATTTTGTCTTCCATTTGCTTTTCCTTGAGTTTCTTTTTGATACGGAACCGGGCTGAAGCCGCCGTGTTGCGCCTACGTTTATCGAGGTCGTTGTCAATGGACCGGGACGAATCTGCGGGGGAGATTCCTGGCGCCGAGCTGTCGCTCGAGTGGCCTGTGTGGTGGGAATTTTCCTCGGGGCCTGCGAGCATCGCTAGCGGGCTGAGGTTGGAGAAGTGGGAGTCGCGGAACTCAAACTCGTCTTTGACGGTGCTGCCGCCTGCCATATGGTGGGACGAAGCTTCTGGCGTGTCGCTCACTGGTGCTAGGCCCTGCGCCGCCCCTCCCGCGCTGCTGCCACCTGCCGCCGTGGGGTCCATGCCCACGCCCGCATCGCCATCCAAATCTACGTCCACCGCGATGTCGCCCGCACCTCCGTCCAGCTGCTGCACCAGCTGGTACTGCGCTATTAGGGCACTGAGCAAGTCGATCTGACTTTGGTTCAAACCCGCCTGCTCCAAAGAACTCTTGGCCCCCGGAGGCACCGGGAACCGTGGCAAGTTATTAAGCTCCATCTGGGACTTCTGACTCAGGCCTTCTTTGCGGATTATATCATCGATCTTGTCATTAGGAGGTTTCTCTTCGTCTGCAAAAACAAACGAATCATCAGCAAATGCACTCAAATCAAAGTTGAGTTCGTTATCGTCGCCGATAAAGTTGTCGATATACACAAGCTGGTCTAGAATGGCCTTGTTGGTTCTATCTTGATCGTCGGCCATGGTGTGAATCGAATGGAAACAATAATTTACAGTAGTAGCTAGATTTATAATTCCAAAATGTGCGATTGCCTGAGTTCACGTGATTGGCGATTATGGGGGTGCGGTGATAACCACAGGATGGGACTGGGGATACTTGGATGTTTAGGCCAGTTGGAGGCCGATGGATGTCGCAGAAGCGTGTCGTACATTGGGGGTGGTATGAGAGATGAATGCCTGATTTCTTGGGGGTTGATCGAGAGTTTGGGGTGTGGTTTTGGTGTGGAGGGTGGGACAAGACGAGATGAGTGTGTGGCGATAAGATTGCTGAGGCTTCTCCACAGTTTGAGGTGGCGTTATTGCACAATAGAGACATTTATGGTGTGGTAGGACGACATGGCGACACTATGACGGGCGATACAGAATGGGTTTGCGACGGCTGTGGGCGTTGGCACGGAGACTGGCGGGGGACCGTTAGGGTGGTAGTACCTTGTTGATTGACATGTGGTTTCGCGACATTGTCGAAGGGACCTGTACGACATCCACTCCGCGGCCTCTGCCGCGACATCTGGGTGCTTGAGCACAAGCATACACAGGCGGCGCAATCTCTTTAAGCTACTCTGGGATAACCTGTATCTCTGGGATGATCTCTATCTCTGATTGCCACCCTCTGGTTGTTATTGGGCTTTTGTAAGACTTTGGCTATCCCGGTATTGAGGTCCTCTTCTCTTACTATTTAAACCTCGCTTTTCCTCCACTACTGTTTTGCAGCCGCTCAATTTCCTCCACAAACTTTCTTTATACTTTGAGGAATATTCAAGAAATTAGCATGTCACTTACGTGAACATGGTGCATTCAGTGTCGATCCGTTATGGCAACATCGAAGAGCCTGTTATGCCGAACAGAAGAATATAAGCTTTTACCTGAGTCTGTCAAATGTGCCGACCCATCAGTCCCGTGGCCTCATTTCTGGCTCCTCACCGCACACTGAACACTCACGACTATAGTCTTAGCTGTGCCAAATGGGCGGATTAGCTGGCACGAAGAGCATCGAAAACACCGACCGAAGACATCGGACGTACCGCGACTTGCCCCGCCACGCTTCGCGCTCCTCGCGCGACCTCCATCTTCCCATCCTCCTTCACTTGCATTTCGCACACTCCACATTCCTCGGATCACTATGTCTGTACTTACTGCTGAACGTCTTGTTAGACTTGCGTACAAATACCCGCTGCTCCAAGACTCGTGGTTCCTCATCGCGTGTGCTTGTCTTGGGGTTCTCAATCAGCCACAAGAAATCCCCAAGATCTACCATTTTGCCTTGAGACAGCAGTTGCTTGAATTCAAAAATGATCAGAGTCTCTTGACCGACCAATTTCTTATCAAATTGGCAGAAGATTCGGTCAGTTCCAGTACCAAATACGAAGAACTTAGCTCCATTGGTATCGGGCTACCAGATGTGCTTATCCCCTACACTTACTACCAGAAACTTCCCTTGAACTTCAAGTTCAACAAGTCTGCCAACATCTTCGAGTTCCAGAACTTGATTACTCTTAAGTTCAGAGAGGTATTGTTGAAAGTATGTGGGCTCATTGGTATCCCTAAGACGATCAATGCCCTCACCCAATTGAAGAACGTGACGCCATCAAGTTTCCGTAACCACAATAACCATCCTCAAAGACAGAACTATATCAACCACTGTAAGTTCCCATCATCCAAGATCATTGAGGAAGATTCGTTGGGTACAAACTTGGGTCAGGAGTCTGATATTGTGGAGACAATTGATGGACCTGTGAGCACCAACTCGGTTAACCCCCAATTGATTGTGTCAAATCTCCAAAATGGTAGTGACATGTGGAACCGGATCTACTCCAATAACCTCAATAAGAAGATTAAGAATCAACTTTATCAAGCGTACCCTGACTTATGGTACTTCATCTACCAGAACTACTACTCTGGGATTTTGAGTTACAACGAAATCCTTAGCGATAAAGAGACCTCGTTATGTATTGTCACAAGTTTGATCCCCCAAGACGTCAACCCACAGCTCAAAGGTCACCTCCGTGGGGCCATCAATTTGGGAATCTCAAAGGAGCAATTGATGGATGTCCGGAGCCTCGTGTTTGACATCTGTGACTGGGTTGGGGGTCAATACTGGAAGAATGGAAAGGATTCGGTCGCCAAATTATAAGAGTTTCAACACAATGTATATCAATATATATTTATAACAGAATTCTATTTTCCCGTTGGATAAGGAACACCTGGCATCCACAGAATACAAAGAATATAAAGTACACCAACACAGCACCAAACACCGTCTTGGCCACTTCCTTACCGTTTTCAGGGTCCGAGATGGATCCCATCATACTTTCATGGCCCACGTTGAATAGGTACCCGATCACAGACAAAATGACCACGCCAAAGACCGAAAGAATCGTACAGAAGTAGGCTTTACCTGAAGATACCACTGGTTTCATGTTTGTCGAGGAGAAATGCGAGTGAGAAAAATGAGAAGTCGATAAGAAGCGAGAAGATGGAAAAGAGCGGGTGAGCACTGAGCGAGGTAATTGAATGTAGGCGTGTATCGGTATGGTGTATTTGTGTGATGTATAGTATCCCATGCGATGTATCATATTCCATGTGATGTATAGCCTCTCGTATGATGTATCGTATTCCCTCCTAGCATCATGCCCTGGCACCATGGCACCACCGCCCTAGTGGTTCTTGGCGGGCCGACCGCGGCGGGTCCTGCGCGGCGTGTCGGTGGTGCTACTGTCGTCCTCCTCGCTCAACTCCCCCATCGCCATACCCACCAGCTCCTCGCCCTCCTCGGCTTCTGCAAACCGGGCCCGTTTCTTGCGGTATCCCCCAATCAACTTGTAGCTCTCTTTCAAGAACCGCAATCGTTCACTGACGTTGCGTGCCCCTTTAACCCATTCCACCTCATTGTGGTAGTTGGCTACTGCGTCTAGAGATTCTTGGTACTTCTCGATATCCATGACAGTAGAACTAGCCTTAGTGCTCTGGTTATCGTTTGCACCGTCCACCATACTCCCAGAACCTTCCTTTATACCCTTAGGAAACCGCGACTTGTTGTACTTTAAAGTAACGTTCATAGTTCACCAGGCTTGTTTCACAGTTTTCGCAGTATTCACTTTCGCATTTTCGCAGCTCAGTTTTCAACTGCAGCTTTCGATCTCACTTTTTCAAACGTCAACTCAGCGTTACCTTTCGCCTGTTTTTTTATATGACAACAGCTTCAATAACCGATTCCCCAGCCACACGGCCTCTTGCTCGTACTGCAGACCTGCTTGCGGGACTCATCGAACTGCTTATCGAAACAGGTGTGCTTGTTCACGACAACCAGGGTACCCACCAGTCTCACCAGGTGCTTGTGCACAAATTTAACCAAATTATCGAGCAACTTCAGGATATTTCCACGGCACAGACCTCAGAATATCCCATTCCGGTTGATATCATCAACTACATTGAAGACGGAAGAAATCCCGACATCTACACGAGAGAGTTTATCGAAGTCAACGCGAAGTCCAATGCTCGTCTCAAGGCTAAGATGGAGAACTTTGGCAAGCTTCGAGATGTGTTGGCGGTGAAGGTGGCCAACGAGTTCCCTGAATTGAAGGATGTAGTGGACGATGTGTGCCAACGGACAAAGAACCCGCAAGTTTGAAATGGGGCGGTTTTGACACCAACTTCCACGCGGCAGCCAGCCAGCCAGCCACGCACTGTTGCATCACCGTTTGAAAATACGATAACATAAAAAATACCCACGATCATGGCGTGCATGCGGGCCATGCAAGCTGGCCATCGATCTGATGTAGATGTGATGATTCCCATTGTGTCGTATTTTCTATGGACTAAATAATTATGACAATGGCTGGTTTTGCAGCCATTTTGCCTATAAAAACTCGGTGGTGCAGCTGAGTTTAAGGTTTAGACATGCTTTTATTATTGTGTTTGTTAGGACTAGTTGTGGCCGATCTGACTACTACTTCGACGGTCGATGTGACGATCACTCCCACTGTGACGGTTACCACCACGTTATTGGGGTATGAAGAGGTGGTTTATGCTACTGAGTATATTTGGAGCGAGAGTGGACTGTTGACCACTTCGGTAGTGACAGGCAGCACGGCTTATGTGAGGGTTGCTGATGTGACTACGGATGCTACTGAATCTGTGGAGTCTAATGTTGAAGCCAGCGTAGAGCCTAGCACAGAGTTTGTGGCATCTACCACAGATTCCACGATCACAGAGTCTACGTCTAGTGCAGGCCCTGTGTCTATCGATTCAGCTATTATGACATCTGCCAGCTCTGTTGCTTCTGAGCCTGCTTCTTCTGATGCTTCTTCTGATGCTTCTTCTGATGCTTCTTCTGATGCTGCTTCTGATGCTGCTTCTGTTGCTAGCTCCGAAGCTGTTTCCACTGAATCTACTGCTTCTAGTGTTAATGATGGCTCAAGCTTTGCTGACCTCAGCTCTATAGAGAGTACTTCTAGTGCTGCTTCTGCTGGTGATATTTCCAGTGAATCCATATCCAGTGATGCCATTTCCAGTACAGCTTCTAGTGTGGTCTCCGCTCAAGCCACTGCTGAATCTGAAGCAGCTGCTGACATCAGCTCCACAGCTTCCAGTGCCACTTCAGGGCCTGTCGAATCTAGTGCTGTGCCTAGCACCTCAGATTCCAGTGCTGTGTCTGACTTCACCTTCTCCACGGTCTCAGCAACCTCTCCAAACCCAACCAGCTCTCTCTCCATCCCCCCAGGATCCTACGATACATCCTACTCCACCACAACGACCCAAATCAATGGCTCCTCCGTCGTCATCAAGTACGTCGTGCTTCAGACCTCAACCTGTGTCTGCTAATTCTATACTGTATATCTAATACCAAATTCGCACCAATTTTTCTTCATGCTCCGTCTACGTCCCCTTGTGTTCAAAAGAACCGTCAAAACTCCAACCATCGACTGGAAGCCCATCGTCACCTCCAAGGCTAACGTCACAGAGGCCGAGGCCCAGTCCAAACACCCGTTGTTCCGTAAGGTCATTCTTTCTCTCATGATCGCAATGCCCATCGTGTCATTTGGTCTTGGATGCTGGCAAGTGAAAAGACTTGACTGGAAAAACAACCTCATTTCCAAATGTGAAAAGCAGCTTGCCAAGTCTCCACTCCCCACCTTGCCCACCGATTTGGATGCGGAAGCCGTCAAGGATTTCGAGTACAGAAGATTCAAACTCAAGGGTAAGTTTGATTACAACCAGGAGATGTTTCTCGGGCCCCGTATTAAAAACGGTATGAATGGATACCTTGTTGTGACGCCATTTGTACGTTCTGATGGGGGTAAGCCAATCTTGGTAGAAAGAGGTTGGATATCGAAGGAAAAGGTTATTCCAGACACCAGAAAGAATAATTACTTGAGTCATTTGGCACTTCCTGAAGGAGAGGTAGAGATTGAGGCCTTCTTCAGAAACATGCCATCCCGTTCCTCGCTTCAGTTCGAACACGAGGCCAACACAAGACAGTTTTTCGTGCCGGACGTGGCAGCTATGGCTAAGCAATCGGGAGCTGAGCCAATTTATTGTCAGGTGATCTACGACCTTAAAGACCATCCGGAGTATAAACCGCAGCCAAAGTGGAGCTTATTTGGTTCGAAATCCACCACTCCAGATGTATTTCAAGGAGATGAGTTTGAGAACCAGTTCCAGGAATTTGAATTTATCAAGAATGGAGTGCCAATTGGAAAGGTTCCTGTGGTGTCTTTCACTAACAATCACTTGCAGTATTTGGTGACTTGGTTTGGAGTCTCGCTTGCATCCTCAGGACTTCTCGCGTACAACATGTATAAGATGAAGAAGTTTGGGTCTGCCGAGAGGATACTTGAGGCGAAGAGGAAGGATATGAAGAGATGGTAGGAGACTATTGCAGTTGTTGCTTCGACTCAAGCATGTAGATAGAACTGAGCCATGTAGATAGAATCTTAACTTGGATGTACATAGAAATCTAGATCTGAATTACACAGGACAGGTTTAACTCTGAACTTGGAGAGAACAATATTTAGACTTCAGGTAACGTTATCAAACTACTGAATTCTACTGAATACAAATGTACATATACTATTGAATACAGGAGTACGTGTAACATGTTATACTTGTGTTCGCTTCACCTCCAATATGCTTTAAGGCCCACACTTACGCAAACCCACTTGCCAACCCAAACATCACCACCACCATGGCCAAGTCTCCCACTAATATCCCCACAATCTCCCAGTAACTCACCAACTGAATGATCAATGGCTGATACTTTGACACAATCGGAATCAAAGACGCAGCTAAAGAAACCCCCTTCAACACCCAGTTATCACTACTCACATTCTGACTGACTCTCCTACGCGATGTAATCACGTAGTAACTCGACAAAATCACCGCTTCAATCGAAGCAAATATCACGAAAAATTGGTTACCTACAACACCTGCATCTCTTACATAACCGTAACTCGATGAACGGAAACTTTCGTATTGCAAGTAGTGGTACACAAAGTTCACCATCACTGCCAAGTAGCGAACCACCAAGAACTTATACTTCAATGTCTTCTGCTGATACATGTTATATTTCAATAAATCGGCCTCGTACGCCATGTCCTTAGTGCTGGCACCCTCACCAGCTTCAGCTTGTTGCAGCTGCATCATCTTCATCATCTGAGCAAGTGGATCGGAGTCACCAGATGCTCCAAACATATTCTTAAACATCTCGTCCATTTCAGCAGCATTGGGTCCAGAGTCAGCAGCTGGCAAAGGCAGTACTCTGTTATGAAGCAACTGCTCTATATCAGAGGTATCTGGATCGTCGTCGCCATGAAATCGAGAGATTGGTGTGGCAGCTGGTGCAACAGTCGATGCAGATGGTGGCTCCTTATCCAACACAGAGGTCACCGTCGACGATTTGACGGAATTGCCCTGGTTTAGTATGTTGTTGAGCCTGTTTGTGGCGTTACCACCCTTCATCTTGGCAGCCCTTCTTTCCTGAAGGATCTTCCTCTTCTCTTCTGGTGTTAAAGACATAGGTTGGTGATAATTTTCAGTGCGAATTCAATTTGTCATTTCTGCCAGTTTTACAAAATGGACTCTCACACCATGAAATACCAGGAACAACAACGAAGACAAATAATCATGAATACGCTCGAAAACCACGACTATTTGTTGGTGATAGCCAGTCAACAAAATAAGAGCGTGGAGCAGGTGAAATATGAGTTGCAGATGAAACTTATACGGGGATGAGCTTTGTATTATACACTATTGTACAGATATTTATCTAAATGGTGGCCGAGATTGCGTGGACACAGACCGGGTCAGTGATGGGCCTGCACGAGATGATGGTTGCAGCGAGCCAATTCTGGGTTTAGGATTACCGAAAAGTCCATCCAAGTATCGAGGACGTTGGTTTAAGTTGGGGCCAGGTCGACTACGTGTGGCTGTTGGAATTGCAGATCTTCCAGGCACCGGTTTGTTCACCCGCAACGCTGGGGGATGTTTTGCAGGGGCACCAGGCGAGACGTAGGCGTACTTTCCAGAAGCATTGGGGATCCGGGACTTGTCTCTGAACCGGGATACATTGACACTAGTAGGTTTAGGTCTCAAAGCATTGGAAACCTTGGCCCTGTTTTGTAATTTCACCTTTAACACCTGGTTTTGCTCCCGAGCCCGCTTGATTCGGGCCTCGAGGTCCAGGATGTTTTCGTCGAGGGTCTTGGATGCCTCGAGTTTCTCTTCCAAGTCTTTGGATGGAGTCGATGGGAAGTCGATGCACCACATCGTGATAGATAACCCGTACAAAAAACTGGCAAACGATTCGTTAAACCCTTGACAGATATTCTGGTGGATGCGGTGAAGATGGTTCATGTGCATTTCCAAGTCCTGGACCGCATCGTTGAGTTGTTCGAAATGTTCTGTGTTGTAGGACGATTCGAGTGGGAGATGTTCAGGATCTATTGGGTAGTGGATCTTTGGTGATTGGGGCAAAAGGGCAAACACACCAGAGGACCGATGCAGGTATCGTTTGGAACGATTCAGAGGCGTCGTGGGTTTGGGGGTCGACGACATGTGTGAAGTTTTCGTGAATTCTAGTGTTGTTTCTGTGTGTGTTTGTGTTGTGGATGTTTATTTTGACGCGAAAAGCGAGACATGAATGCGAAGCTTCCCAAAGCTGCCGCGAAGCCAGGCGACGAAACTATCTCCGGCTGCTGCAGACCCCGGGGCGCGGCAGCTCTCGCGAGCCCGTGCCATGGGAGAGTCCATGGGGCCTATAGACCACCAGGAACTGTACTACTTAAACTGCCTAATACCATCAATAAATATATACTTATTTTTTATATCGTCTAACTGATATCTGCTTATCGTCACTACCTACAATCTCGGCCCAGGTCTTGCCCTCTCGTGCCAACTCAGCTGCAAGCTCGTCCCGGATCTTGCCTGGCAATCCAGGTCCCTTGTAAGCAAATGCAGTGTACAATTGCACAAAACTGGCACCAGCCTTTCCAAACTCCAACGCATCTTTTCCGCTTGAAATACCCCCGCATCCAATAAGAACCAACTTCGAGTCCTTGGTGTGTTTTCTTAAGGTTCTTAAGGCTGCAAGAGAGTATGGTTTAACAGGTTTACCAGACAACCCTCCGGTCTGAGACACCAAGTCGGCAGCAGAAGTCAAGCTGGTTGGTCTCTGGATCGTGGTATTGGACACTATGATTCCGTCAATGTGGCTCTGCTTAGCTGAGTTGGCAATCGACTCGATTTCTGGCTCAGTCAAATCAGGTGCAATCTTCACCAAAACAGGTGGTTTTCCTCCAAATTTGTTGACAATGCCGTCTCTCTCTTTCACAACGGTACTCAACAAGTTGGTGAGCTTCAGTTCACTTTGCAAGTCTCTCAAACCAGGGGTGTTTGGAGACGACACATTCACTACCAAAACATCAGCATAAGGTCCAAGTCTCTGGACTCCCTTCACATAATCCTCTACCTCGTCTCCAAACTTGTTCTTTCCCAAGTTGATTCCCAACAACTTACCGTCACGTAACGCAAAATTGTGATGGGAAGGGTCCATGTACCGGGCCAATCTCATCTTCAAAGTTGCCAACACGTTGAAATGTCCAGAGGAATTGAACCCGTAACGGTTGATAACAGCGTCATCTTTAGGGAGCCTAAAGAAACGAGGCTGAGGATTACCTGGTTGTGGTTCAGGGGTAATGGATCCAATTTCCACGTATGAAAACCCCGTGTTGAAGAGAGCTTCAATGGCCTCTCCATCTTTATCTAGCCCAGCAGCTAATCCAATAGGCGAGTTCAATTGTTTTCCGAACACAGTCACCTTCAACAGATCTGGACGGTTGGAAACGTCGTCCCAAAGACGAGGAGCCAAGCCGTGTTTCATCAACCAGATTCCAAGTTTATGACCATCTTCAGCATCAGTGGCTCTTCTGATAAGCGGACAGAGCACGTATTCGTGGATTCCAGACCGGGCGTCAAAACCAAACACGGTCCCCACAGCAACAGCAGCAAAACCGGCGTATATCCACGACCGGGGGATAACACTGGCCCTCAATATTCTAATTGTCATTGTTTAGCACTGGAAGTGGTGTGAGATCTGGAGATTTTCACTTGATTTTCGCACTTAATTTTCTCACATTTTCATCTCATCTCCAACTCATCGCATACACTAAATTCAACCATGGCCGTGAAAAAAATGGGGTCCTACGACAGGCCCGGGACTTCCAAGTATGAAAGAGATGCCAAATCACATAAGAAGAAATTATATTCCCGAGACAAGAAAATCAACGCCGGAATCAAGAAAATAGATAAGCAATACAAAGAAGCCGTCAGATCGGCTGCTGGCACTGAAATGCTTTTACAAGAATATGCCGGATACCTTGAGGCTGATGGGCCCATGGAGAAGACCTTCAAGTTTAAGCAGGAGGATATCAAACAGGCTGTTGACCAGGGAACTGCCAGAAAGGCTTTCAAGTTAAATTTACCTGACTATGGTCCATATCAGCTTGATTTCAGTAGAAACGGACGTGAACTCTTGATTGGAGGCCGTAAGGGACATGTGGCTTCGATGGACTGGCGTACAGGAAAGTTGGACTGTGAATTGCATTTGAATGAAACCGTTAATGCCGTGAAATATTTGCACAATGACCAGTACTTTGCCGTGGCCCAGAAGAAATATACCTTTATCTACGATAAAACAGGTTTGGAATTGCACAGATTAAACCAACATATAGAAGCAACAATGCTTGAGTTTCTACCATACCATTTCCTTTTATCCACAGCTGGAAAAACTGGATACTTGAAGTATCACGATGTTTCTACCGGTCAGTTAGTGAGTGAACATAGAACCAAGCTTGGGCCTACCCAGGCCATGAAACAAAACCCTTGGAATGGAGTCATGCATTTAGGACACGGAAACGGAACGGTGTCTCTCTGGTCTCCTTCGATGCCTACACCTTTGGTTAAGATGCTTTGTGCCAGAGGTCCTATCAGAGATCTTGCAATCGACAGAGAAGGAAAGTATATGGTCACAGGAGGAATGGACAAGACCCTCAAGCTTTGGGATATACGGAAGTTGAAGGTGGTGGATGAATATTATACGCCAACGGCTGTTCAGTCGATCGACATTTCGGATACTGGTCTTGTTTCGACCGGATGGAATACGCATGTCACAGTGTGGAAGGATATGTTTAAGAACAAGCAGAATTCACCATATATGAACCACCTAGTACCGGGAGATAAGGTGGAGAAACTCAAGTTTGTCCCTTTTGAAGATTTCTTGTGTGCTGGATCCAACAAGGGAGTCCAGAATTTGATTGTGCCAGGATCTGGTGAAGCCAATTACGATGCATTGGAAATTAATCCATTTGAAACTGCCAAACAGAGACAACAACAAGAAGTTAGATCCTTGATCAACAAGTTGAACCCTGACACTATTACCCTTGATCCAAATGTATTGGGAACTGTTGACAAGAGAGCTAACAGTACCAGGTTGAAGCCTGGACAAATCGATGAAGTGGCAGCTCCACCAGATAAGCTGCAGATCAGACCTGAAGTTAAGGGTAAGAATTCGGCCATTCGTAAGCTTTTGAGAAAGAAGACCCAAAACGTGATTGACGAAAGAAAGTTGAGACTCGAAAGAAACTTGAAGCTCGAGAAGGAAGCCAGACAGAAACAACATAATAAAAGAAATGGACAAGATAATGACAACGATACATTGGATCCGGTACTAGCCAGATTTGAACAAAAGAAGTAAGTTGAGTTCTATTTATATATTCCAAATCATTAAATACATATTATAAACATATAGTGATTAAGTTGACGGATTTGCAGTCAACGAATAATTCGAGTAATCTATGGTGATCAACTCATTGATGTTACTAGCATTAGCATTATCATAAGCTCCGAATTTCTCGGAGATGAATTCCACCACCTTATCAAATTGGTGATCGGAGATTTCGTTATAGTTGGTGAGCTTGGCCTTTAATTGGTATTCGTTAACAATGCGGATGAAATTGAACAATGCTTCCTGGTTTTCCAGATCAGATTCCTCGTCATTAGCCAAATTATTCAATATGATCAACCAAGTGTTTGCCATTTGTTCAAAGCACTTTTGTTTGATATACTTGTACTCGTTATTGGTGAAATGCGGGAGTTTGATGATCAAATTGGTGGCGAAGTCAATAAATGTTAACGAATGCAATAAGTTCAGCTCCATAGGAGGAAGGTAATTCAATATATAATCACTCAATCCATTCAAAAACTCATTAAGATGTGGCTTGACCCGCAAGTAACTGTAGTCGTTTTCTAAATCCCCTTTATATGGTAAGTTATTAGATATGGCATCAAATTTATCGGTCATTAGTCTCATAGCATCTTCCACGTTAATATGTGGCTGGATGTCATAGATCGTCTTACAGATCTCAGGATGCACTTGAACCAACTCAAAAAGCAAGTGGTTAAGCGATGCACGGTCAACTGTTTCAATCAAACGGTTAATAGGTAACCGTTCACCTTTGATGATAGGAAACTTTGCCCTTTTATTGATATTACTACCCAAGTTTGCCCCAGCTTGGCCGTCAAACGGAGATGCGTGACCGGCACCATCGTCCAACTTTCGCTTTTGGGTACTCTTTCTTTTGGTCGGCTTGAGAATCTTCTGGGACTTGTCTTTAACGCCCCATTGGAAACCAACAGATTTAGACATCGACATGGTAGAAGGATATGTATGCAATAAAAATGGGGATGAAAACGGGTATGGAAATGCAGAAAAAAAGGTTACACGTATTAATCACCAGGAAAGATAAGCAGTAGACTTTAGAACTATGGATTCAGCGGTGTGTGGATGGTATCAGGGATGTTTTCACTGAGAAGTAAATGGGATTTGTGGTTGCCTTTGAAAATTTTCGCGCACAATTAAGGAGGGCTGCAGATGTTGCGAAATGAGCAGCAGCGTGCGACCAGCATTTGCATCCACAGCCATGGTATAAACAGGTTCCATTATTACTTGTTAGCGAACACATAATTTGACTCGTGAATTATTTATACATCGTCTATTTACTTCTTCTTCAGCTTGGCCGAGCCCTCAAAGCCTGCCCTCTTCTTCTTGTTCTTGTCGTTCTTCCCGGTCTTATTGACAATCCCAGTAAATTTTTTCAATCTAACTTGCAGCTTCCACTTCTTTCCCTTATTTTCCTTTCTCAACTTCAAGTTTTCTTCTCGTTTCTTGGCCTTAGCTGCAATGGTATCTGTGACGATTCTCTTTCTCTCCTTCCATTCAATTTCACTCTTAAGCTTCTGTCTTTCCTTACGTTTTAATGCTTTTCGCAACAACTTCTCGTCGTCTTTGACTTTGACACCTTCAGCTTGGTTCATAAGTCTGTGCCATTTATCCTTCTCGAGCTCCTTTGTTTGTTGTTCTGGAGTCAAGTGTGAAAGCTTCTGTTTTTTACGCTCCAACCGAGCCAAATGTGCCTTGATGTCATTATTGGCTGGGCCCTTGCCCTTCTTCTTCTCAGCTGTCGAACGGACCTTGTTCAAGTCGGACGTTACTCTGGAACCGTCGTTGAAGGTGATGTTTCCGAATACAACTTGATCGTTTTCAGCCTCCAGTTCTTCGCTGTCGTCCGAGTCACTATCTTCGACTTCCTCGTGCTTTCTTTTAAGCTTTTCTTGTCTTTTGGCTTCAGCCTTTCTCTTTCTTTCCTCCAAAATCTGCTCCCTTGACTTGGGGGCCCCAGAGGCTTTCGAGCCAGGAGCCTTTCTCTTATCTCTCAAACTGCTGATTTTGCTAGCAAGCTTATCTCTTAGTCTTTTGAGATTCTCTTCCTTTTGCTTCTTTTCGGCTTCGTTGACGATCTTCTTACGTTTGGCTGGCACTGTATCAGACTGCTCATTTCCGTCATCGTCAAACACCACTTGTATGCTGTCTTCTGTCTGGGATATGTCGTTTTGCGTGTTGGCGTTGTCATCATTTGGCTTTTCTTCTTGGCTTTCGTCCACATCGTCACCATCGTCGTCGTCAACATCCATGTCAGGTATTTCGACGTCCAGCTCCAGTTCCAGTGCCAGCTCTGGTTCTGGTCCTCGTTCTGGAGTTTGATGCTGTGGCTGCGATGCCTCAGGCTTTTGGCCTGGAAGCCTTACTGGTTTGGCAGTCTTGGCCTTCTGATCCATCACTTGTTTGGCAGTCATGGTATCCTGGTGGTCGTCGTTCTCTGGGTCTAATTTGGACCGCTTGTTTTGCTTGGATTCTTCTTTCGACTGTTTCTTCTGCTGCCATTGATCCTGCGTGGCATTGTCGTAGTAATATTTGGCCGGGATCAAGGACAATAACCCGTCAAATGCATTGGAATGCGTCTTCAACCGTTCCTAGACATGTGTTAGTGGCTGTTGTGGGGGGTCATGGGGGTGGCATAGGTGATACATACTTCCAATGAGTTACTCATGGTGATAGTCTGAAAAATTTCTGAAGCGCATCGCAGAATTTACGTGAGAAGTCGATGGAGATGCATGATACAACTTTGGCGTCCAGTACCTGATTTGAGCCCAGACTTCGGCAGCATCAACCTACAGTGCCCTATAGTATGTCTTGTAAGTTATGGGAGTCCAACATCTCTGTAAGCCGATATACAACTAGGAATGTAAACTGGTTCCCGCACCGTTTCCACCACCACCGCCGGCAGCGGCCTCACCACGAACAAGAGCGCCCGTAGCCCCATTCTGGCACCAAGCCCGACGCGCGCCCCCTTTCATGGTGTCTCCATTCTCACAATTACGCACCATTTGTCGCACTTTCTCGGTTCTCTCCTTCAATTATTTCAACATCCCCCATTCTACTTCAATAATGGAACTGGTTTGCAAGTACCTCCTTGTTTCATTGCCTCACTCCGTCGATTCCAAGGAATGGTTGGAGAGATCCTTGCTCGATGGTAAGTGTCAGCTGTCGACATTCGCCGTGCCAGACTTTCAAATTGGTACCTTGGACTCGTTGGTTCAGGAAAGTGAAGAGTTACAAAAAATCGACGGTCAGTTGGCCGTTTCGGTGGCCAAGATCATTGATATTTCTTCCGGTGTGTTGGAAAACCCACTGTCTATTCGAAGTGTCAATTCAAAGTCGGTAGACAGCTATGTGGAGTCGTTCAGCTGGAACACTTCCAAGTATAGATTAGATAAATCCATCAAGGATTTGGTTGAATTGATCTCTGGAGAGGCCATTACTTTGGATAACGATGTCAGAACCGCCTATCAGGCATATCAAACCGCCAAGTCCAATTTTCTCGCCGCCGATAGAAAGAAAAACGGAGACTTGTCCATCAAATCGTTACATGATATCGTTCAACCCGAAGACTTCATTCTTGGCTCCGAGAATTTGACAAGTGTATTGGTTGCGGTTCCAAAGACTTTAGACGATGAGTTCAAGAAATCCTACGAGACGTTGACCCAATTTGTAATACCAAGAAGTGCCAAGTTGGTGACATTTGACCAAGAATATAATTTGTATTCGGTTAGCTTGTTCAAGAAATACGAACAAGAATTCATAACCGGGGCAAGAGAAAAGAAATGGCAACCAAGAACAGACTTTACCTACGATGAAGAAGCATTAAACAACATGAGAAAGGAGTTCGACTTGACCAAGGCCAAAGAACAGAAAACCAAAAACGACTTGATCCGGTTGGCCAAGACGGCCTACTCCGACATTGTTTCGTCATGGTTCCACATCAAGGCCATTAGATGTTACGTTGAGTCGGTGTTGAGATACGGATTACCTCCACAATTCGATCTCTCGTTGATCAAGTTTACTTCTGCCAACTACAGCAGTATCGACAAGGCCAAGAAGGAATTGATTGCTAAGTTTGGCTACTTGGGAGGAGATGCATTCACCAACAAATCCAACTTGAATGAGTACGCGTCATTGGTTGATCCAGATTACGAGCCGTTTGTTATTTACACGGTTGAAATTGTATAGATTCAAGTAGTTCAGTTTTCAGTTCGTAGATAATATTAAAAGTAAACCTCAATCTTCAATGTAGTACACAACTCGCGCTTATCATTTGAAAATTGCAACTCTCACGATAAAATATGTCAGATTCTGAATATGTTTCCGAAGAATCCTACGAGTTTGAATTCGAGGACGACGATGTCAGTGATAACAATGATGCCATGAGTGAGACGGTGGACGAGGAGGAAAAACTCCAGAATCAATACTATAATGCAAAGGCATATAAAGATGAAAACGCCCCTTTGGCAATTGAAAAGCTTCTGGAGATTGCTGATTTGACCCCGTCACTGGACGTGGCACTGTTCGTATACAAGTCCACCAAGCAGATCGCCAAGATCTACTATTCACAGCATAAACTCGAATTGTGTTTGAAATATCTAGACAGGCTTTTGAAGGTGATTCCTTCAGTATCTGATAGATCATATTTGGATGAGTCGCTCAACAAATTGCTGCACCATTACGGCAATGTAAAGAATATGGAGTTTCGGATGAAATTGTATGATTTTATTCTCCGGTTCATTGAATTGACTGGAAGTAGGACCGGTAACGACAGGATCTGGATCAAATGTATTCTCAATAAGTTTTCACTTTTACTTAAACAGAACAAATTGGATGATTGCGCTCTGATGATCTCGCTGTTGAACGAGAAACTCGAACAAGTGACAGATGTCACGAGAGACTCTTACAGTTTGGAGGTGATAGCGTCTGAAATAGAGCTTCTATCTTTGTACAAGTCGTTCGATATCTCTCGACTCACAAAGCTTTACAATAGGAGTTTGACGATTGTATCGCCTGTGACGCATCCTCGGATAATGGGGATTATCAAGGAGTGTGGAGGAAAGCTTGAATTTCTTAAGGGCCACTATGACAACTCCAGATCCAACTTCTACGAGAGTTTCAAGAACTTTGATGAATGTGGAGCTCCTGAGAAAGATATGACGTTCAAGTACTTGATTATCTTATCTATAATAACAGAGAATGAATTCAATCCATTCGAATCACAAGAGACTCAACACTACACACAGCAATCCGATTTTCAAAAATTATTGTATATGACTGAATGCTTCAACGATCTTGATTTGGCCGCATACAAAGAATGCATAGAGAATTTGGACACAGAAGAAGAGTTCTTTTCAGATCAAATATTTTGCAAGTCGGTGACAATCATCGAGGATCTCATGAGAGAGAAAATACTATTGAATATGTTCAAGTCATACACCACCATCACATTTGATTCGATCACAAAAGAATTGGGAATCACCGAAAAATCACTCGATGACTTTTTACTTAAGTTGGGATGTAGTGGGAAACTCAGTAATGTTAACGTGAATTTTATGCAAAAAACAATCAGTTCAGTAACTTTAGGCAACAGCAAAGCCATACGGTTTCTGCCAACTCTCGATTCCAAAAAAGTTCTCACCAACATGAGATGTCTAAGTACCATTTGCCAGCAAGTGGAGTCGATTGAAGATAACGATTCGATGAACGTAGATGAACCTCACGATAGAAGAGAAGCTATCGATGGTGGAGGTTTAGACATTACCGGCAGCCCCAGTCAAACCTCCGCAAGTCTGGAAGGAGTTGCTTTACAGCTTCTTTTCTTATCCAAGCCTTTCACCAGTGTTTCAGCTATAGAAGCTATAGATCTGTGGATGGCTATCCTTCGCAAGTGTTTTCCCAAACCGTTTAAATTTGCATTGAGTACCAAAGAACAAATTTTCACTGAACAAAGATTAGGACAAGTTAATCCCGACATTGTAGCCCAGCTCCAAAACAACCAAAGCGAGTCATTAGACCCTCGAGAAAAGACACGTAGTCTACAAATCTGGAGTCAACATTTGCATAACACAGTTACATAAGAGAAGGATATTTGCAACCACGCGTGCGAACACCAAACAGCAGGGTATAAGAGATTGTGGTTCGCATGAAAAAATTTTCAGATTGTCTATAACTACTCATTTATAAGGTATGTTCTGTCAAAGTATAGATGATTAGTCATAATATGCGTTATCGTCATGATTCTCCCGTTTACAATGTCTTAGGGTGCAAATTGAAATCAACTAACACACGTATGATATACTTTTCTTTTGAATAGTACTAACATTTAATAGAATATTTTGGGCATAAGTTTCTCTGACAAATTAGGCCAGAATCCTTGGTCATATACATTGTCGATGGTTTCCACACTCTTAACCTGAACAACCTCTCCTACGGGCAATACCTCTGTATTTTGCATGGTTATGAAACGGCCGTCCACAATCTCCAAGTATTGTACGTCATCCCGGTACAAGGTACCGATTGTCACCAAGTAGTCGATATCTCCCCATTTATCGAGCTCATTTGTGGTGATTCCCAAGTAAACGTATCGAAGTTGAAGACCCAAGAACACCAGCACCACCACACTGAATATGGTGCAGAGAATCATGAAGGTTCCGGTGATCTTAAGGTCTTCACTCTTGTGGATGAACGTCCACAAATGCAATGGGGGAATCACATACAGCATTAAGTAGTTCCCGTATACCATCATAAAGATGTTGGCAACGAGCCACGCCAAAAAAACCGGGTAATTGTAGTAGCCCACACAGTTATTGATCCAAATACAGTGATGATCAAACATCATCACACATCGATCACAGGTAGAACAGTGTTTTGATCTCGCCGGCTTCTCAAACTTACATGTACGACACAAGTTGTTGGCAAAAAAGATAATTTCGTCGTTATGGAAATGCCTATTAACCTCATTGACGTTATGTTTGTGAATGTACCCCGGGTTTCCAAACACGCAGATAATCGTCGTTAAATACAACAGTAAAATCGTGGCAAAAACGCCAAATCGATGGATCCACAGGTCTCGTAGAACAGAAGGAATAAGGGGCCAGGTTCGGGTGAAAAATTGCCATAAACATCCCGTCACCACCGCTCCATAGAACGCCGGTACCAACCAGTTAAACGCTCGATGATGAGTTCCAGCACGAGATATCACCCAGGAATTGGCCCGTAGCACCGTCGTCCTCCATCGCTGGAGTGGTGATCCTCTCAAACTAGGCGAGTCCCCAAACACCACCACTACCACCAACATCCCCACCACGGCTATAAACATCACCATCCATGTCGTCAGACTCAACATAAGTGATTTTCAGTTTTCGCACTCGGTTAAATTCCACACATGAACTTCATCGAAACCATCGACACCGAATTGCAGTCGTACTCCGGGTTGATCAGAGCCATTCCGTTCACCGACGTGGCTCCCCGTGATACGTTTCTCAACATCTACCGTCTTAACTACAAAGATCTCCATAAGTATACCCAGAGTAACCCGTTTCCACTCGACCCCAATAAGCTTCTCAAGCTCTGCATCAGTTTGGGTAACCTCCTTAAATCGCTCCAACTTGACGAGGAGATGTACTCGCAACAGCAGACACAACAGCAGATGCTCATAAACCGTATGCAAGCTTCTTCGGGTCGCCAGGTTTCTAATTCCCATCCTCAGAGTAACCAGCTTGGAAACCCGTTTGAAAGCCCAAAGCATTTCGTCAACTCGAACCCACCAAATAATCAACCACTCTTCCAGATCAAGTTCATCAAAAACTTACTTGTAATCTTAAAGAATTTCGATATAGGATTCACCGTCAAAGACAGCCATCAGTCCAGCACCACGTTAAACCAATACGTCAACTCCCCAATTAAGCTCAACTCCAAACAGCTCTTGATCGAAAAGCTTGAAATTAACATTAATTTGGATGTATTGTTCATCTTTAAGAATCTTCTTCTCATCCTCATCCGCATCTTGAATGTCTTGAAGAAACACCTAATTGTCAACGGAGAACTTGGGCTTTTGAACAACAATAATGAAGAGCTGAGCTCGATCTTCAGTTCCAACTCGGCCTCGTCAAGTTCGTCCGAATCGTTCATTACTATCGATGAATATATCAAGATCCTTAACCAAATCTTGAATCGGCTTTCGAATGGGCTTGTCGAGCCATTGTTGAAGTATGTGCTTGGGTTCGCCAACGCCAACATCTCGGGCGAGTTCAGGACGCTTATCACCAGCTTGTAGTTGCTAGATGCGACCTTCAGCTGGCCACATGCCATTGGTGCTGATGTCAGCTGATTCTGCCGGTGCCGGCCTGTAATTTATGTAATATAATAAACTGTCTCATGTCTCGTGTATTAACTATTAACCTTGCTACTGGAAGTACCATTTGGCAACCCGGGCCCACACCAATTTGCTGAATCGACGGCCTAAAACCTTCCCGATAAGGGGGAAAATGATCATATTCACAAGCCCAGTGATCTGCCGAACACTCTCCTCCCACTGCTCCTGTGCAGACATCACCGACTCCGAGTAGTCGGAATCAGTTTCGTAATCGTAGTCCATTGGAGTGTGGAATTGAAATAGTTTCGCACCAAACAGAAAAAAAAAATCCATTGGATGCTAAACGCATTGAAAGCAGGAACAGTAAATTTGGGGAAAACTATGGTACGTGAGGGCCAGGCCGAGATCATAGGGGGCGAAAAGGTATTCTACAACCATATCCAACAGTTCAACCGGGACTTGTCGGTTATGGTGATTCAAAGTTGGTACGAGAAGTACGGAGTCAATTTGAACCGAAAGCGCGATGCCAATGATGAAAAACTGCAAAACTTCATCACCATATTGGAGGCTCTAAGTGCCACTGGATTACGGTCGATTAGGTACGCCAAGGAAATCGAAAATGTCAGCAAGGTTGTGGCCAATGATTTACTTGCTGAGGCCGTCAAAGCTATCACTAGTAATGCTGAACACAATAAGGTATCAGATAAGGTTAAGGCCAACTGTGGAGATGCCATAAAGTTCATGGGATCCACCAACCAGAAGTTTCATGTGGTGGATCTTGATCCTTATGGATCTGCTGCTCCGTTTGTTGACGGTGCACTCCAGTGTATCAAAGATGACGGGATTTTGTTGGTGACATGTACAGATGCCGGAGTATTGGCTGGTTCTGGGTACCCCGAAAAGTGCTTTGCATTGTACGGGGGTCACAATTTCGGAAATACCTTCATTGGAAGTGAACTGAACCACGAAGTGGGGATTCGGTTGATTTTACAATCAATTGCCCAAACGGCTGCAAAATATAAGAAATCAATCGAACCTTTACTTTCGTTGTCAATTGATTACTACTTTAGACTTGTTATCAAGGTGAAAACCAGTGCTTTCGAGGTGAAGGACTTGGCCTCCAATACGATGTTAACGTACCATTGTACTGGATGTGGTGACAAACACAACCAGTTCCTTGGAAGAAAAATCGCAACCGAAAAGGCCCACAAATATCAAACCCCCAAGATGATCAACTTGTCGGATAAATGTCAGTATTGTGAGTCACCATACAACATTGCCGGACCCATGTACGGTGGTAGCATCCATGACAAGGAATTTGTGCAGCAGGTATTGGAGGTTAACACCACCAGCGACAAAGAAGTGTACCAAACAAGTGAAAGAATCAAGGGAATGCTCACCTTAGCCCTTAAGGAGCTCGACACCCCGTTCTATTTCAACTTGAACCAGTTATCTTCGTATTTTAAGAGTCCTCCTATCTCCATCAGCGAATTCAC
Organism: Yamadazyma vaughaniae; assembly: GCA_030569695.1. Taxonomy (NCBI): domain Eukaryota; kingdom Fungi; phylum Ascomycota; class Pichiomycetes; order Serinales; family Debaryomycetaceae; genus Yamadazyma; species Yamadazyma vaughaniae. The sequence continues at coordinate 78,977 of JAJMLO010000004.1, read as the reverse complement.
CAAAGCTCTCGGAAATTTAGGATATAAGATCTCATTGACCCATGCCAAAAAGAACTGTATAAAAACCGACGCTCCGTGGGATATCATCTTGGACATCAACAAGCAATGGCTCATCAAAAAGAACAAAGAGTTGGTCGAACAATACGATAATGGTAAGGTTGCCAACACCGAGAAAATGGCTGCAAGAATTGAGACCTTGAGACAAGACCCCAGCAACAACCCCAACTTTACGGAAAACATGATAGGATACAAAATCATGAAGAACTTGAAGACCAACACCCAGGTGGATTTTGACACCGACAACGCCGAAAGTGATAAGATTAAGCATTTACGGAAGTTGAAGATGGTAAGGTTCCAGGAGAACCCCAAAAACTGGGGACCTAAAGCCCGGCCAAAGTAGTGTAAATAGAGATAGGCAATAGAGGTAGAGAATATAAAACAACAATGAACCAATCATCCTCATAATCAGCATAACATCAACAGTCGATAACTGCATCTTGCAGACCAATTATATTTCCAGTTAAATCTCTCACTACATTTAATTTTTCAAAATCTACTCTTGTATTCAACAGTAAAATACATCTATTAAATTAGGTATAAACAAAAACTAGTTCTGATTAAATTGAAGAAAGAATAAATTTGTCCCTTTTTTTAAAAACATCTTGTGTTGTTAAACTTACAACAACAAAGCAACACCAGCAGCGGCAGCAGCACCCAACAATCCGGTGGAGACAATGGCAGCACCAGAGTCATCGGAAGAAGAGGTGTCGTTAGAAGAACCGTTAGCAGAAGCGTTAGCGGCTTGGACAGCAGTGATAGCAGTGAAAGCAATGACGACGGATTTGAATTGCATTTTTAATATATTATTTGTTCTTGTTAAAGATAAAGAAAAAATTTCAATATGGACTTTTCAAACCCTTTTATAGTTTTTCTCCCTGTTGGAACCAAAAAGAAAAATTTTTCTTTTCCTCAATCCTCACATTCATACATTCCTAAAATAGAAAATGGAATTCATTTGCCTGCGGATTACACGATTTTTTGCCAACTTAATTCAGATAATTTTATACCGAAACAGTAAAAGTGCGAACGGGAAACTTTACTACTGACGCCAATTAACACTGTTTGAAGCCACCAAAGAAGTGGCTGAAATTACCTACCAATTCCCAGAGGCTTTTTCTCTCCCAGATTTGTAGTGTCAGCCTTTCTTCATTTAATTAAAGCCCTCAAGCTGATAAAGGTTACAAATGACTCAGTCACCTCATCTCCTATCGAATTCAAACTCAGCCGATTCTAAAATTGGAACCTGGTAAACCTGCACGCGCAACAAACCTGCACGCGCGCTGAACCCGCCTTGCGACGCGACGTGCCATTTCTCCTTTTGCTGCCATGAGGCTTATGCCCCGGACTTGTATCCAGGTTGGGTGTCCGGTTGCAAGCAACCACCTTGAAAACCTACACTACAACAACTATACCGTAAACTATGGCAACAGAACCGAAACCACTGGTCCGTCACGCGAAACATCTTTGTTGTTAATGACGATGGCTCAGCGTGTGCGCGCCACTAATCTCGTCAAGGCTCGAATGTTGTCGTCAAATGTCGCCTTGCAAATGTTTGCAGCTTTTTCGCACAAACCCTCTGGAACTGTAGCCGAGTTTGGTTGCGTTTTGATGAAAAAGCCTTTGTTCCTCGCGTCTGGGGAACCATTGGTGCAGCAGCCACATGCTGCTACACGTCTCGGACGATTTGGCTTGGGCCTGCCCACCCACTGCTACCTCGTGGGCCTTTCACGCTTCTTCTTTCATTTTTATTTTCCAAACCTTACCCCTGCGATGCCTATTGTTAAATTTTTCAAGCGCGTATTTTTTTTATCTCGAACCCCAGTGTTTGTTTGCACCATTAAACTTTGGTTATTGGCTTTGACGTTTGCCCTAGTGTGGGAGTTGGTTTTAACTTTGACTAGTGTGCGTAAATTCGCTTAGCAAACTTGAGCGTGTGGGACTTGTGTTCAGACTGGTGCCGTTAACAACTTGAACACAATAGTCTCGGTAGATAACCGTGAGGCTTTTGGCTCTGTTTACGTTTGTGTGCTCGTGTATCGTTTGTTTTGACTTTTTGACGATTCTCCATGAACAAGCTCTTAGCTCTTAAGGTAGATACTTTAAATCAGCTATCGGTGTTGTGTGGCAGCCCCACCAGGCCCAAGAAACTGGAAAAGGCTCGACAATTGCTTCAAACCGTCAACTTCTATCTCCTGCTCCCGAGACGAGTTAATCTAGTGGCGGTTGACATCGGTATCAAGAACTTTTCTTATTGTAAAATCCCTGGGTTTGACCTGGAGCGGATTCCTCATCCTATACTGGTGCTGTTTAATGACTGGAAGACGGTGAATCTTGCTGAAAAGTATCCTCCTACGGAGGAGTTTCACCAGTTTAATCGCTACGGAAGTTTTGAGAGTAACGATCTTCTTTACAACAAGTATTACTTAAGTTACTTGAATTACAAGGTGCTCCATGATCTCATAAAATTTGATTCCAACTCGTTGACAATGGTGATGATTGAAACCCAAAGGACCAAATCGAATAATAACAAGATTACTCTTCCCAATATCCTTGATAACTATCATTTTGAAAATCTCTTTTACGCCAATTTCTTATCGTCAACATTAACAGCTGGAAAAAGTAACAATCAGTTGCTTTTACCAATGAACTCGTCCAAAATGACCAATTTCTCCATCAATAGGTTTCTTACCAAAGACCATATAAACTCGAAGAACTCAAAGCAATTGCGTCTCAAGTTATTGATTCATTTGATAAATCTGGAACACCTTAAAATTTCTCCTCCAGTCGAACTTCCTACGTCCACCAGAAAGCTTTTGGCCCATTACAACAAACACGAAGAGATGCCCATCAAGAAGTTGGACGATCTCTTTGACTCGTTTTTGTATAATCTCAACGCCATGTATTATTATTCCAATAGTTTATGGTTGCATTTCTATTTACAAAAAGACTTGGACGTCAATCAGTTGATTGGGGCCCTTAATTATGACCATTTAATGATCCTTCATGACCTACTTAGAGAAGAACAGTATACTCTAAACCCTGCATTCAATGATCTACAGAAGTTTGAACGTCCACCGTTAGATATAGATAGAACTTTATGGAAAATCGATGAAATATAAATATGCATTACTTAATTTTTGATTTCGAAAATCATGTCGTTGTCGTTATTGTTGTCATTATCATTGTTGTGAGGCACCTTGGTTTGTTTCTCAGGTTCGCCTTGATTCACGGCTTTCTCGACGTTGGCTACTTCCCCTCCTTCGTCATCGTCATCTTCTTCATCGTCATCATCATCATCTTCGTCGTCGTCGTCATCGTCATCGTCATCATCATCGTCATCCTCCTCGTCTTCGTCTGCCTCGTCAATCTGCTCCTCTTCCATATTCTTGATCCCATTGATTCTACGTCTCAAGATATCCACAATGTCACTCCATTCTCTCATACCTCCCATTCCAATATCTCCACAAATCAATATCTTTTCTACAGGCTTGAGAATTTCGATTCCAAAGCCGTATTCGTTCGAAGATAAGAGGTCCAACTGCTTAGCAGTCAATGGATGAGTATACATGAACGTATTCATTGCCGGGGCAACCAAAATGGGCTTCTTAGTGACTTGAGGTGGAGTTCCTGAATTGGTCTTGGGCATCGTTGGCCAGTTCCAAGACCGGACAATCGAAGTCAAAAGGTTATCCGACAACCCGTTCGAAATCTTAGCAAGTGTGTTGGCAGATAAAGGAGCAAGTAACATGATATCAGCCCACTTTCTCAACTCATTGTGCAACACCAACTTATCATATGGATTCTTAGGCTTCTTTCCAAGGTTGAAATAGTTGATAGACTCATTAAAGTTAACCCACTCGTCTTCATCTCTCCAAATTTTAACCTGATTATTGATCTTCAATCCCTTTAAGAAATGCGATGCACACTTCGTAATAACCAACTGAATACTGATCTTGTTCGAACCATAGATCTGGAACAATTTATCGATGATTAATGGTACCTTAATAGTAGCAACCGATCCGGTGGCCCCCAACAAAATGTGGATTTTCCCATCGTCCTCTTTACTCAAGTACTGCTGGAACGGTACAGGTGGTCCCTGGGGACTCTCCACTACGGTCTTCTGCACTTTCTTGGTTGAGTTCTTTCTACTCACATTGATAGGCTTAGGACCAACGTCCACTGATGTAGACGATTCAAACAAACCCGGGGCTGTCAAACCAGAAGTAGATACCCCATTACCTGCTGATGGAGGGGCTGCAGGAGCCACCGGTGGCGGCGAGGGCGTGATGTGGTCGTGGAATTTGAATTGGTAATTGTGCTCGATCGCAGGCGATGTAACCCTGCTACTGCTATTGCTTTTTGTTGACGAAGCGTGCGTCGTCACATTAGTGGCGTTGACCACTGGGTGCACAGGATGACCCCCGTAAGTCTTGGAAATAAACAGTAACAAATCACTTCCCATTCCCAGGTTGTTACGAGAAGACGCAACCAGAGACCGTTCAACACTGACACCAGCAGGAGAATCATCACGCTTCTCCAAAGGCGTCAGAGGCCCAGCGGGATTTGACGACACTCCCTGAAACGAGTTTTTGCGGGCCTCCAAAGTGGGCAAGTTGGCGGCCGAAGGCTGGGCAGATATGGTGAATCGTCTAACTTTTTCCTGATCGGTGCTGCTAAAAGACACCGAAGGCGATGGTTTTAACGGGGTGTTTGCGATAAGCCCCTTCTGCGGCCGAGGCTGCTCGAGAATTGGCTTGTTCTCGTCTTGTGGCTTCAAACAACCATCCGATCCCAGCATTTATACGTGTATTTTAAAGGGTTCAAGTGTGTTGGATAGGAAAAATTTTCGATCGTGATCAGGATCAATCCTCAGGTTCGCGATCCACGACTAAGTTCGCACTTGCAAGTTTCCAACTTGTAAGTTTGTTTCCAACTTCTAACTTTTCAGTTTCCTTAATGAATCTTCGTAAACAAATTGCCCAGTTTTTGGCATTGGCCTATGTGTTCACAGGAGCCTACATGACGTGGAAGACCTTGGGTGTGGTGGCCAATTCGCACTCGCCGATTGTTGTGGTGCTTACTGGGTCCATGGAGCCTGCGTTCCAGAGAGGTGACGTTTTATTTTTGTGGAACCGTCAATCCCAAAATAAGGTTGGTGACGTGGTGGTGTATGAGACGAGTGCCAGAGATATTCCTATTGTGCACAGAGTGGTGCGTGAACATCACAATTCAGAGAAGCAATTGGTGTTGACTAAGGGAGATAATAATCCAGTTGATGATTTGAGCTTGTATGGACGTAAAAAGAGTTACTTATCCCAAGCCGATTTGGTGGGGACTGTAAAGGGATACGTGCCGAAGGTGGGATACATCACCATTTTGTTGACTGAGAATCAGTATTTCCGGTTTGGAATATTTGGGTTAATGGCGTTGCTGACGTTATTCCAGAGCGAGTAGAGGTGGTGGTAAATAAGAATAAACGATTAGTGAAGAACAAATGAGTAGTAAACGTTTGGAACAAATGTTTGGTAAAAACGAAAGAGTTTGTAAGTCAACAGTATGAATAGAAACTCCAGTAGTGTGTCGTTTTATTATATACATATCTCTGTTTTACTCTCCATTTCGACATGCATTTTTGATGTTATTCGCAGCCATTCGCGAAAATCAACGATTCTTCATGAATGGAAGAACTGCAATTGTCACTGGTGCATCAAGAGGACTTGGTCGGGCCATTGCCACAGCCCTAGCATCCCAAGGAGCTTCTGTTACTCTAGTAGCTCGAAACAAGGGACTTTTGGATGAAACTTTAGCCAAGTTACCGTTACCCTCGACAAACTCCCAAGCTCATCGCGTGCTTTCAGTAGATCTACTGGATCACAAACTGCTCAAACTATTTACCCCACAGTATCTTGATAACTTGTCGATACTTGTCAACTGTGCTGGGATTACTAATCACAAATTGGTTTCTCGAATGCCCGATTCTGAAATTGTTTCCACAATTAACTTGAATCTTGTGGCTCCAATTCTTTTATCTAAGCTTGCCAGCAAGCCCATGCTAAAATCAAAAGACGTATCTCCAGTTATCGTCAATATCAGCTCCATACTATCTTTGCCCCAATATTCGGTTCCTGGTACTTCGGTGTACGCAGCCCTGAAAGCTGGACTAGATGGGTTTACTGGAGCCCTAAGTAATGAGCTTCGAGGCAGAATTAGAGTTAATTCGATACTTCCAAGTCTTATTAAGGAAACAGATATGGGAGCAGGTGCAACTTTGAACGTGGACCCAGTTTCAATAGATAAGGTTGTGGAAGCAACCATGAGAGTAATCAAAGACGAGTCTATTAATGGACAGTGTATATTAGTACAATAAAAATGCCTAATGAAACTGGCCCTTTAGTAAATGCAGTAGATGTCGTAACTCATCATCGTAATATTTCTGGTATTTGCCGTAAAACTCACAGAATGTTTTTGCAGCCAAACTATTGAGTTTCAGGTGTATGAGCCAGAAAAGAAATTCGTTAATGTAAATGTTGCTGTACTTGAAAGGAGTATATCTCTTAAATTCTTTCAGCTGGAGGGCTGATATTGCTCCAACAATTGAATGCGTATTGGATTCAAATAATGTTCTTGCTGATGGGGGGATGGAGGTTTTGGAATAGAAATAATGTAATAAAAGAATGGCCATGTTTGTGGTGGTTTTGGGTTTCTGTGTATGTTTAGTTAGATACTTGCCTAACATGATGGTGCCTTTGAATAATGGCTCGTTATCACTTATATGAGCAACAATACTAGGTGCTTCATTTCCAAATGCAAGCCATGTTTTCACAAACTGCACATAGTTGTGGTAAACTGAAACACCATTTTTCACTGGATTCTCTTTGACATGGTTTATCATGACAGTGAGCACAGTTACAAGAATGTCACATATAGAAATATGAAATGGATGCAGTTCGATCATTGAAAACACGAAACCCAAATCATCTGTTTCACAATTATATAGTTTATTGTTTTTCATTAGCGTATCCAACATAAACAACTCAAATTGGTGTCCTACTTGACCAGAGTCCATACCGATACTCAGAATGAAGTGATCCCAATATCCACAATTGTAAAGCCACCAAAACATTTCATTCGGGTTCTCTCCCATCCCCGTAAACTGAAAGATCACTTCGGGTTCCACATTTTCGTAGTAGATTCGAGGTTCAAACATCCAATACTCACGGAACAACTGGTCCAGCATGACTCTGAGACTTCCACTTCCTGTTGATACCAGTTCTTCATAAAGCCAATGTACCAAAGTTGGTACTAGTAAATATAATAGCTGCTGCAGATTGAATGTTATCAAATGGACAATGTAGCCTTGTAACAAATCAAGCCTGTATTTTTCAAACAAACTGGCTGGTTCAAGCTCAAGCCACTCGTCCACATCAGATGCCAAATTCTGATTATATTTCTTCGCCTGTTCGGGGAGCGTATCATCGTTGAATAGCACATTCTGGTTCAATTTAAAGTACGAGGTTCGACACGAGAGAACCATGGCTTTTCCTATCTGGTGACAACACCTAGGACCTAGTCCCACAAAGCTTACTGATTTTCGGCTCAATTCAATGCTGATGACGGCATTGCGGAAAGCCTGAAATATTTCTCTATATGCATGGTATAATTCAGGTGTTATATGTGGTTTTAATCCTTCTAGTCTAGCAGCAGCAGTAGCAGGTTTGACCAAACTCTTCAATCCATCTTGATCGTTTTCCGTAGAAACTGCTAATATCAGGGGGGATTTCACCACTTGATTCGTGAGAGCATGTAGTCTGGAGAGCAAAGGACGAACAACCCGCTTACAACGACTTACAGGCCAGGTATCTGATGATTTCATGTCATGGAAAAGGTTTATATTTTGCAATTTGATCTACGATTTCGCGTCAAATTTTCACTCTCAATGAAGCTTTCTTTCATAGCTGCTAACTTAGCTTTAGTTACTGGGGCCATCTTGGGTGTTCTGCCGGATAGAGCACCATTGTACCAACCAATTGTGGGCAAGGATGGTCTGCCTGACAAGTGGCGATGTCTTGGAGATCCGTCAATCGAAATTGACTTTTCTCAGATTAATGACGACTATTGTGATTGCCCTGATGGATCTGATGAAATCGGTACTAATGCTTGTCCGTTCAATGACAAGAACATGTTCTACTGTGAAAACAAAGGTCACTTCCCAAGTTATATTGAAAATTTCAAGTTGAATGATGGCACCTGTGATTATGATCAATGCTGTGATGGTTCTGATGAATATATATCTGGTAATTGTCCTAATAAGTGCCAGACAATCCACCAGCAATACTTGGATTATAAGAATGAGGTCCAAAGACAAATATCCCTGGCAAGCAAATATAAAAGTAAGCTTTTGACTGAAGCCAAAACGAGTAAAGATAAAATCAGGACTAAACTCGACACCTTTGTACTTGAGAAGGCCAAGCTTCAAAATAAGTTGACCACCTTAAAGAAACAACTTTCAAAGAGCGTTGACATAAAGAGAGAAACTCTGCTTTCTGAAAAGATATCCGCCTACACCATAAAAATTGCAGAGAAACTCGAACATATAACCAGAACTCACCAACAAAGCCAGTCCACCCTCAAAGCTCTAGAAGCTATTTTGTTGGATTTAACTTCAAACTATAATCCTAATTTTAACGATGCAGCTGTGAAGGAAGCTGTTAATAAGTACAGAGACTATATGGCAAACAGAAATGAGATTCCTAGTGCTGAAGTAGATGCTCTCGAAGACATTCAACGACTTGACGAATTTTCTAAGACCATAAATCTTGGTGGATCCAGCTTTGACCACGCTATTCCAAACCTTTCTAATATGGTTCACTACTACTTCACGAAACTTGTCATGTTCCTTGACCCAGACTCCAATCATGAGGGGAACGAGGATATTCCAAGGACCAAGGATTCGCTTGAACTAGAGATAGAAACCACAGAGAAGACCATCGATAAGTACGAGTCTAACATCCAAATTCTTGAAACTGATTTACTGGCAGATTACGGACCTGATGAAATCTTCAGAGGTGTTTTAGGCCAGTGGGTCACATCAAAGATCGGTGGTTATCAATATAAAGTTGGACTACTCACTTCAGTTTATCAAGATGGTAATTTATTAGGGCAATTTTCACACTATAAAGATGATAAATTATACTATATCAATGGCCATAGGTGTTGGAATGGACCTCTTAGACTGGCCGTAGTATCTTTCATTTGTTCAGAGACACAGCTGATACTACTGATCAGTGAGCCAGAAAAATGTGAATACCACATTCAAGTAGGGTCACCAATTGCTTGTAATGATATCAGTGAACAAGAAATTCAGAACACCTTCAAAGTAGATTATTCAAAATTATAGTTAATCAAAAGTAATCTTCTTTCCTGTAAATTTAGCATTCTTCAACTTCTTTTCAGCTTCCTTTCTAGCTAACCAAGACGGATGCTCCTCCTTTGGTTTGGCTAATGCTTCAGGTTCCTTCTTTGTTCTACTTCCCATAGGCGTAAGATTGGATCCAGAAGGTGCATTTTCAATAGCATATTTTGCTCTTGCTTGTCTCTTCCTTTCTCTTTCCTCGAATTCTAATTGTCTACGTTTACGGTCGTTTTCGACGGCTTCTATTTCCTTTTGCTTATGCTTAGCCAGTTTCCCATATTTCTTTTCCCAGATCTTTTGTCTTGCCCGTTGTCCTCTTCTATTCTTTCTTTGAGAAGTTGCCTGCTTGACCACTTTGTCATCGTCAACTTGGAAGTTGTCTTCATCGTCAGATCCTCCAGAGAAATACCCTGTTGTTAATTCTGGGAGATTGTATTTCTTTTCAATTGTTTCCTCATTTTCATCTGATTCATCAAAGAATTCATCCTTCTCTTTGACAGGTTCTTCATCATCAGACTCTTGATCATCAGATTCTTCAGATGGTTCTTCATCGGTTATTTGATTGTAGTCCACGTTTGGGTCGAGGTCTGTTGCTTCTTCCTCCTGGTCAGAAGCAGCCACTAAATTGTCATAGACAGCATATTTCTCGAGATCAACAGAGCCCATAGTTTTCTCTTCATCATCGTCGCTACCTTCATCGCTGTCTTCGTCTTCCCCCTCACTGTTACTGTGGTTTTCACTTTCCTCGTCTTCATCCTCATGCTTATTTCCACGTCTAGATGTGATTTCTTGCTCAGTTAAGTTTCCTCTTACGAGTCTGAAAGACCAGTCTATCGTCGATAAAAGAGTCTTCACTCCCTTGTTATTCCAAATATTCGAGATATAGTTATTCACTTCTTTGCTTGACTGACAGTGATCTTTGAAAAACTTGGAAGGATTTTGTTTGTGCTCTTTATCAGAAACTATATTTATGATTTCATTACCAAGATACTCTGGTTTGTTCTCTCGTAAAGTCTTCGTGTTCAATACAGCTTGTTGTATAGCTTTGATAACTTTAGATACAACCATATCATTAACAAGGTCATCAGATTGTACAAATGTTACCACTTCCTTCTTTTTCTTGTCTTTAGAAAACTTATGCAAGTCAGACTTGATGATCTTTTTGACTTCACCATGCAACTTAGTCAAGGCCCCATGATATTTTTTGGCGAACACTTCGGTCTTGAGACTATTGATTTCTTTCTCGGCTTCAGCTTTAGAAGTAGGAAGTTTTTTCAATAATTTTTTGTTATGCTTAGCTCCCAAGAGCTTGGAAGTATTTTTGTATCTTACTGAATAACCCAAGAACTTGTTCTCGAGAAGATCAACCCTCCATAATTTGTTATTAGAGCCCAGCATTGAATATATTTAGTTCAATTCATCCAAAACTCGATGAGCATCGCGAAAATATAAAGATGAATGCTTAGACCCAATTGATTCAATTTAACACATTTCAGGCCTCGAGCGATTTCTTTCAAAATCACACCAAGAGATAATCCGAATTCTCTTGTTTTTAGAATGAAAACCATATGAAGCTTCTATGAAGAAATTGATTTAAAATTCCAACTTTCACATAAACTACTACAAGTTACTAGGCTAATATGCAATTTGACAAACTCGATGTATCTAGAATGGAATCCCACAGTGCTATAAAATATTCTGTTCTCTACAAACTCTAACTTATCATATGAAAGAATCCAATGCTTACCTTTTTGGCTGCAATAAACATGTTCAGTTCGATGAGCATCGCGAATAATTAATTACCACAACATGTCTCAGCTCGAGGAACCTGTCGCCAAAAGACAGAAGACGGAGGACTCTGAAATCCTCAGATGCCAGTTTATGATTCCAAACAGAAATAGGTACTGTGGTATGCAAAGAAAAAAAGACAATAAGTTTTGTTCCCAGCATTTGCAAGTAGACTCCACCGATAGAATTCCATGTCCATTAGATCCAAAGCACACTGTATGGAAAAAAGATCTCCAAAGACACATGAAGAAGTGCAACTCCAGACCCAAAGATATTCATGATCCTTGGTTCCTGTTGAATTGTAACCACAAGCTCAACGGAACCCCAGATGAAGCCACAAACCAGGAAGCAGAAACTGATCCATTGGAACTAGACCAACTTATAGAAATTGTAACTAAAGCTGCTGAAAAATATGAACCACTCGAATACTCAATTCAAGAGCATCTGGGTCTTGGGAAAAGACTCGAAGAAGTAGAAAATCAGAAACATCCAATCCAGCAATCTTCATTAGCCGGAAACCTCAAAAAGAATAACCTTTTGAACACTAATACCTTTTACTTGGAGTTTGGATGCGGAAAGGCAGAACTCCTGCGGTTCATAAGTCGTTGCTGTCTCGAAGAGCACGAAGTTGGAAGTCCCACAGAATCTTACGGTTTCGGTTTAATAGATAGAAGTGTAAACCGGATGAAGAATGATCCCAAAATAACGAAGGAAGCTGCCGAGTTCAACAAGCTCAACAAAACAGAGATCACACCTCAAGTAAAGAGGACGAGAATTGATATCAAAGATTTAGATCTTGACACATTTTTACAAGATTGTACACCTCCAAATATTGTTGGAATCTCCAAACACTTATGTGGAGTAGCCACAGACCTCACACTCCGGCTGATATTCAACTCCAATATTGTATTTACCGGAGATTTCAAAGGTCTAATGATAGCAATGTGCTGCAGACATGTTTGTGACTATGACTTGCTTTTACCCTTATCGAAACAACATTTGAACGTTAGTGGAGTCAAAAACAAAGCCCAATTCCAACTCTTGAAGAAATTGGTTTCATGGGCCGTCTCTGGAACTCGTCCTGATCACAATACACACCAAGATCAAGACGAATACTTCAAAAGACAAAAAATCGGATTGGCAGCCAGAAGGCTCATCGATGAAAGCAGATTCATTGCCGTTAAAGCCATGCTCCCAGATAATTACCATTGTGAAATGTTCTGGTACGTCAAGCCCGAAGTCACATTAGAGAATGTCTGTTTAAGTATCAAACCCAAGATCCAAAAATAAAATATTAAATTATCTTTAAGAATTATAAATTATATACGTTGATCAACCTTAGATCTTTTCTTCCTTGACACCGTGCTTCCAGATAGCAACGTAAGGAGTAGTACCATCTTCACGGTAGTTCAACAAGACAACCATAGCATCTGGGTCCATGGATTCACCAGTGTAGAATTCCCAGTCCTTGAAAGAACCAACAATCTTCTTGACATAAGCAGTAGCACCCTTTTCGAAGACATCGACAGCATCTGGGTTGGTTTCAGCTAAGTGAGCCTTAACCTTCTTCATGTAACCCTTGATGTAAGTTAAGAAAGACTTCTTGTCGAAACCGGTGTTTTGTAATCTGAAAGAGTAGACAACGTTGTTAACGGTTTCAACACCGTCTTCAACATCTTCACCACCGTCTTCAGCAGATGGGTTGGCACCGATATCAACGTCACCACCACCGACTTTGACCATGGTACAGTCGGCTTCGTAGATGACTCCATCGACTAACTTGACGTCGTAAGCATCGGATAATAATTCGTCTCCAGACAAGATATCGGTGAAAATAATCATATTGTTGTTATAGGGGGATTAACTAAGTTGATATTTTCACTGAAAATTTTTTTATGGTCGCAGAGAAATGAGATGTGCACCCACCGCACCGAGGCGGCACTGCGTGGTAGGTTTGGAAAGCACATGCGTGCACGAACTTATTATATTTGGGTGCAAATGGTGTTTAATTGAACAAATATATAATACTCTAAATTACAATATCACTAGGATCGTGATCACACGAATGGTCATACTTCTTGACGTATTCATCGTTGAAAGCCTTTTTCAACCATCTAAGAAGTCTGTGGTAAATTACATGGTTTCCGTTGTGATAACTGATACTGTGATCTGAATCGGGGAAAACCATATAGTCAAAGTTTTCCACAGAATCTAAATTAAACTTGTCGAGGAGTTTAAGGGAGTGTTGGAAATGGACATTGTCATCCCCGGATCCGTGCATAATCAAGAATCTGGTTGCGTTGTGGAAATTGGTGACATTGCTAATCGATGCAACCACGTATCCATCTGAATTTTCTTGGGGAGTTCTCATGTATCTTTCAGTATAGATGGAATCATAGAGTTTCCATTGAGTTACAGGTGCAACAGAACAGCCATATTTGAAAACGTGCTCGTAGTCAGTTTCTAATGTCTTCAATGTCATGAACCCACCGTAAGACCAACCCCAAATAGCTATTCTTTCTGGATCTACATAGGACTTTTCACTCCAAATCTTTGCGGCACTGATTTGGTCTATAGGCTCATAGTGCCCAAGTAAATCTCTGACGATATACTTGAATTGAGCTCCATTTGTATTATGAGTATTAAATCCAGTACCTCTTCCGTCCACTGTGACTACAATGGCATTTAATTCAGCAGCAGCAATAGAGCTAAACCCAACGGAGAATGTCTTGGTGACAGTCTGGGATCCTGGTCCTCCATAAACATAGAAAAGAACTGGATACTTCATTTTGGGATTGAAGTTCAATGGGAAGGTTTCACTAGCATGGACAAGAATATTTTCGCCATGTTCATCCTTACCCAAAGAAATCACTGAATGTTCAACACGTGGAATTGAGTATTCTTGTAAAGTCTTGGACAATTTGTCATTTGTTTGCAATGTTTTCACAACAGAATTTGTCTTCAAATCAATTAATTCTTGGTATGGAACTTTTGGCCCTCTATATGTCAATAACAAGTATCTAGATCCAGAAGAAAACGAAGCTCCAAAGAAACCCTCATTTGAGGTGTTAGTTATGTTTTTGATGACAGGCAATTCATTGGAATTAATGGCCTCGGTCAAGCTAACTGAATGTACATGTCTTTCCACAGGTGACTTCATAGTTGATATAAAATAAAGCTGATTGTCCGTGTAATCGAAAGTAATCAGCCCATCGATAACTTCCCATTTACCTTGAGTCAACAATAATCCTTCTGAGTTTGAAGGTGGCGAGAAGTACGCAAGGTGGTTGAAGCCATCGACCACTATGGTATCAATGTAACCATCGTCATTCAATCCAATTTCCTCGTTCTTAGGAATGTAAAAAGTATCAAAAGCAACTTCAAACCATCCATGTTCAGCTTTATGGGTTCTCACGAGTTCATATATATAAGTTTTGCTATTCACCAAATAAAATTCTAATAAGTCACTGGATCTAGTACTCACCCTTACAAGAACATCATCTTTCGATACCCAAGTAACCTGGGTAATCAACTTATCATCGATTTGCAGTGACTTCAAGTCAACCAACTTTGCAACCTTTGAGCCCAAATCATAAATTCCAACGTCTATCGATGGGTTCTTGTAACCCGGTTTAGGGTATTTCAATTCCACCATTTTTGGGTAATCCTCATATCCTTCTTGAACATAGTAAGGTATAGGAAAGGTAGGAACCTCTGTATCGTTCATACGTAAATACGATAACTTGTCACCATCTGGGGACCACCACATAGTTATATCACTAGCAAAGACTTCTTCTTCATAGACCCAGTCAGGGCGTCCATAGAAGATTTCGGCAGAACCATCGAAGGTGACCTGCTCGGTAGACCCTTCAATGTACTTAATGTAGATGTTGTTTTCGTAAACATATGCAATTTTGCTTGAGTCAGGAGACCAAGATGTCACTGCAATTTTATCTTCGGTATTGTAAAGGGGGTAAATAGTATTCTTCTTAATGTTCAAGACCCAGTAAAGAGCAAAGGTTGAATGTCTATAGTTGTGGGTCGAGTTTGTCTTCAATAAAGCAAGCTGTAAATCGGGCGAAGCTGTGAGTTTGTCTATTTCGTATTCAATCCCAGCAAACTTGAAGGCTGACCCATTAAACAAGGAATACTCATAATTTGAATCTTCAACAGATCTAATGACGTATTCAACTGTGTATTCCTCTTCTTTCTCATCAACGGGAATGTGTTCTTTAACCACATATGTTCCCTTATCATTTCTAAGAGAGTCAGGTTCTTTAATCCATTGAAGTTCAGAATATTCAGGGTAAAAAAGGCCCGTGCTTGCAACAGAAAAGTTTAACGGGAGCTTTCCATCAGTGGTTCTCAATTCAGATGATGGCCTAGCATAGTTGGATAATAAAGGAGGCAGCAGTTTAGAGTAGTGGCCCAATTCTTCATGCTGTAACTTGTAGGAAACATTGAAAGACGATAACGAACTTAAAAGAAAAGCCAGACCCCAGATTAAAATGGCAGCCAACGAACCTCCATATATGAAATGTCTAAACGCACGAAGCTTAGACGGGGAGACGTTGTCTGATTTCTCTGACATATTTAAACGACAGAAGATATTCAAGGAATAAGGAGCTGGTTATATTTATAGTTTTCGTCTGCAAAGTGCGGCTTTGTGCGACAATGATGATGAAATGGGAAAGACAAAGATCAAACACAGAAATGGAAATGGAAATGGTCACAGCTGGAGAAACCTTGGGGATTCTTGAAAACAAGTTATGATATCTTAGTGTTTGGTGATTTTTACCTTACCTAGAATGTTTGAGTATTACGATGAGTTGTGTATAAATATACTCTACTTATATTTATTCTCAAAATGGTAATTTTCACAATTCGCAGCTTTAAGTTAAAGAAGTATACTATTTGAGCAAAGTGTGAGCTTTGTAGATTATAAATAACGAATAAGAACATAAAAAAAGTCATTAAATTTATTATAATACAAGGTTCTATGAAATTAATCGTCTAGAAGTACTAGATTCTTTTACTGGGACGAGTCATGGGAAGCTGAATGATATTGAGAAGTTCCACTGGAATCATATCCCAACATCTTCTCTTCGCTATGATGGGTTTGAGGAGTGGTGACAGTTTCACTCAAAAGAATTGGGGAGAACTCGGTGATGATTTTTCTCAAGTTGGTTCTTCTGATTGGTTTTGCCAAGAATCCAGACATTCCACTGTTGAGACATTCTTTAGCATTACTTTCGTCTGCGAATGCTGTCAATGCAATGATTGGTCTATGGTAGTGTAAGTTGCTTCTAATCATCTTGGTTGCCAACAATCCATCAATCTTAGGCATTTGAACATCCATGAAGATCAAATCAAACACCTCGTTACTGGCAATAGACTCTTTAACATTGTCCACTGCTTCAGCACCGTTGGATGCCATTGTGATGTTGTTGAATCCTTCCAATGATAACATTCTCTTGATAACTTCTTGATTTACCAAGTTGTCTTCAGCCACTAAAATCTTCAAGTGACGTAAGTCATCCAATAATAAATGAGCGTTATCCAGTTTATCGGAAACATTACTGGATGAATTAGCAGTACCAGTTGAAGATCTTGTTACCAAATGAGGTTTGTCAAAGTACAACTTTTTCTTGAGATCTGAAGGATTTCCATCATAACTTGGGTTACGTGACGCTGGTTGAGGTCTTTCCAAGTTGAATGTTGGTACATTAGGAGGTTTGGAGTTTCCATTATTATTGTTGAAAGCAAATTCTTCAGGCGAAGAGGTGGAGAGTGGTTGGGGTTGTGGAAATCCAGAAGGCTCTTGAAGCACAGGAGTAACAGCTCCAGAGCTTGGTGCTGAACCTGGCATGGAGCTAGGAGTCGAACCAGCAGTTGACCCAGGTGCTGAGGCTGTTTCATAAGAGTCATGGAACTCTGTGTTCAAACCATCTTCCGAATCCCCGGCATGGATGATTTCATCTCCATTGAAAGTGAAAGCAACTTTTCTATTCATTTTCGATCTTGGATTGAATTCATCTTCACAGAATTCAGTCATGTCCTCCTCAGGAACAAGGATTTCTCCAACTTGGGGCAAAGGAACGGTAAAAGTGAAAGTAGAACCAACACCCAATGTGGACTTCAAAGTCATAGTACCGTTCATCATCTTTGCTAATTGCCTACAAATGGATAAACCTAAACCAGTACCTCCATAACTTCTGGATAATGTTTGATCACCTTGAATGAAAGGTTCAAACACTTTCTCTTGTAAGGCTGGTTCAATACCTGGACCAGTATCGGTGACTTCGATTTGTAAAACCCAAGTCTTTGGTTTGTAGAATTTCTTGATCTTAAACACCTTATCATTCTTAACCAATTCATTAGAATTCAACGAAGTGCTTGCACTACTAACACTTGGTCTCTTTGTAGTTCCAGTAGCACTTGTACCGGAAGCAGTTGAGTCTACTTTGTTTCTCATGTTTGGAGGAGGCAATAAGTTAGGTTGATTTTTCTCCTTAGGTGGTAAGACAGGAGGCTCTGAATCGTCAGTTTCACTACCAGCACTTCTCTTTCCATTAGCGTCAAGTTGAGAGCTTGAACTTGAAGTATCCGACAATGAAATGTCAGGTACTCCAGGTAATGGCTTCGAATCAGATTTGAATTGGCTTCTGAAAATAGCATCATTGTACTGAGCTGTGGAAAGAGTTACAATACTGGTATTATCATTGTCGTTGAACAAACCACCATCTCCAGAGCTAGTAGAAACAACATCATTTGTGTCGGAAGCGGAATCGTCCAGGGGTTTTGTTGGTTGTTTTCTATCATATGGAGATTCGATACCATGATTCTCATTATGATGATTCACCTTATTAGCGGCATCCAGGTGTCCATACACAAAGACTTCTTCAAATCCAATATCTTTAGATCTATCTTGATCGTATTCTCCGAGAAGTCTGAAAGTTACATCAACCTTACCATCCACGGGAGTAAACTTCAATGAGTTGGAGACCAAATTCATCACCACTTGGATAATTCTATTAGAGTCACCATATAATATGAGGTTTCTCAATGAGTTTGGCTTCAACAATATTTTGAAAAATACTCTCTGGTCGGTAGCCAATTTACTGAAAATGGATTGAACTTGGTATGCAATTTCTAAGATTTGAAACGAAGACTTTTCTAATTTGGATCTGTTCAATGTGTTCTTGGAATAAGTTAACAATTCAGTTAAAATATGTAATAACAATTCACCGGACCTGTTGATCAATGTTAAAGAGTCCTTAATCTTTGAAGAATCTTCTTCTTCCATGGCAATACTAGTCATACCCAAAATACCGTTAAGTGGCGTTCTTAATTCGTGGGAAATATTAGCAATAAATACAGTTTTGGCTTCATTAGCAGCTTCGGCTTCAATTTTAGATGCTTCAAGTTCTTTTGTTCTCAGCTTAACTCTATCTTCCAAATGAGAGTATTGTTTCTCCAATTCTTCTCTCATAATGTTAAAGGCTTTTGTCAATTCACTCAATTCATCTTTAAAGAATCTCTTAGAATCAGGAATTCTAGACGGTAATCTAATACCGGTCGAATATACCGAATTTGAACCACCCGTACCAGCAGATAGCACACTGTTTCTCTTAGACTTTGCAGTAGAGGCTTTTTCACTGATATTATTGTCTTTGGCATCTTTTTCATCCAAGAGTCTAACCAGTTCATCCTTACCGTTGTCTTTAGGATTTAGCCTTCGGATCAAGGTTGAATAATATGACGGAGGAGGCGTACTAGTGTCGATATTATCATAATGAGACTTTTCTCGGGTTTCCTGCTCTCGTTTCGATCGGGTAATTGCTTCTGTGGCATTTTTCAAATTAGTGATCGGTCTGATAAATAATACGGCCATAGGGAATGTGATTAAACAAACAAATACACCCACCCCAATAGACACACCAATGATGATTTTGGTGAACTTGGAAATAGGAGCATTAAATGTAGATATTTTTTGTTCCACAATGATGGACCAGTACTTATTCTTGTTGATGTCAAGTGCCGAGAACCCTATCGCCACGGTTTCATTTTCTATGTTCTTTTTGTTGATGGAGGATCCGTTTTGATTGAATAGGGCCTCTTTAACAGCCGATGAGTCATTAACACTGTAAACCATATTACTATCTAATGTGGAACCATCAACTGGGAAGACCGGTTGAAAGCCAACCACCAGATTCTCTAAATCACTTGTATTATATTCAGGATTTGTCTCATAAACCGGCTCTACAGCAATGACATTATAATCATCCGAATTGCCTCCTAAAGATGATGTCGTCAGATTCACAGCCTGCTGGATATTATTGGCACTGGTGATCACCGATAGGTATCCGGCGATCGAGGGGGTTGATAGAATGATTGAGGTGTTTGCAAAAATAGCATATGTGATACCAATGAAATAGGTGGAATCAGGGTCACTGTTATTGGATACTGGGCCCGTCAAGAAGTAGGAATCAACACTATTTGTAAGTTGATTGACAGCATTCGGAATGGTCAAATTTTGTTGTAATGGGTATAAGTAATCCATGGTTGGAGTTGAAACAGATGTTTCATTGTTGAAGCCTTCGGAAACCACTTCCAAGTCAAGGTTGTATAATCTGGCAGCCGCAAACGATTCAGAACTGGTCAAAAACTGGTCCAAAATGCTCTGGGCCAGATCAAATACTGCATTCGAGTTGTTTCCAGCCCGGTAACTACTGAGCGGAGTGGTGACGGCATCCCGGGTAGTAACCCAGTAAACTTGATATATGAGATAGTACAATGCCTGTGTGACTTGGGAAGATTTAAGCTGAGCAATAACCTCCAACCGTTCGGCTCTTAAGTCACTCAAATTCTTGGAAAAGTAAGCTCCACAGACCAGCGCCAATATGAGTAACGAGAACAAACTCGCAAACATCACAAGGACGATAAGCTGGGACTTAATTCCAATTTTCAATTTCCTCATGGTGACGGTGCAAATATTTAAGGGGAAACCTAGGCGATTGGAAAATCGGATAGTACTTTCACAGCCAAAATGTCACAAGAGCCAACGGAATTTGATATAGATTGGATAAAGATATTATGTATACCAATCAATCGGGGAAAAGAAGAATAAATATAAGCAATAACAAAAAGAAAAAAACTAAAGGATGTAGTCGCAATTTCTATCAAAAAATTTTCATAGTGCCAGAGCTAAAAAAAAACATGAGTTCCCATGTTGTTAGATAACCCCCACAACAGGGAGTCTAAAGATACGGTAGAGTAAGTGTAGAATGTAAGAGGAATGTTACAAGCTGGTGAAACGTTGGATGATTGTCATTCTTATCCCTAAATCATGTAGGTATAGTGCTCATGTTCTCGAACCGAAGAACAAACCCAAGTTACTAAAAAAAATAAATGCTCCCAAACATTCCCCGTAAAGTAGACGCTGGTAACATCTGCGGCCAAGCCCCTGGATAAGCGAGGGTCTGCCAAACAATCCAGTATGTTTTTTCATTGCAGACATCTTGGGAATGTCACTATCCAAATCAAAACAATTCTATTGTGTGGAATTACTAAATATAGCATAGTAATGAGATATATTTAGGTTTTGAACATACCACTATTTCGCATCCCAGGGCTCGCACAAAACAGTTACCATCTGCCATTGGTGGTTAATTGTACGGTATCTCTACAGTGCCTAGTCCGTATAAGTATCTGTAATTGTAGACACAGCAGTAAAATTACGGTTTATGTACGGCAACGGTTCTGGAAGCAGCTCGCTTGGAAGGCCGGCATCGCATGGGTGCGAAAAGCAATTCGGTTATGAGTATCTAAACTTCATGCGGAGGGGCCAACGGGCAGATCGCTAACGATCGGATTATATCAAGTCGATGTAGGCTTGTCAGATGACAGTGTTCAATATTTGCGCTTTTGTTTAATTTCGGGTGCAAGAAAGGCGGTTTTTAGTGGCTCATACTGTTGAACTGGTTTATTTTTATCTTTTAAACACTCAAACTCTATCCGCACTAATAGGCCCATGGATCTTGACCCATGACGTTGTGCTCGCTCCAGTATTTTTACCGCGAACTCTTCTCTTCGCTGCAATATTTCTCTTCCAAACAATGAAGATAGAGTACCTTTTGGCCCTGCTACTTGCAGTAGTAGCAGCTGCCAAGCGTGAAGACCAAGATACAAGTCAGTCATCCCCGTCTATCACCAAAATTATCACCAACTCCAACTTGGGCTCTGATTTTTCCATCAATACCGACCCCAGTACAACCAAACCGAAAACAACTTCCACAACTTCCACTCCATCCTCCACAAAATCAGGCTCGTCGGTCACGGAAGACTCCAACGACAAGCTGCTTTTCAAGTTTCTTTTCACAGCCTCCAGCAACAACTATTACAACACTCCAGTGTCGGTCAATAGCCAGTCGATGGACTTGAGATTGGATCTTCTTCAAGAAGACATCTGGGTGCTTAATGGAGAGGAAGTTATAGATTGTGACGATATAGATGAATGGTACTCATCATATACCCTGTATACGGCTTCACATTCAGGACTGGTGCCGGCTTCCCTTACTGATGTTCCAGAATACACTGCTTCATTATGTGCATCTGGAGGTGTTTTCACCACCGTCAACTCCACGGCAATGGAAACGCCGGAAATCGGAAACTACAAGAACTTGGACGAGGTAAAACTCCCATACTTAAATGCTATTAATGCTTCGGGTACCGTGATGACAGGGAACATGACTGTTTCTAACTCCAACCATAAGGAATTCTCCTTAGAAGGATTACAGTTTCTCGATGTAAGCTCGGCAAACGTTAACATGGGGGGTATTGGGTTTGCCAGGAACAGTCTCAGTAACTCTGGGATTCTTGAGGGTCTTATTCTGAAGGAGATTATTAATTACTCGGCTTATTCGTTATACTTTAATGAATTTGCAAATACCAACGTGAGTTTTGCAATGGTGATGCCGGGAGTTGTCAACAAGAAGTACTACTCTGGTGAAATGTATCAATACTCAATGTTAAACAGATCTGGTACTAAGTTCACTGGTCCCGGGGCAGAATATGCTAATGCTCTTCTTGAGGATATGGCAATTCCAGCTGTTGAACTTACCGATATACAACTCGAGAATACCGCCTCTGGGGCTCGGGTTAGTATGAAATCTACTACTGGAACTATGGGGGTTATATTTGATACGAGAACTACCTTCAACTCTGTTCCATTGGATATAATTGTTAATTTTGCAATCCAAACAAATGCTTTCTTTAACTCAGAAGTCAATCGTTGGATTGTTGAATGTGACTCCATAAGTGATACCCATGCGACCTTGAACTTGTATTTCCATGAACTTCAGATTCAGATACCTATAGAGCTGTTATTAGTAGCGGCAATAGTCTATGACCAACAATTGACATTTAGTAATGGTCAAAAGGCTTGCTTCTTGAATCTTTTGCCTACAGACAATTCATACGCTATTTTGGGACTCACGGTGCTAAAATCTATCTATTTGGCTGTCGATAATGAGGGACAAACGGTGGGAATCGCTCAATCCAACTCAAATGTTAATGTCAATAGAGACGATTACTTTGGCAATAATAGTACCAAACCATTTGATTTCGATAAGGATTGGTTTAACTATACCAGCGTGGATTCAATTGATGAGATTTCGCCCAGCTCAATTCCATTTGCTACTGTTCCAAGCGAAGATCCTTCTATCACAATTGAATATTCGACAGATGCAGAAAACTTAGAATCCTTGACGATTCCTGCCAGACTCTCAGGAATAATCATTTCTTCAGGAGAGGTTGTTCTTGCCTCCGGAACAGAAACTGTTGACCCGGATGGTTCCATATATGCTACTACCAGTGGAGAATCTTCGTCTTCTAATGCTGCTGCTATGGGTTACATCAACTTCTTGGATATAAATAATAACCCTAAGTCCTTATGGACAGCAGCAATGCTTGCGTGTGCACCAATATTATTGGCAATATTATAATGTTAAATAGAAACCTTGTACTTTTAGAAACCCCAAAAAATATCATGATTTATATACATAGTTCTACTCTATAACTTTCTCATTTCAATGTCATTATCTAACGGCATGTACTTTTGGTTTGAGATGTTCTGGCTGTACCGAAACCAGTTGTACCATAAAATATCTAAAAAGGTCAAAATTAAACCGATTATATTGATGAAGTTCAATTTGTCTCCAAAAATCAACGAACTGGCACAAATCGTGAGAAGCTCCTTGAAAATACCAGCAACAGATAATGTTGTAACTTGTGATACCTGCAATAACTTGAACTCACACAATGTCATCATAAATGCAAGAAATCCCGGTAAGATCAAATATCCAATGGTTGTGAAAACCCCTTTCGTTTCCCAAATGCTTGAAGCCACAAAATTCGACCACCCTTCGACCATTATACCAATGAAAAAGAGAAGTATACACATTGCAGGTGAAAGATAAAAAATAGTGGCTATGGAGTTTGGAGTTCTCTGATTGTTCTTAAGAAGTAATTGTGTAAAAGACCATCTCAACCCAGACATCATCGATGCAAAAAGCACCAACATGATGCCTGTAACACTATTGTCATTGTCACTTTGTTTGGCTGGTTTCATCACCATTAGAACCACAGAAAAAGTCATGACTAGCACAATGACTACTAATCTCCAGTGGAATTTCTCAAGCTTAAATAAAAGCCCGAACAATAACACAAACATTAATGATGAAGTCTTAAGCATAGTGTACAAACTGAGCGACACAAACATGATAGATAAGTTCGACAAACCAATGTCACCCGCAGAAGCTATAGAACAGGGAACAATCTGTTTGATATATACCAACAGTTCCATGCGGAATAACGCCTTGTAAGGTGTAACACTCAAGCCCTTTGGACTTGTAGATAATGTGGGCCTTGCATGTGGAAACAAGTATAACACAAATGCACTTAATATAAATAGACATAACTGGTGAAATGATGTAATGATAATGGGGAATCGGAAATCCAACCCAGGACCGAACATCCACTTATTGTATAATGAAATCGATAACGAAAACACATACCATCCTAAGATGTACATCACCGTTTGGACATTTTTATTTGTAGCGATTCCAGGAAAAGTGTCAGATGGAGGCGAATTAGATTCACTTTCGAAGACAGTTGCATCTCGCGGTACTTCTAGTAGCTCCAATGGGCGGTTTTGGCGCTGTTGTCCCAGAGACTCTACCATTTTTGCATTAATTCGATTCGGTAAAGTTTCCCCAACTTCTGATTTAAATGTTTTTCTTCGCGACTTTAGTCGATATTTTGGTCGATATTCGAATCAAATAAATTTCACCTTTCCACTATTGAACATTACATAAAATGTCAAAGGCCAAGGATCCCGGCTCTTTATTTGAGCTACAGAAGATATATCTCTTGGACAGAATCAAGCAGCTTCAAGTCCCGGGAAGTCTATATACATTAGTCATTGATGATCGCACGGAAGCAATCTTATACCAGGTGATTAAGAAAGAACAGTTGTTAAGAGTCGTCACGTCAATTGACAAGATAGACGACAAAAGAAAGCAACAGACATTCTTGGAAGCTATTTACTTTATTGACCCTACTGCATACACCTTGAATTGTATTTTAGGTGATGTTATGAGTCGTCGTTACAAAAAGGGTTGGGGTATGTTTTTACCGATTTTATCAGAGGACCAAAGACTCAGAGAGCTTTACCATTCTACGAAGTTTTTGGGAAATCCGAAGGTTCAGAACTATTTTGACTTTGAAGAGAACATAAAGTTCATTCCTGCTGGCTTGATTCCGGTAGAATCTCGTGTTTTTTTACTCGATAAGAAAACACCAAACTCAATGCCGATTTACTTCAATGAGAACTGTGGAGACTTGGTACTTCCTCAGATCAGGAATGTTGCCAAAAGTTTGGTGAATTTGATGGTTATTACTGGGGAGTTTCCTTTGGTCAGATATTATGAACCAAAGAACAAGACTTCTTATAAAGCCCAACGATTGAGTGAATTAATTGCTGATGAATTCCAAAAACAGATTGATGACTACGCTAGGAGCAATCAAGACTTTCCACCGGATCTAGGTGGGAAGCCAAGGTCTCTATTGTTAATCACCGATAGGACCCTTGACTTGTATGGTCCGTTATTGCATGAATTTACGTATCAAGCAATGGCCATGGACATTGTACCTAGCTTAGAAAGGGAGGGAATTTACAAGTATAAATCAGAGAACGAGAAGGGTGATCTTATTGAAGAAACTAATCTGTTGGACAATGAGTTCGATGAAGATTGGGTCAATTTGAGACATTTGCATATTATTGAGAGTAGTGAATTGATCATCAATAAAATTAACGATTTGATCAGGAACAATCCTTTGATGGTCGATAGATCTAAAGCACAGACTTCAAGCGACTTGATGCATATTGTAGCCCATTTAAAGGGATTTGATGAAGAAAGAAAGCAAATCACATTGCATAAAACTTTGATTGATGAATGTCTCGATTTGAATGGGGAGAGAAAGTTAGCCGAGTTTGCAGCAGATTTCGAACAGACATGTTGTGCTGAAGGAATCACATTCGAAGGAGAGAAGCTGAAGAACTTGCATGGTGATTTGATTGTGCTTTTAGCAAGACAAGATTTAGAGGTTAATGATAAAATGAGATTGGTTTTAATCTATGGACTTTATAGAGGTGGATTGGTGGAACAGGATTTCATCAAATTGGCTAAATTCATTGGTGTTCGGGACACACAAATGATTTCTTTGGTTTCAAGATGTTTTTACAATCTACATAAATTAGGATTCCCTATTGTCAAAAAAACATTATCAGATCCGAAGGTGTCCAAGAAAATGTTCCATACTATCAATAATGACGGAACTTATAACACATCTAGATTTGGCCCTGGACTTAAATCAGTTTTACAGTTTCTTGTGAAGTATCAATTAGACGAGGACTGGTTCCCTTACTTTAGAGACAAACCTTTACAGGAAGACATTCCAGCTGAAATCAACATCATGAATAGCCACTCATCCCTGCAGTCAGGATCTTTGAGGAATGCCAGAATCAAGGCCTCTTGGGCTCAAAATTCCAGACTGCTGGGCCTGACCACAAAATCTCGGCAAAGAATTTTCGTCTATGTTGCAGGTGGAATTACATTTTCCGAAACGAGATCAATTTACGAGTTATCTAATACTTTGAACAAAGACTTCTATATTGGTTCGGAAACTATCATCAAACCCAGAGACTTTTTGATTGGTCTTCAGTCTATTGACCAAGCAAAACAACTCCAAGACTTGAAATTGAACCTTTATGAAGAGATGATTACTGAAAAGGAGACTCCCGTACATCTATTCGAAAGTACTGAAAGACCAAGAATGGCTCAACCATCATCATCTATGCATCTCCAACCAGGTCAACAGTTCGACCAGCAGTCAAGCAGCCATTCTCTGCAAGGTTCAGGTGGCCATTCAAGTAACATGAACCAAATGAATATTGACTTTAACAATTTCAATATGAATTCGCAGCCAACAAGTACTTCTATCCCAAGCCATTACCAAAAACGTGTTAGCTCTTTTAACCTGAATCCAGTTGTACAGGAACCAGTCAAGGAGAAAAAAAAGGGTTCAAAGTTGAAGAGATTGTTTAAATAGTTAGTTTAATCTTCCACTAATATAATATTGTAACACCTTTAAGTATTGTCGAGTATTTCTGGATGCTTACAAATATACATTCACAAAAAAGGCGCGGCCCCCAACTCAATGAAAAGTGTTGTGTTGCCCGTGTATTGCCATTTTTGTATCAAAATACGATAGTCAATACCATCATAAGTGACTTAATGCTACACATATTAGTAATACATTTTTTTCTCTCCGCTTTCTACAGTCTCCGTAACCCACAATTCACATACTTAAATTCCATAAATTTTCCAGATACGACATTTTTCATTACGCATTTCGCATCTGGTTGCACTACAAAAAAAATATTTCAGATAAGACTACTAATGGAGTATTTACAGTACATTGAGTACCACAAGTTGCCATTTTTTTTCTCCAATCAGAAGTCGGGTGCTGTTCCAGATTCATATCCGGATGCATTTTCCGCTTCTGAATTGGTAGGCCAAGTCTCGCTGTCTTCGTCTTTCTTCCAATGCGGTGACAAGGGAGGTTGGTCTTTATTGGCTCCTTACTATAATGACTTGTCTCCTTGCTTCGTGCAAGGTTTGTTGTTTGGATTTCTTGGGTTGTATTCAGTGATAGCTGGTTTACACCAACTCTCGTTTTTGCACAAGAAAAAGGTCACCTCGGGTACAAGATTTTCACCTTTCCTTTATGTTAAGTTGATGCTTGTGGTTCTCCAGGTGGCATTCCAGATAGTGCTTATGTTGAACTATCCATATTCAGACTTGATAAGCTCAGTTTTGACTTTGAACTTTGTCGGATTATTGGTGATTCTGGTGATTCATTACATCGAACACTTCAAGTCCTCCATTCCAAATGGTGTTGTCTTGTTCTACTGGTTGTTTGTCGTATTATTCAGTTTATTGAAAATCGTCAACTTGTACTTGAGACAAAAGATTCATACAAACACTGGAATTTTCACCATCATGTCATGTGTGAACGGATTCCTTGTTTTAAATCTTGAAATATTCGTACCTATTCAATCGCATACTACTTTCAAAGAATCCCGGAAAGTAAGTCCATATGACAAGGCCAATATTTTCTCCAAGATTACTTTTGTGTGGATGGGAGAATTAATTCTGAAAGGTTATTACAAGTTCTTGACCGAAAAAGACTTACCTCCTTTGCCTAATGAATTGAAAGCTTCCACTACCTCTTCTACTTTTTACAAAAACTGGTACAACCAGAATACCACCAATCCGTCGGTTGTTATTGCGTTATTCAAGTCTTTCGGTCCAACTTTTGCCTTGGGTGGTATGTTTAAAGCTTTGCAAGATGTCTTGGCTTTCGTTCAACCACAATTATTGAGATTGTTGATTCAATTTGTCAATGATTATTCTGAATCTAGAACTCAAGGTGATCCATTACCTTTGACTAAAGGTTTTATGATTGCCGGAGGTATGTTTGTGGTTTCAGTAACCCAAACTGCCTTTTTACACCAATACTTTCAGATTGTTTTTGATGTGGGAATGAAGATTAAATCTTCTATGGTATCCATCATTTATAATAAGTCGATGGTTTTATCTAATGAAGCTAAACAAGAATCCACGACCGGTGATATTGTCAATTTAATGTCTGTTGATGTACAAAGATTGCAAGACACCGTTTCATATATTCAAATTGCTTGGTCTGGTCCTTTCCAACTTACTTTATGTCTTGTTTCTTTACATAACTTATTGGGTAATGCCATGTGGGCCGGTGTGGGTATTATGGTTATTATGATCCCATTTAATGCTAAGCTTGCAACCTACCAAAAACAATTACAAAAGTCTCAAATGACATTCAAAGACGAAAGATCAAGAATGACTTCAGAAATTTTAAATAATATCAAGTCCTTGAAATTATATGGTTGGGAAGACCCTTACTTGTCCAAGTTGAATGATATTAGAAACAACAAGGAATTGAAGAATTTGCAAAAGATTGGAGTATTCACCGCTATCACCATTATGATTTGGAACTTTGCTCCTATTTTAGTTAGTTGCAGCACCTTTGCATTGTTTATCATTATTGAAAAGGAAAGAACCTTATCAACTGACATTGTTTTCCCTGCTTTAGCTTTATTCAACTTGTTAGGTTTCCCATTAGCTGTTATTCCTCAAGTTATTTCTAACATTATCGAATCTCAAGTTTCTTTGAGCAGATTACACAAGTTTCTTCACGGAACTGAGCTCCAGAATGATGCCATTAAGAGGTCTCCTAAAGTTAGCAATAATGGAGAAGTTGCTGTTTCTGTCAAAGACGGTAACTTTTTGTGGTCAAAACCAAAGGAAGATTCTACCAACAAGATTGCATTGGCAAATATTAATTTTGCTTCTAAGAAGGGTGAATTAGACTGTATTGTCGGTAAAGTTGGTAGTGGAAAGTCTTCCATTATCCAAGCTCTTTTAGGTGACTTGTATAAATTAAGTGGTGATGCTGAAATACATGGTAGCGTTGCTTATGTCGCTCAAGTTCCTTGGATTATGAATGGTTCCATCAAAGATAATATTTTATTTGGGCACAAGTATGATCCAGAATTCTATCAACATGTTATAAAAGCTTGTGCTTTGACTGTTGATTTGAAGATTTTGCCTAAGGGGGATCAAACTTTGGTTGGTGAAAAGGGTATCTCATTGTCTGGTGGTCAAAAGGCTAGATTATCTTTGGCCAGAGCTGTGTATGCTAGAGCTGACGTTTATTTGATTGATGATGCTTTGTCAGCGGTTGACGAGCATGTCGGAAAGCATTTAATTGATCATGTTCTTGGTCCAAAAGGTTTATTGAACTCCAAATGTAAGATTTTAGCTACCAATAATATTGGTGTTTTAAGTATTGCCAACAATCTCCACATGGTAGCTGATGGAAGAATCATCGAGCAAGGTAGTTATGATGAAATCCAAGCAAAGAAGGATTCTAAATTGTTTGCTTTAATCAAAGAATTTGGAAAAGCCAAGGAGGATGAGCAAGAGCAAGAAAAGAGATTGAAGGAAGAAAAGAAGAAGGAGAAAGCTCAACAATTGGAGCAAACTGATGATGAACCATCCGATGTCCAGTTAGAGTCCGAAGAAGAGCTCGATGTCAAGTCGTTAAGAAGAGCTTCCTTCGTAGCTTTGGATGACGATTTAGAAGAGATCTTAGATCAAAGAGAGGAGGATGACGAAGAATTAGCCAAGAGAAAGGAACACTTTGAACAAGGTAAAGTCAAGTGGGATGTCTATATTGAATATGCCAAAGCTTGTAATCCACATAAGGTCGTTATTTGGTTAGTTGTTATTGTTTTATCGATGGTTATCAATGTCGGATCGAACGTTTGGTTAAAGCACTGGTCAGAAGTTAACTCTCGTGAAGGATTCAACCCCAAGGTCCCCTACTACTTGGGAGTCTACCTTTTCTTGGGTTTTTTGAACTCTCTCTCGCTTTTAGCTCAAAATTGCATTGTTTGGATTTACTGTACTATCAATGGATCAAGTAAGTTGCACAATCAAATGGCTAAAGCTGTTTTGAGAGCCCCAATGTCCTTCTTCGAAACAACCCCTATTGGTAGAATTTTGAACAGGTTTTCCAATGATGTTTACAAGGTTGACGAAACCTTATGTCGTGTTTTTGGTATGTTTTTCAGCAATGCTGTTAAAGTATCGTTTTCGATTTTGGTTATTTGCTTCTCGACTTGGCAAGTGTTGTTCATGATAGTGCCATTATTGGTTTTATATGTTTATTATCAACAATACTACTTGAGATCATCTAGAGAATTGAGAAGGTTGGATTCAGTTTCTAGGTCACCAATCTATGCTAACTTCCAAGAAACTTTGAATGGTGTCAACACTATTAGAGCCTATAACGAATCTGATCTTTTCAAATATTACAATGAATTGAGAATTGATAAAAATATGAGAGCTTATCATCCATCTATGAACTCCAATAGATGGTTAGCTGTGAGGTTAGAATTCTTAGGATCTCTTATTATTCTCGGTGCAGCAGGATTCGCTATTTTAGCTTTACGTTCAGGAACTTTGAGTGCTGGTTTAGTCGGTTTATCTGTTTCTTATTCTTTACAAATCACCCAATCATTGAATTGGATTGTTAGAATGACGGTTGAAGTCGAAACCAATATTGTTTCCGTTGAAAGAATTATGGAATATTCCAGTTTGGAATCAGAGGCTGCTGAAATCATTGAAGACAAAAGACCCGGTCAAGCCTGGCCAGATAATGGTAATATCGAGTTTAAAAACTATTCCACTAGATACAGACCAGAGTTGGATTTGGTGTTGAAGAACATTAATTTGTCCATTAAAGGAAAAGAGAAGGTCGGTATTGTTGGAAGGACTGGTGCCGGTAAGTCATCGTTAACCTTGGCCTTGTTCAGAATTATAGAATCTGCAAATGGTAATATTGATATTGATAAGATTGATACTAGTTCTATTGGATTGAAAGACTTGAGACAAAAATTATCAATCATCCCACAAGACTCACAAGTATTCGAGGGTACTGTCAGATCAAACTTAGATCCATTCGATAGATATACGGATGAAGAGCTTTGGAAAGCTTTGGAATTGTCTCATTTGAAGGACCACACCCTTAAGTTGTTCAAAGAATATCAAGATGATTACAACTCAGCTGGAAATAAGGATGAAAGAGAAGAAATCTTGGATGGTTTACTGGTTAAGATCACCGAAGGAGGATCAAACTTATCTGTTGGCCAAAGACAATTGATGTGTTTGGCTAGAGCCTTATTGATTCCATCCCATATTTTGGTTTTAGATGAAGCAACTGCTGCCGTCGATGTGGAAACTGACAAGTTGTTGCAAAATACCATTAGAACTGAGTTCAAGGATAGAACCATCTTGACCATTGCTCATAGAATCAATACGATTTTGGATTCTGATAAGATTATTGTGTTAGATAAGGGTGAGGTAGCCGAATTTGATACTCCTGCAAACCTCTTGAAGAAGAAAGAGTCTTTATTCTACTCCTTATGTAAACAAGGGGGATTCGTCAAGGACGAGTAAAATTTAAAATATATATAGAAGTTACATATAACTAATAATTATGGAATGTTTAATGTTCGCTTCTTTTTCTTAACGAGTTCATGTTGTAAAGCGGATGGAACTCATCTCTAGATTTCACTTCACAAGGATTGGTGTTTGCTATGAGTTCAGTAACATCACTATTTTCTATCTCTAAAGTTTTGGCATCAATGAACTGTATCAATTCAAGCGAATCAGAAGCTCCTATAAGTGTATTATTCGATATAGTCAAATCAACCAAGAATTCTGGTAATTCTAAGACCTTGTCGAACTTTAATTCTGAATCATCTTCGATTTTTAATTTCAAGATACAGTTTACCTTTTCCATTAAAACAAAGACTTTGTTTTGTGAATGAAGAAGCTTGACGACAGAAATTTCTTTCACAGAGTCTTCTGATAAAAATCTCTCTGGAGGAAGATGGAAATCAGTTAAGTATTGTTCCACATGTGGCCTTAAATCGACGGTAGACAATAAACTGTTATCTAACCAGTTCCACAAGTACACAGAGTCATCTCCACCTGCGGTAACAAGTAAACTCTTATTTTCAGGGAAGATCATTGAAGATATGAATTCGTCATGGCCAAAGAGCCAGTGTTTGACAATGTAAGTTTGAGGATAATAGGAAACCTTGATATGTTCATCTCTGTCACCAGTCAAAAGATATTGTTTGCCATCATGTTCGGCAACCATTACATCTGTTAACATCGAAACATGCCCTAAAATAGGTTTTAATTGTTTTTCTGGAATTGGAGGTTCAGTATCAATACCTACTTTGTAGACATCTCCGAACTTATCACCAACGATAGCAGTTTTGTTGTTATCAGCTACTGATAAAGAACATGGTCTTTTTGGGAAACACTGTCTTTTGATCAAACTTAAACAATTATCTTTTGTGTAGTCAATGGCGAAGATTATGATCGATTTATCACTGTCAGTGGTTCCAATCAAGAAGCTCTCATCATCCACAAGTTGCAAGCACCGTATATAATTATAGATTGGAGGGGCACCAGGACCAGGAGTAGGGAACTTGGGTATCTTGGATTTATTGTTGGCTTCACCTCTTTTCGATTCTGGTTCTTCTGAGCTCTGTTTGTCTTGTTCTTGGGCAAGTTTCTCAAATTTGGCTTCATGCTGTTTTTTCAAGTTCTCTTGACTATCCACAGTGTCAACCCAGCTTCCAACTAGCCGACCA
This sequence comes from Yamadazyma vaughaniae, assembly GCA_030569695.1. NCBI lineage: Eukaryota > Fungi > Ascomycota > Pichiomycetes > Serinales > Debaryomycetaceae > Yamadazyma > Yamadazyma vaughaniae. The sequence goes on along the minus strand of JAJMLO010000004.1, from coordinate 45,822 downwards.
TCAGAAAGCCTGAATACCTGGAGATGATTTTTCACAGTTGTGAACAAATGAGTGGAGCTTGCAGCAATGTTCTGGAATGGGTGCTTCATATTGATGCTGCGATGAGCTATGATTTTAGGTCAAGTATTACTGCGAAAAATTTCATTGAGTATCTCAAAATGTTAAGAGTCTAAAGTATTTTATTCTTATCTATAAATTATATTCGAGATCAAGAAAAACAAGTTTAGCATAGAAGATACTATCTCTTCCTGAAAGGATTCCAATCTTTATCTTTCTTGGCATCTTCTTTGGAAACTATCTCGAATGGTTCCTCTTGATCTGTTTCTTTCTTTTCAATAAACTTGTTGGGCTTTACTTCTGTATCATCTTCATTAAATTTAAACTTGATATTGAAGCTGTTGAAGAAGCTAGATAGTGACAGCTGATTCACAGCATCCACTTGAACGTGACGAGGGTTAACAAAATTGAACACAAACTCGTCACAAGTAAGATCCCAAATAGCAAAGTTTTGGGATTGTTTCCAATTGGAAACAAATGACGAGTTAAAGGCTGATAGATCACCGTTATAAGAATGATTATCTTCATTTTGCGAGGAATTAGCAGAATTGGTGAAACCTGGAGGATACTGATTGAATTTCTCCAAATACTGATTAAATCTTGTAGTTGAAAGTAATGATAAAAGGTAGTCTTCAAATTGGTATCGTATGTAATCGTCACTACCAACGAAGTTTTCATTGTCAGACATCACTTTATCCGAAGCACAGTTATTAATGACATTATTGATGAAGCTTTTGTCGTAAGAAGACAAAACCAAGTCGCTATCCATACCATTGGGAAATGTGAGTTCATAGTTATCAAGATTGATTAAAAGGTCAACTCCTAAGTCTCTCAGTTGATTCACAAATAATAGATTAGAACACCCTATCATGAATGATTTGGTCTCTGGGAGATTCAACTGATTAATCTGTTGTAATGGTAAATACGGATTCCAGAAGGAACCCTTTGTGTTGAAAATTTTTAACGGAAGACCAAAGAAGTTCAACATTGAATCTCGATCTTCCGTATTCAATGATGCTGGTTGTTTAAGTCTTCCTGTGAAATTTTCTTGATAATCACTTAACTGACATCCTGAGTAAATCAAATTGTTGATTAAGTTAGGAATCAAACTAATCAAATTATTCTGGAATTTCGTCAATAATTCAAGTTTGTTGTTAGAATATATCATGATTTTCTTCTCTAATAACAATGCCTTGAAGATTGTTAAGAAACTTGATCTGAGCTTTAAGAGGGACTGTTTGAGGTTCAAATTGATGAAGAATTCTTCATTTTCATCAAAGTTTATTTCGTGATTCAAGTTGTCGAACAAGTTATCCAACACATCAAAATTAGATAAATTTTCTTGCAAGAAGTACAGTTTGGTGATGATAGATAATTTATCCTTGATCTTCGTAAATATAGGCTTATTTCTGTTGATAATAACAAGAGCCTTTTGAACAATTGATCTTTTAATATCAGGATTCCTCTCCAACTCTTCCTTACTTAATTCACTAACATTGATCTGTCTCACACATGCACAGCCAAACAAGGTTTGTAAGTTTCTTGGGTCATCGTTGAAGTTCATTAAATCATTCATATTGTCGTAAGACTTGTTGGTGGAGAAGTCGTATACCAAGTTGAAGTTAGAGAAGGTTTCCTCGAACAAATGGGATCCATCAGGTAACGATTGGAAGGGCAAGTTTTTGAAAAGCTCAGAATCCATTTCAGGAACATAATTGGACTTCCACCATTGCACTTCAGGTCCACGGATATGATGGAAATCCACTAGACATATAGCAAAGATAAAATCATTTGAGTTCTTATCAATTCTCAATTTGGGAGGTGAAGTTTCTATGATTGGCAAGTTTTTGATTTGTATCGAGACTCTTCTGGGGGTTTTGGGACTCCTTGTAGGACTGAGTTCTCGGCTACTACGCGAGTGTTGGTCGGTAGAAGTCCTGGTGATTTCATTTGTATCTTCCAATCGGTCAGTATTTTTGCTGGTTAATCTAATGGGCCTCATTTTAAACTGGTCGGGTGACGATGGTGCATAACTTGGTGTGTCATTCAAGGTATTCGAATTGGATGTTCTACGCTTAGCAAGACGCATAGGTTTAATATTGAACTCTTCATCGTTCCAGGGATTTTCGTCGTCATCCATTTTAACCAAAATTGTAAGTTAATTGTCGATTTCTTGGAATCAATTTCTGGGGATCAAGGTTCGCACAAGACATGTAATTAGAACCGAATTAACAGGGCAGTAAATTGGCCGATTTAGCCAATCTAATACATAATGTAGAGATAGAGTAATTCTACTGTTAAGGTTTAATCGATACCACTGTGGAAACAGGGTCCTCGGATTTAGCCGATATGTGGCTAGTTTTTAAATATAGAATTCTAATCGCAGAACTGCGAATTTAATTTCTTCCTATTCATCTTATAATGAAAGAAGGAGACCAATTCCCTAAAAACACAGAGTTTCTCTACATTCCCGTAACCAAGGGGGAAGATGCACTTAGTTGCTCTAGACCAATTAAGCTTTCGTTCGATAAGTTGATCGCACAAGGTAACTTGCTTATAATTTCTATTCCAGCAGCCTTTTCTCCATTGTGCACCGAAGAGCACTTACCAGGAATTTTGACCAACTTGAACAAATTACAGACCCTTGATATTAAGAATGTTGTCATCTACTCCGTGAACGATGCCTTTGCATTGAATGCTTGGGGGAAGTTACTTGTGAACAAATACAACATTGAAAGCCCAATTTACTTTGCATCTGACCCCAACGGTCAATTCACCCAAGACAACGATTTGGGCTCAGACAAATCAAAGTTTGGAATGGGATTCAGAAGTGATAGATTCGCCATGATAGTATCCAATGGAACTGTAAAGTATTTGAAACGGGACGTCACCGGTGTCGACAACAGTGGAATCCTGGGGATTCTTAAAGCCAAATTGTAGTTTTAGAGATAGTAAATATAAAACAAAAAAAGACAAATATAACAACACACAACTACATATAATACCTAGTTATGAGCAGCTAGTTCAAGGTTATCTGATTTAAAGTTCACCAGAAGCTTCGATGGTGATCTTAGCCTTGGTAGCACCAGTGGAAGAACCCAAAGATTCAACTTGCTTGACAACATCTAAACCTTCAACAACTTCACCGAAAACAACGTGCTTGCCGTCTAACCATGGACATGGAACAGTGGTGATGAAGAATTGAGAACCGTTGGTGTTTGGACCGGCATTGGCCATGGACAACAAACCTGGTCTGGTGTGCTTAGCAGAGAAGTTTTCGTCAGCAAACTTTTCACCGTAGATGGACTTACCACCGGTACCGTTACCTCTGGTGAAATCACCACCTTGCAACATGAATTGAGGAATAACTCTGTGGAAAGAAGAGTTGGCGTAACCGAATCCCTTTTCACCAGTACACAAAGCTCTGAAATTTTCAGCAGTCTTTGGGACAATGTCATTGTACAATTTGAAGGTAATTCTACCTAATTTAGAACCGTTGGCGGAGATATCGAAGAAGACCTTAGACATTTTTACTTGTTGTTGGAGAAAAAAAAAAACCTCGATGGAATGTTGGAGAATTATATAGTATTTGCCAGCGAGAAATTTTCGCATTACGCAATCAGGCACGACTGCAACCGTCCGACTTTGCCATTTGTTTGTAGATTCTACCAAATACAGTGATTTAGAGTTTACAGAGACCTAACGTTGCCATTGTCTATTTGATCTACATGATACACCAGTCAATTGCTGGTCCATCTTTTTGGTGGTTACGGAATTTCACTTATTGCGGCCAACTCCTAATCGACTGATTCAACGACGATTTGCTGTGCTGTACACGTTGCGAAATGGGTGGCACACATCCCCGACTCGGTCGAGAACCCTTGCTAGTACCCTCAATGTGTCACGTGCTTCGTCCTTTACGGGCAACCATGTTTGGGTCTGTAATGGATAAGGAAACTAGATTAGGATATGTAAAAAAAATTGATGTTATAGTAGACGTCGATTAGGAATGTTTTGAGCTGCGAAATGCTGCAAAAAAAAAAATGTATCGCAGATATTAGCGAGAAGAATTTATCCAAGACTTGACAATGCCATCCTTGATTCTTGACACATTCCCCCATTTACCCATGGACCAGAAGTGTTGGATATTGGAGAATATTGGAGCAATTCTTTGGTTTAATTGTCTGAAAGGGATATTTTCTTGCTGGGAAATATCTCTTGGTAAAGATTGCGAAAGTCTTTGCTTATCCTTTATGAGGTTATTGATGGTCTCATCGGAGATTGATGGTTCATCAGACTTGGAGTGTTTCTGATAGACGAAAGTACTTGTATTACCTTCCCAGGGCCTCATAGTTTCATCAATTGGAAGCCACCGGTCAGTCTGTCTCCAGACATCTGAACCTACCATTTCTTTTATTCTCAGTACGGCTCTTCTGTAAGCAAATTTTTCATCTTCTCCGGTGAATGCTCTTAGATCCTTGTAATCATTCACAGTAGACTCTTTATATTCAATAGTGTGATTTTGATCATAGGTAGAAATGTTTGGTCTATAAGGACTCGAAGTAGCAATGGTAGTCTTAGCGAACATTTCTTCGTCTTGCACTTCTAAATTGTTGTTATCACTATTTCTTGCCATCTCTTTAATTTCTGGGGGAGCATCTGATTCATCTGCATCTGGAAAAAAAATGTAGTCAATAGGTACTTTGGCTTTTATAAAAAACTGACACTTAGATTCGTAAATGGCATCTAAGAGCGTAATGAATCTTCTGGCTTCGTTCTTCATCTTGGTTGTAAGAATTGGTACATTAGCCACTACAATGGTATCATAAGTTGATGCTAATGTAATATAGTCTGAAGAACCATACAATCCTTTACAAATGTAGTCAAAATCAAGATAGCAGATCCTATCTTGGAACGTCAAGGGAACTTGTGTGATTCTGTTGTAAACCTTAAACGATCCGGGTTTACCTCCAAGGCCAGGGTCTTTAATAGGGACTTTATCATCCATCAATGGACTATCATCGGGTATTCCGAGGAGTCTCAGTTTTATAAGCCTTCTCCACTCTCCTTCATGGTTCTCGTTTTCGTAAATTACCACACTATTGGGTACGCCCAAACTCTTAAGTGCAAATTGTTCTCTATAATCTTTGCTTGATCTCATTTCCACTGACTTGCATCTGTAACTAAGAATATTAACAAAACTCTTAAACTTCGATTTGTGGAAGTCATTGGAGTATAATTCCTCTGGCAATTTGTTAGAAGTTGCAACAAGGACCCCTCCCAACTTGAAGTAGTACGTGAACAAAATCTTTATGATATTAGCAGTTGCAATATCGGGTAACATAAATTCGTCAAGCATTAAAACTGTATTTTTATTAATCATTTTTTGAGCAATTTCAAAGAGGATAAACTCGTTTTCCATCGACACCTTAACACGTTTACCATTATGTAAACTTGAAGTAACAATCTTCTCATTTTGAATCTTATGGATTTCATTATACACCCATAACACAAAGTTATTGAAATGCCATCTCATTTTAGACTGATGAGGAAGAGAGTGAGCAAAGAGATCCATTAACATGGATTTCCCGCAACCAACTTCTCCATTAATTAATAAACCCTGCGGAGAATTGAAATTACTTAGTTCTTCTTCATCGGTGATGATTTTAATGAGTTGATTTTTCTGGGATTCGTGGTCTCGTCTGAAGAGTCTTGTTAACGATCCAAACCTTGCTGGCAGGAATTTAAGTCCTTTCTTTTCACGTTCTTTAATCATATGCTGAACTTGATTTAACTCGATTTTCCTCAACAACAAACTGATCTTGATTTGGAGTTCTTCGGGAGGTCGATAGTCAATGACACGCTGGTAAAGCTTCTGGAACTCCTTCATGACTCGAAGCTGGTATTCATCTCTTTCAAGGAGTCCCTGTGACACGTAGTTCTGGTATAATAGAAACGGATCTGTAATAGACAACAGAGTGGGCTCAGAGGCTGGATTTTGCTGGGAGAAATGGGACTGTTCTGGAAACAGGGTCTTTGTGACAGACAGTGCAAGCGTGGCCCTGCTGTACCTGAGGGCCGGACGTAGCATGAGATTTCTCTGGTTCAAGATGAGCATTGTGATTGCGAATTAGAACCAAATGCGTTATCGCAGTTGCATTCGATCAGGAATCGGCACGGACACACCCGCGACCTGGGTCCCAACGACTTTCTGCCATCGGACGACTGAGGCACTTTCTGGACCAACCAAGCGGCGCAACCGCTTTATGTGCCGCTACGCCCTTCAGTCGTATCGCGACGCATCTTCCTAATTATAGCTGGTCTAAAAATACACCATCTCGTCTCAGCATTTAATACAATAAGTTCACTTGGAACAGAGTCTATATTTAACAAATCCAAGATAAAAATAAACTTAAACAAAGACGACAGCCGAGAAACAGATGCAAAAAATAACCGTCTGAAGCCACTGGTATGACCCTGTCTTACCAGATTGGTAACATATCATACGAGCCGTAGGGCTCGAAAAAGTAAATACGCATCGACTCCTGTCCCATTTGACGTATAACAAAAAAGTTTAATATTCCAGGCTGAGGGGTTTTTCTGCATTGCTCAAACTTGTTTGAGGGATTTTTCTATCGTATGGCTTTTACCCTGCTTTGCTTATATCCATAGTACCCAAAAATAATCATATTGTTGTGGTTGTTATGCGTCTGCTGTCGGTCTTGCTAACAAAATTCCGCATCTCACGTTGATGGGGATGCGCACGCTTATTTTCAACGTGGGTTCAATTACATTTGCACCCATATATAAATATCCACAAATCCGTTTTCTGTAAATAAAGTTATTTACGGTCAATATCGTTACTGTGTTTATTTCTACAGATATCCTTTTCCCACATTTTACTTCCTACCTTCCATACATATCAGTTCATTTGTCAGCTCTTGAACTAACCTGTCAAATTATTGTCCCACCTGCATCCACATCTCATTATGACTGACGAGAAGCATCAGGATATTCCTATGCACATGAGGGCTTTCTATACGCTTCAAAATGTTGTCACCGTGGTGCACAATCCAGTGCTTACGGGGCTAGCCTTATTGGCTGTTCTGGTATATATTCATACCACCCAACTTATGGTTCTTCACGACCGTCCGGAATACCTTCGCTTACTTGACGGTTCAGATTACGTTAAAGATGTTTACTCAAATTTGGTGAATTTGGTATTCCTTTTAAGGTTCACTTTACACGGGCAGGTAAATTTATATTGTGAATTCATGCTTCTTGTGATTCAAACTGCATGTGTGACATACGGAGTTAGTCTTTCGGAGTATTCTCTTAAATTTGAGGTAATACCCATTCTTTATTATCTCCAAATTTTGTGTCCTGTGATGATAAATGGTTTTAATTTGATAGAATATTTCCAGGAAAAACTAGATATCAGTCGCTTAATCGTCAACTTTAACAATAATTTATTCCCAGTTTTGTTGACGGGGTCGTTTATTTGCGTCAATACCAACTTCACTTTGTTCTATGAACCTAATATTTTGTTAATATTCAAAATCCTTATTAATCTGTTGAAGTTTTATTGTCTTTACCAGTATGTGTTATTTGAGTTATTTAACAATTTTAACAACGAGTTTTTGGGGTTCCAGACCACTTTCAACTCAAAGAACTACGTTTTAGTGGTAGCACTTTTGGTGTTAATCGGATTCGATAGTTGGTATATTTATTTCATTTGTAATTTGTAATATAGTAATACAGGCATGGGTTAATAATTATGTAAGACTTTAACGGGGCTAATAATTAGCGAATGTGTATGTAAAGCTGTCGAAAAGTTCGGGGTCGATATCTTGGGAATGTGACTCTAGTCCATTTCCTCCTGCCATAGTTTCCTGTTGTTCAGCATTCCACTCCTTCTCGTCTATATCTGATTCGATAGACGCATCACTAGACTCATCCAGACTTGCTGAAGACGATTCCATGCTATCCACTCTTGGTGAGGGTTGTGGGCTATAATTTTCGCTGGCAGTTTCAAAGCCTTCACTTTCATCTTGTTGATTTTCGATGTCCTCATCCAGCACATCGATAGAAAGTTCTTTTTCGTTTACGGAAGATACTTCCCTCGTTGCTAATTCATCCTCTGTTAATCTCATGAACTCTGCTTCCGTTTCGTTAGCTCCAATGTCCTCATAATCTTTGAGATTGCTTACTTCCTCATCTGTCCAGATCGACTCCTTTACCTCCTCAAAATTAGCTGTGGCTAAATACGTCAAAAGAATATGCTCCTGATTTTGAGACTCTCTCACATCGTATGAATCTACTTGTTCGGTTTCAGCTTCAAAAAGAATTTCATCGTATTCATCTGGTTCTACCAATTCATACTTGGGAAGGCTATCAAGGGTTAAAACCTTATCCTGTCCTGACACCTCCTCCTGCGAAAATATAATTGGATGAAACTCAAGTGGTTTGATTTGCCGTGAACCTCTTGACAAAGATTTATCATAATCAAAAGCTTCTTTGAGACGAGCTTTGTACCACACATCGATGGAGTTTGTATTCAATCCCACCAGTTGTTTTACATGGCTCTGATTAATAGTTGGAGCATTGGGTCCTCCTACATGCTGCCGAATTAACTCTGAGATCATAAGTTTTACCTTGGATCGGACTAATGCTTCTAAGGTCATCAATGTTTTATAGGGTACAAGCTGTTTTGTAACCAGTATATCATTCTTTGGTATCAAACCAAGAAATTCCTGGAAATGCAGTATATCCAATAGAGCCTGGGGATCTATAAGATCAGTTTGTTTTGGATCCTGAGTTAAATTATGGTTTTCATCATTAAGTCGATTGGACTCACGTTTGATAATATTTTCCAGTTGCACCTCCTCCATGTGAATCATGGCCTGTGTCAGCTCAAGGCTCATGGGTATATCCTGATATTTAACTAGGAGCTTGTTGGGCACGTAATAGTATTTTTTGTGGCCATTTATGAGGCGATGCCGTAGTGTTGCAGTCTTGATAGTATCGAGTGAAGATTTGAGAAAATGATAGTATCCTAGCACTTCTGCAAGCGACTTGGAGCCGACTTCTTCCACAATCAAATCAGCAGCATGAATGGAATGTCTGGCTAAAGCCCGGAAAAATTTTTGTTTCTCCTGCAGAGTCCATTGGGTGCCTTTAAACGCATTATAACCTCGTTCGTTGTGATATTTACACTGATGAACAGAAATTTTAGATTCGGGGATTGGGTCAATGGGCTCGTGAAAACTCTCTCTCACAACAGAGTCATAGTACCGTACATAGTTCAAATTGCCTCGAAATTGCCTTCGACCTTTGACAGACCGTAATTTTGAAGGTGCCATGGTTCCAGATATAAAATGCGAAAAAATGGTATAATTTCGAGCAGGTTGATTCCTAGTAAAAATGTATATGTATATGTACAATGTAAATGAAGAGAGAAATTAACTACGATTGGACTTGAGGGATATGTTGTTGATCTGGCCCAGAATCTGGTCCAATGTTTTATTATGATCTTCGTCCTCGTCCGTGTCTATCCATTCGCTCTCACTCTCTGGTTCGTGTTGAAACATTTCCGGTAGAAAAGGCTTGGGGATGTCATTTGTGTCGTCAATAATCTGGACATATTCCTCTGGTACAAGTCCATTTTCTCCTGTGTCTGGATCTTCGGCCACGAGCCAGCCCTGTCCATGTCGGTAGCTAATAAGGATTATTTGGCCCTCGACTAATGCCACCTCGTTGTCATTTTCAGGAGTAAAGTCGAAAAGTGCTACTGCTCTCTGGTTGATCTCTATGTTGTCTTGTTGGAATGGATAGTTGGAATCAAGATCTCTAGATTCATGTAGGTTTTCATCATCATCATCATTGTCATTGTCGTTAATTCCATCAGCCTGGTGGATCCAGTCCATTTCCTGATAGTGCTCATCGTAAACTTCGAATTTCCCGTGCCTCAATGGGTTCAGCTCCGAGTATGCAAAGTCCTTGATCACCGTGTTGGCAGGATAAAGCCCACTTCCTTCGGCCATACTGAGATGCTCTGGTTTACTACTGTTTAAGGGTGTTCGAAAATGTTGCAGGCCGTGCGACTTGAGAGTGCGAACTCAGGTGAATTTTTCACTATACGATGGACCCACTTGAAGAGCAGCAACAGGAACTAGAGGTTTTGGAGCTGATTTACCCTGATGAGCTCACCCGTATAAGTGATGCACACTTCACAGTAGATGTCCGTTTGGACACTGGTACAAAACGTGTCCATGCTCTTGTTTTAGACGTGGTGTATCCTGCTGAATATCCCAATGAGGTTCCACAGATGTCTGTGAGCTCAGAGGAACAAGAGCAAGAGTTCGATGAATATGATGATGATGATGACAAGGATGAAGAGACCAAACAAACTGAACGGAACATCAACTTACCGGAGCAGGTGGAGTTTGATAAAGAAGACATCAAGCAAATTTTAGCTAAATTAGAGGAAGAGGCTAGCATGCAAATTGGAATCCCTTCAATTTTTGCCATAATAACGCTAATGAAAGACGAAGGTGAAGCATTATTCAAACTGAAAGTTGAGGCTTTAGAAAAGATCAGGGATGACGAATTGAATCGACAGGAGGCAGAGCTTTCCAAGAAGTTTATTGGAACCAAAGTTACTCCACAGCTGTTTAATGAATGGAGAGATAAATTCAGAATTGAGATGGGAATAGACAGGAAATTGGCTGATTTCTACGCAGCTCAGCATGGAGGAAAGATGAGTGGACGGGAAATCTTCGAAAAGGGATTGGCCAACGAGGATGACCTCCTCGAGTCATTTGATCAAATTAAGGTATAAATTATAAATCAATACACAATGCTATGTACAGTATATACTATTCTCTAAATAATACAAATTAAAGTCTGATTAAAGAGGTCATTGCACATCGCTGATCCATTCCCACACCTTGATGATTTCTCCATGGTTTTCGATCAACCTGTAATTGACGTTGGAGTTCTTTTCGATTTTGCTGCTGATCTGTTTCCACAATTTCAACTTGTATTTAAGATTGGACTCATCAAGCATCAAATCTCTTAATTGATTGGCTCCAATGTAGGGAATGGTTTGCGATTTCTGGGCTTTTAGCTTGTCTATTATTTCCTCGGTGACGGAAGCTATTCTCTGTTTTTGCCTTTTCAAGTCGTCGTATTGGAGCTTGACTACAATTAGAATAACCATTATTATCATTACTCCAATAATAAATTCTTTGTTGCGGTAAAGAGTAAGAATCAACGTGTTTTGTAACTGACATCTTAAGTCAATGTTTTGTAAGGACGTTGATCGAAAAACTTGGTCTTTGGTTTTTTTCTCATGTCCTTGGTTGTTATTGGTATCATCGGCTGGTACAGAATGATCTCCTGTGGTCTCAGTCTAAAGTTATTAGTTAGTATAAATATTCAGTGAAAACCTTATGGTCTTTGATTAAAATTAACTTGCCTTACAATTATTTCTGGTTCCTTGGCTATTTCCAAGACCGATCTTTCCCAAAGTTCATTAAATTCATCCAAAGTAATGTATGGAGCTTTCATGGATAACAAAAGTTCGTATAATTCAGTTTGTGTCAATCCACTTTCATAATTATCATTGCCATTTCCACAGTTGACCAACGCATTCTTGGATCTCAAAAGATCTAAAGAAAAGTCGATCATAGCTTCGAGTTTTTCAGCCTTTTTAGTGTCTGGAACACATTTCTTTTCCTTAGCGTTGATGAATGGTAAAAAGTCAAAGTACCAGGGTTTGTACTCGATAAAATCTTCATAGCAAGCGATCTCTAAATTTTCAAAGCATCTGGCATGAGCTGGGCAGCTGACGCACTTAGGTTTGAAGGAGTCCAAATACTCACTAAGGGTATTAGCAATTGGATGCTCTGGATTGTAATAAGTAGGTTCATCGACAGAGAAATTACAGTAGCCAATCAAGAAAGTTTGCTCTCTGTACCAGAAGCCAAAGAGACCAAGTCCTGAAACAAAAAGCCACAACAAAATGTACAAAAGAATTGGAACAATACTCTTTTTACTTGGCCCTAGGTCATTCTCGTCATCAGAATCATGTTCATCCTCATCTCCATCCAGTTCCAGTTCGGAATCAGAGTTCGCTTCGGCGATATCACTCGATTCTGAGATAACATCCATACGTCTTGGCTTAGGTGTGAGCTTTGGTCCTGGTGTGAGCTTAACCAAAGTTGAATCTGGCTCAGGCTCTTTAAACTCAGGCTGATCCTTCTTCTTGGCATGTTTATCAAAGTCTTGGGCTTCTTCTTCCACTGTGTTGAATTTCGGTTGATCGTTAGGACTTTTCTCGGATGTAGTGGACGCCCTGATGGATCTTGGTGTCGTCTTTGTGGATTTGGGTGTTGTTTTGGCTGATGACTTTGCAGAAACCTTAGGGGTAGACTTGACTGATTCACTGAGTTTCGACGTTTCCTTAGGAGTAGATGCTTGAGTGGACGATTTTGGCGTAGACCTTGTCGCTTTTGGGGAAGAAGTATTCGAGGTTCTAGGGGTGGAAGCCTTTGGAGAGGTTACCTTAGATGCCTTCGGAGTAGTGACCTTTGCAGAAGTTGCCTCAGTGATCTTAGGGTTAGCAACCTTTGGAGAAGTAGCCTTAGTCGTCTTTGGACTCTTAATTGGCTCTTCTACGTGTGTCTCTTTTGTATTTTCAATAGCAGCAGCTTCGCCCTCATCTGAACTATCATCTTCTACCACTAGAACTTCCGAGTCACTCAATTCGTTATCAATCGAGTTAAGTCTTGGAGTGGAAATGTTCAGGTTCGAAGTAAAACTCTTTACTGGGGTCAGCTTAGCCGATCTTTCCTTCTTCTTTGGTGTGAACCCCTTCAAAAGCTCCTTATGAAAGGTGTCACCGTCGTCCTCGTTATCAAAAAGCGATCCAATTTTGGGCTTCTTCTCATGCTGATCTGCATCGACAGAAGTGTCATTCTTCCGCTTTCTCGTGGGACGAGAAGCTGAAGGAGGTGACTGAAAAATATTCTCCTGACTGAACGGTGTTGATTCCTTAGATGATGCGATTGTAGAATCACTTTTGGACACGTTTTTAGATACTTTTTTAGAAGCTTCTTCAGGAAGATCTTCTGTGGCAGATTTCGAACGCTTATGTGATTTCTGTGAAGATTCTGACTTTTTCTGCTTTTTCTCCTTCTTTTTCTTATCTGTGGCGTCCAGCTTCTTTTCTTGCTTCAAATCCGTGACGTCTTGCTGTTCATCCTGTTCTTCCTGTTTCTTCTTCTTTGACTTTTCCTTCTTGATAGATTTCTTGGTGGTCATATCCTCAAACGCCTCTTCATTAGCATTGGTCACAGCCGTAGTATACTTGTTTGCCAACGACTCTCTGTTGGAATAAATGTGTTCGTGGAAGATTTCAATCAACTGAGGCTTCTTTGCATTTGACGGGTAATGGACGTTGTACTCGTTCAAAATGTTGCGCAATTGGGCAACCTTCAAAGATTTTGCATCAAAATCTGGGGAGTTAGTAGAGATCGGAAGATTGATGTATAAGATACGTACCAGGTTGTAGGTAATGTTTATCCATGATCGATTGTAAACAAAGCGCGAAGAGTAAGAAGTGAGAAGTGAAGGTGAGAAAAACAGAGTGAGAAATGAGAGTGCAAAAGTGAGCAAAAAATGAGTGCAAAAGAGTGAAAACAGGAGAGCAGGTAGGTCGAAAGAAAAGCGAAAGAAGCAATACGGGGAGAAATGGAATAAGGCTAAGAATTGAAGTAGCAGATGCATTTGCATGAAGAATTGAGTGTTGTAAAATAGAAAGTAAAAAAAAGCAGCTCGCCAAATACACGGTGAAAATTGTTGATAAAATAGAACAATTAGCGAGAAAAATAGAACTATATAGGCAGGTAGTATAAAAGATAGTATAAATTAAAGTTGAGTTAGAAGTGGAAAGTGGATTGGAATTTAATGAAGTCAATTGGTGTAAGATGGATACGATCAAAGGAACTGAGTCAAACGGTGTTATATAAACAGAAAACATTCAAAAATAGACCCTGGAAATACGCTGTGAAATAGATGCTGTGAAATAGCTGCTTTAAAATATACTCTGTAAAACATACTCTGTAAAACATACTCAAATAGAACAAATAAATCCGAGAGAAAAATACCACCAACACCCAATCGCTCAAACTTCCCTCGGAACTAGAAACAGCAAACCTCACAAATCACACCAAATCCATTAAACCCATCAAATCAACCATCAATCAGGAAAATAGCGTCTCACAAAAATAGTAAACTCCCAGTGGAGGATCGCGTGCTGGCGGTGGAGACGATCAGCCAGGTCGTGTGGTAAGCCCACTTGGCATACCCGCGGAATCGTGTTTGAAGTCGGCATCTACAAGTCCCAATTAAGCATCGTACCGACTATTATTTCTCTCCCAAACCATTGTCGCATTCGGCCGGTACCTTGGCCAGAGACTCGATCCAAATTGGGCCAAAAATGTTGCTAACCCGTCCGTTTTATGCCTGGGTGTCTAGGCAACGAACTTTAACTGTTGTTATAACTGTTGACGTTGTGGTTATGTACATACCATCCATAGTAATTTGACTTGTATGCGTCGTTTTAGACCCCCGTAAATGCAAGTAAGGATACTGAGTTAATTATAGCCTTTGATTTAAATTGTTAAACGGCGAAATGGAAGTTAAACTCCAAAATATGATCCGATTATATCTCGTAATTGAAAAGGCTGTTGCCCACCAATTGCTGCTAAGGTGCCCATCTCCCTGTACAAATTAAAGTTCCAGTGCGAAATGCGAAGCCAGTTTGAGTGTAGGACAACCCACCTGCATGAACCAAAGCAAAAAAAAAAGGACCTGATGTTTGTTGGAGGTGAGCCATATTACGAGCCCATACTTAACGCGGAAAAGACTCAGTCCAAGCGACTCTAGGCTCATGTATATGCATCAAGATTTATTTTAAATGCAGGGCAGGCGTGATTAACAATAAATACGACGCCTCAACTTGCCCCGGCGGTTCAGGAGGTGCGTGGATCCTATGCATCTACTTGCGAAAATGATAAATCCTTTCCCTAAGGAGGAGGTCCAAGATTTTCCGCGGTTTCGTATCATCCCTGCTTGAACACAAATGTTGAGTTGAGGTAATTTGAAACATCCAACATTTTGCGTATATGCGGTTGAAGTTTCTTTGTCTATTAAAGAATCTTGACCAAAGTTTTAATTGCCCTAAAAATAACTTTTTGGCTTTTGGTTTTTGGCTCAAGGTTTGACCTTTGTACCAATCACTTAGTACCAAACCCTTTAAACTCTAAATTAGGTTGCAGTAGATGGATTAGCCAAAAAAACAGAAATTGCTCGAAGGAATGTTGGCATCATCTTGACAACTTATTATTGCAACAATTAATCAATTATTGTTCAAACTTGGGATAATTTTTTTGTCTTGAGCCTAGCCGAGCTGCTAATATTCAATGCAAAGGGTTCAGGCTTATTGTTTACATCCACGAACAATTAAAATGGTGAGATTTTAATTCGCTGTTGGTCCTGCAGCACCGCACCCACCCAATTAGGCAACGATTGTCTGGGATGGAGGGTCATTCCTGCACCAGGGCCCGCGATTTACGTATCCTCTGATAGAATTGATGTTGCAATTACATAGCGCTTCAAACTTCGATTTAAATGGGATTCCGCTGGCTTCCACCACCAGCCTAACCTATGTCCCGCACCTTCGGGTTTTTTCACCAGGACTAAAGTTTTTTTATTTTTATTTTGTCTTGTGTTTGCCCACCCTTGTTTTATTTTTTTTCTTACCCAATTTTTTTTTTCTCCCGTGGGAGGTATTGTTCGGTTCTACAATCTAGCTAGCAATAGTGGTCGCACCATTATTGACATTGTGCTGCCAATATCTCCGATTCAACTCAAAAAATTTTCACTTAAAATCAACAACAAAGCCTCCATCGTTTACGTAGCATCCGCCCTATGTCCGCCAGTCTCTTCCATATGCTTTCTTATATAGTCTAACCACCGAGGTTGAATGGATCTGGCAGTACATACAGATAATGCCGGATCTACGTTAATAAAGTTTTTCGCGCTAGCTGGTGGTGAATTAGTCTCGGTAGGGATTTTAGGCGTTGTACGTGTGAGAGAAGTTTTTTTTTTCAAAATTTAAATTTGGATTGAATAGGGAAAATAGAATAATGTTATGAGACTGATTTTGGTGGTTATTCAGACACACGTCAATACCCTCAAATTTAATCAATAGACAAAAATAATGGACGTAATCACAATAACCCTTGCTTTTTGCGTGCGCAATCCACCAAATTAAATTTGTGAATATCGGTGTTCATCTCGCCATACACC
>JAJMLO010000004.1:0-29288 GCA_030569695.1 Yamadazyma vaughaniae | reverse complement strand
TTTAAATTAAAAGTCCCCGACCACAACTCAAAGTTTTTTTTTTTGACAGTTCCCGTTATCATCAAACTTTATTGGATATATTCCCGTGTTTGACCACACTTCAACTCCATTATTTTTTCCCGACCTTTTACCCAATCTTCCATCATCCTTCAAACCCTTACTTTTCCTATCTCCAGCAGATACTCAAAAACATTTCCACTACTGTTCTGTTATTTCCTATTTTAACAGACAGCTCCCCCGAACTTATTCCTTTCGAATCCTCCGTTGATACATTTACAACTTTCTAGTTATGGATATTATGGTTAGCAATTCTCCTGTCACCGATAATTCCTTGCCACTGCTTCCTAGTCTTTCATCATTGACTGCTCGTAATCAAAATCTTTCAGGTTCCAATTCAGATACTCTGAAAATGCCCCAAACCTTGTCACTGACGGTGCCTGCCATGCCCGTATCGGTCCCCACTTCACTTACGGTAGGGCCATTGCCAATGGCTGCCAGAACCCATGACCTTGCAACGGGGTCGGGGTTGGGGTCGGTACCGGGGTCTGGGTCTCTGTCTGCGTCGCGCAAGACGTCGCAAGGCTCAACGGCTGATGCTGCATCGGCCGCGTTGGCCGGCGCTGGCGCTGCTACCGTTTCTGGCGCTCGTGCGGCAGCCACCGCAGCCGCAGCCGCAGTCCCGGCCACGACCCGTTCTCAGTCCCATCCTCTGGTGGTGCACTCGGCTGCTTACGCCGGGCCCACCCTGGCTCCATCGCACGGCCTGGCTGCACATCCTCATCCGATATCTGCTCCGGCTACTGCTACGGCTACTGGTTCAGCTTCGGCTTCTGCCCCTCCTTCGTCGCAGGCCCCACCCTCCCAGTTTGCCGTGGGTTCGAATGTCGTATTACCTCCACTCCCGTCCGTGGTGTCGAATAATTACGCTTTGGATAACCGGATCTCGGTATCGTCGTCGGTTTTCTCAGGGTCAAGAAACCCCTCCCATAGTAACTCAATTGGCGACGACATCAGGCCACAAATGGTGTCGATGAGGACCAATTCTTCTTCGATTTCCCCGGCTTATTTATCTCCTCGGTTGTCCGATTCCAGACTAGTCGAAGCCAGATTATTGGAATCTCGTGAAGCCCGTGAATCTCGTCAAGATCCTCGTCAATTGGAATCTCGTGTTTCCGACTCTAGACTTCCCACCATTGCTTCCGAAAGTCGATCCAGTACTTCGTCACAGTCCACTGCTGGTGCTGGTACTGGTGCTGCTGCAACTGTGGCACCACCACCGTCTCTGGTTGAAATGGCCAGACACGATCATCATTCGGCTCCAGAGCATCACTTATCGATTGATAACCCGGCTGCCGTTGGTGCTTCTGCTGCTGAACCAACGATGGTACTGCCTCGTGAATCCGCAGATAGACCTGCTTCGAACTTGCCTCCAATAGGGCAAGAATCTGCTTCAGTATCCTACGATTATTTCCTGCAACCAAGTCATCATTATTATTATAACCCGGTTATGTCTCATTCGGCCCACCAACATCCACACCAATTACCTCCTCAGGTTCATAGTCATACTCGTCAAATAACTCCTAATGTCTCTCCCAACATGGTTCCCGGTATGAATCCTATGACGGCCTATCTCCATCAACAACACCAGCAACATCATCCTCATCACCCTGGACATCCTCACCAGCAACACCAGCAACACCATCCTCAACACCAACACCAACACCACCATTTACCTCCCCAAATGCCTGCCCAAATGCCACCTCAGATGACTCCCATGTCATACCCCCAGTGGTCTGGACACCCAGGACCAACTCTGGCTCCAATTGCCCAAATGGGTCCTGCGCCTATGGGTCCTGCCGGTATTCCTGGCTATCATATGCCCCATATGATGCCAGGGGTGCCTATGGGAGTTGGAATTCCGGTTTGGTATGAAGAAAACCATGCCTTGTTGCATAAGAGAAGAATCATAAAGAGAAGAACAAGAACTGGATGTTTGACATGTAGGAAGAGAAGGATTAAATGTGATGAGAGAAAGCCATATTGTTTTAATTGTGAGAGGAGTAGAAAAGTCTGTTTAGGATATCAAGACTTATCCAAAAAAAAACAAGGCGAAGACAAGGATGAAGACGATGAAGATGACGAAAAATTGGATGAAAGGGAAGATGAACGATACGATAAACATTCTTCTACTAATCACCAAGATCATGGGCGTCAGGACGACCCTAAAACTTAAACCAATGATTTCTATGTTTATGACATTTATGCTCACGAGTTGTACGATAACAATGTATCATTAGATATTGGAAAACAAAAGCTTCATGGTGACAATAAACAGCACTCGGTATTGACTACCCCTTGCTGAATCACATTACTTTTACTTTTTTATATCATGTATTATTTTTTTATATTTAAATATACCAATATTTGGTCTATTAATAATTTGACTCGGCTAATTCAGCAACAACTTTTCTGTTCGGTACATTTCATAAATCAGATTAATAGTTAACTCTTTGAACTCCATTAAATTGAGATTGAAAATTACATCCCGGATGACCTCCAAGTCACTGTGAGGGTTAACCTTGATGATGTGATTGAATTTTTTTCTTTCATCGAAACGGGAGTTATTGGCATTAATAATCGAAAATGGTACAATTGACTGAATTTCTTCATAGTACTCTTCAAGCTCTGTATCCCTATCTTCCAAAGTTAAAAATCTACTGAAGTCAAATGCATTGAGCTGGAATTGAGCCAAGCTTTGTTTCATAATTGACTTGTGCTCCAATAATTCCTGGGGATTGAGTAAATCACATTTCGATAAGCAAATTAGCAAGTTGCATTTATCCTCAATCAGTTTAATAACATCCACCTCAAGCGGTTTCAACCCCTTTAACGAAGGATTTATAAACATCAATACCAAATGAACAATTTCATCTTGATTCTTTCTAGTCCGTTTGATTTTAGTCTCCTCCATAAACTTCTTTTCATGCTTTTCGTTCAAGAAATTGACGATATTTTGGGCCGTTTGACTGTTGTCACAGCTGTACCCAAAATTTTTAGTTCTATGAACAGTTAATCTTATTGGATACTCCTTCTTCACGATCACCTCTTCACTGATTATTCTAAATTGGTCATTTGAAGGAACTTCGTCGTTAATTTGATAAATCTGTTTCTCGCATAAAGTATTAATGAAACTCTTTTTCCCAATTCCATTTTCACCAATTAATAAGAGATTGAAATCGGTAAATCTCTTACTGAGACGATGTGCACCTAATTCTTGTGCAGACTGCTTGTTGTTAGTACCTATTTTTACTCTAGGAAAGATTCTTTATTCATCATACATATTCCATTTGTGGATATATAAATATTTATAAGTTTGTGAATTTTAGATTTCGCAGCCAAATATAAATGCGTGAATATTAATGCTATAAACTAACTAAGTAAGTCCATTTGTTCAATGGAATAATCTAAGATATAACTTGCTTCCATTAAGTTTTCCACTCTGTTCAAATGTCTCTCATTATAAGGAATCATACTATCGATTATCTTTACAAGTTTAGATTGGTTCAATTTATTAAGACTCATATTGTTGAACAATAAGTAGAGAATGTTCTGACTAACTTCGAAATTCTTGAAGTTAATATTCCAATTCTTGATCTTAGTAAATAAGAGTTCCATTTGTTGATCATTCAATCCCTGGAGAATTTCAACAAGTTCATCTTGCTGATTATTGGCAATTATTTGCTTGAATATGTCGAATAATTTCATAGAATAATTCAATTCTAAAGCCAATAAAATTGCATTCTTGAAATTACCCTGGCTGATCATATTTGATAATTTCTGGTCATTTTCAATTCTAGCCTTTTGTTCTTCTTCCTTAAGTTTATTAGTCTCCTCCGAATTATCTTCCCACAAACTGATTTGCCCGTTAGCGTCACAAGTAACAAACAGCATTCCATCGTCTAAAACGTCCAAGGCCCAGATCCGATTACTATGATTATCTAAGGTCTTCAAACATTCACCTGTCTTACAATCCCAAAGTTTAATTAATCCATCAGCACCAGCACTTATGACTTGAGTGCCTCGGTTGATAAATTTAACCCTTTGTACCGAATTGGTATGGCTTTCAAAGTTCTGTTCAATTTGATAATTGGTTAATGACCACAACTTGACAGTCTTGTCTCCACTAGTAGTGGCAATCTTCTTGTCGTACAAACTGAACTTGATATCCCATAAACCTCTTCTGTGACCCTTTAAAACTCCGACAGTTTCACCTGATTCCAAATGCCAGATTTTACCCAACTTATCATATGATGCTGTGGCCAAAAATTCATCATTCGGTGATATATCAATCGAATTGATGTCCTTGTCATGCGCCCTTCTTGTATATACACTTGATTTGACTGTTTGAACTTCATCTCCTGTAGGTTTAGGAACTTTCCACTTCTTGATTGTCAAATCGCTGGCTGCACTTATAAGGAATCTTGGATAGTCATTAATAGGTGTACGAGGTAATGCTAAAGCTGACACAGAACCAACATGTCCTTTGAAAACGCAGTATGGCTCAAATGTCAGCTTTTCATCATCATATTTCCATAATCTTACCTCACTGTCTTTACTTCCAGTGGCAATCCATCTACCATCCACAGTCACATCTAAAACATTCAATAAGTCTTTATGGCCATCGACAATTTCTACCAGTAATGGGTTTTTAGGATCAATGATTCTCAAACTTGGAGAGTTAGTGGCCAAAGCAAGACGGTCATTATCTGGTCCAACGTATCTTACGTCTGCAATAATACCATGGTTTCCGGCAATTCTTTTGGTTATAGGTAAAGAATTTGAGAAATCTTCCAAGCTGACTTTGACCAATGTTTGGTCACTTAAAATTAAATAGATTTCTTCGTCTTCAAGAGTGACAGCATCTATAATAATTAATTCTTCTTCGGTTTTATAACTAGTCGTCTCGTTTATCAAACGTTCGGTGTTCACATCCCAAATCTTGAAAGAGTTCTCCAGACCACCAGTATAGAAAAGTAAATCGTTAGAACGAGTTTCCAAGTTCAAGAATCCTGCAACTTCTATTTGTTGTTTGATCACAAGGGTCTTAATGGGTTTGAAATTTTTATATATGATCACAATTTCATCTCTACCACCCGTCATGAAATATTCACCTGAATCCGTAAAGCTCACGCCTCTAACAGCAGATGTATGTTCCTTAAAAGTGTGCACTGCCTTTCTCTTTAACAAATCCCACACCTTGACTACTCCGTGAGTATCACCAGAGGCCAATTTCCAGTCATTTGAGTTTAGTCCACCGTAGAAGGACATTGATGAGATGGTAGTTCCGTGACCTTTCAACGAATGAGTAACATATCCTCCCTCGATATCCCAAATTGTTATGACTCCATCAGTTCCTCCAAATGCAAAAAGCGATGAGGTAGGATCACGAGTTGAAATATACACAGGAGAAGACATTTTGAACGATTTGATGATCCTCTTTGATGGAATGTCATAGATTCTCAACTGCTGGGATTGTGATATTATTCCCAAGGTTAATCCATCAGGTGTCAAGATCAAATTTGTCACAACTTCACCATCACCTTCGATTTCGTCTATAACTTCATTATCATTTAAATTAGTGAGGACTACATCCTCGAAATTGGCAGTAGCAGCCACCAGTCCATCAGAACTTATACTGCAGGCATTACTACCAATATAGAAAGGATCAATATCGGTGTTTTTATACTCCGTCTTAAAGTCCATCTTGTGTGAAAAAAATTAAACAGTTCTATCTCATCTCAAAATTTCGCACCTCGAGCCATATTAAATATATTAAGTCATCTATACTATTTACAAAATACTAATCAGTTTGTTGTTCTATCATCTCCACCGTATCAGCTTCGGCCATGGGCATACCCATATCCTCCGCCATCTTTTTGAATTTTCTCTCCATTACATCCTCTAGTCCAAGTCCTTTGTACCCGTATTTATCACCATTCCAGAGTTGTCTTATTCTGAACCACCAAAATACAATATTACTTCCGAATAATACGAGCTTGGTGTGCAACAAAAAGAGATAATCCCACAAGTTAGACTTAAATATCAAAGCATCTAGTGCTGAATTAGTCAAAGCATTAATACGGTTCACTGGCGACCCATAAATCTTATTACAAGTCAGAATAATCCGCATAGCTCTTCCCAAGAAGAATAACTCCAATGGAAACTTCGAGGTATCACCCAAAAAGTTCTTCATAATCTCCTTGCTTGATTGCTTTTTCCTCTCATTTTCGTTTATGTCTGGAGGTGTCATTTGAATTGAAGTAGTAAGCATTCTGGTTGAGTTAACACCCCATTCACGACCAATCTCTTTGATTCCCTTTTCATCAAAGGAAAGCATATACCTCCATAATTGAGCGTACTCATTCTTGAATTTCTCAGGCATTGTAACGTATAGCCCATGGTCAAGAATCACTAATTGTTGTTTCCCCTTGACTTTTCTGGCCAATAAATTTCCAGGATGTGGATCACAATGTACAAAACCATAGCTGAAAATCTGTTTCCCCAAGATTGTGATAAATTGGTTCATGATCACCGGAAAACTGTACTTTTCCTTGATTAATTGTTTCTTTTGGGTCAAAGCAATTCCATCAATCCACTCACTGACCAAAACTACATCGTTTGATAATTCAGCATAGTTCCGAGGAATATAGATGCCCAAGTTTTTAATGCTTCTGTCTTGCTCAATGAACAGTCTCATCTTCTCAGCATTGGCAAGTTCGTTAGTGAACTTTGTCTCAAGAATAGTCTGGTCAGAAACGTATTGTGTGTAGAAACTCATAGGAATATCAAAAATCTTTTCATACAATTTAACCACTAACTGGTAACACCACATATCAGCTGCCACTTGCTTTGAAATATAGTCATGTTGTACCTTCACGGCCACAACATCTCCATTTTTCAACACAGCTTTGTGTACCTGCGCAATGGAGGCACTAGCTACCGGCTTGTGGTCAATCTCTTGAAACACCCGGGTCTCGTAATCGCTACCGTACAAGCCCTTCAACACGGAATCCACCGATTCCCACGTATCGACGGGAGCATCATCGTACAACTTGACAAATCGTCTCTGATATGCTGCGGGAAAAACCGAACCTTGGTTTGCAATTGCTTGTCCAAGCTTGATATACATCCCCTTGTTTCTCATAAGCATCTGGTAGATTGCTTCACTAGCTATCTCGTGAACGGTTTCAGCATTCTTATAACTATCAATATAGTAGTACCGGAACCCAGTCACCCCAAATACATACAACGCATACGCTGACCGGGAAAACGACGAGGAATTGGCGTACTTATCCCAAGCATATCCAGCAATCCCCAATCCAGATCCCAATATCGAGATCTTTAGCAACAAGGAACGCTTCTGTTTTGGAGGTGTAGAGGCGTACGAACGCCAGTTTTGCCCACCACGGAAAAAACTATTTCCACTCATGCCTTGAGACCGAAAGCTGAGTGGGAACACCCGGCGAGCCACTCCTGAATTGGAGCCATATGGAAGTAGCTTCGAAAACATGCTACTGTAATATAATTGAGAAATGCTGAGATCGCATAAGCATACAATGTCCTACATACAAAGAGAACTTGCAAAATGATAAAGTGATACATCACACAATGATATGTATCACATTGAGAGATAAGCATGTATTTGTACAAGACGAATCAACATGTGTACCAGCAATACATATTACTGTGTCACATGTAGCTATTTTACAGCTCGGACCCGGAAAACTTGAACTGGGTCGCTGTCAAAATCACATCCACTGCCGTTCCCTACTGTCTCCGGGCACGACACGCGACATGCGCACTTGATCAAATCAACAGAAAGTTTCCTCCACAACATTATGTCTTCAGTTCGTGCTTATTCAACCGTTGCCCCAAGAAAAGTCGGCTCCTTCCGTGGAGGGTTCGTAGGATTCCTTTTAGGAGTCACTGCCACCGGTGCCGCATCCTACTACTACCTTTTGGACCAATATAAAATCGCCAATTCCGTGGTGGTTGCAGATGTCATTGCATTGCAGAACTCAATCGATAGTTTGGAGAAACATGTCAAATCCTTGGAAGGTAAAAAATAACTATTTACGGAATTTATATACTATTTATAGTTGGTTAATCAATGTTATGCTATCATCAATTAATTCTTTTAATGAATCTTTACTAGTGTCTTCCCCTACAATCGTAACCTTGGAAGCCCTTCCTCCGAGACTTCCTCCTTCAGCCATACTATATTGAAGAAGATGATCTTTATACTGGAACTCCAATTGTCTTCTGAGATAAGTAGCAATATACTGATACTTCACCTTTTTACCATTGAGTTCCAATTCGAGGGTTTCATGGAAATGAGGTCTGGTTCTTCCGTTGAAGTTCAAGATCGATTGGTTTAAAAAATATTCAAGACCCGGTTGGTTTCTGAATTTGGCATATTTGCCAGTCGTTTGCAGCAAGATCTTAGCAATTGAGTTTTCATCTTCTGCTGGATTGGAGAAATCTAGCTCATTGAACAAGTCTGCAGTAATTTGACTTGTAATTTTCAAATCAGATTTGCTATTAGGAAGGGGAACAAAACAATTATTCTCGTTTTCTATGGTCAAAAGTCTCAAAGAATTCATTTCGGGTTGACCGTCTTTATTGATGTTGAACCATATCTCAACTGGGGGTGCCTCGGCTGATTCGTTTTCGTATAAAGATGGTTGAAATTTAAGCTGAGCTAAGTATTCGTGGGGATCATTAAGCTTGAAGAAGTTGATATCACTATCCGAAAGATCTGGTTCAGAATATGGAGGTAATGATATGATATTGTCATTAATTAATGGGATGTTGGTGTTGAAGATGTACTTTTCTGGGAGTACATTCAGTGAAGGTATGGATATAATTGAATTGTCACTTTGAGACAGTTTATCGTCAAAAAGAATATTTCCGAACGATACGGTGAAAAGTGGAGGAACCAACTTTTCTGGTTCGGCTCCTATCTCATTCTTACTGTAAGTAGTCAAATGATTAAATATATCGTTAACGTCTTCTTCTGACAAAAGCAGTTCCCCATTCGAAGATTCCAGATCAACACCAGGACTCTGTTTGGTAGGAGTCAAATATGACTTAAGTTCATCGATGTCGTCAAAATGAAAGTTACTTTCTTTAAGCAAATTAGAAGACTTGTAAATTTGTAGTTGCTGTTCAATGAGGGATGATGCAGGTGGTCTATTTCCTTCGAGTCTGAACAAGCTCTTAGATCTATTGAACCAGTTCAATGATTCATCATCTTTAAAAGGAACGAATTGTGCGTCATGTTCGGTATATCTATGAGGGAGTTTCAAATAGTTGGAAACATGAGGATTGTAGTCCAAATACCATAATAAAAGTCTCTTTGCTCTGCTATATTGGTTAGAGTTAAGTGAAGTTATCAGATACTGGTCCTCGCCTAAAGGCTCCAAGAACACTTGAAGCAAAGAACTCATTGATAGAATATCGAAATCAGGATTCTCTTTTTTCAACAAACTGATGACTTTAGAAAGATTCAATGGTGTTTGGATCTGTTTCTTCAATAATGAGTTCAACAAAATATTTGCACTATTTATCTGGGTCTGGGTTCCTTTGAAATGAATCGAATCATTCTTAGCATTAAACAGTATATGGCATCCAGTTTTCGTCAAATATTGGATGAGCAATCCTTCCCTTTGTAATAACAAAAATAAGTCTCTCTTTTGAAGTTTGGTCTCACTCGATATCAAGAAGTCGTCCACAGACGTCAACTTCCCGGACTTCTTATTGTTCCATATATCTTGGATAATCATTTTTACCAAGTTTGCCTTGGTCTTTCTTGCAATTCCACGTTTGGGTCCTGAATACGTAGAGTCCGAGTAACACACTTGTATGTAATCCTGAAGTTGTGATACCGAGAAAGAATTGCAAAGTTGGGTGGTAATGGATTTGAACTTTCGGTCACTTATACTAGAGTCTAGGACTTTGAGACTATCGATCATTTTTATATGAGATGAGTCAGCAACCTCTGTATCTTCATCACGGAATAAATTGGGAAGAACTCGAGGTTGGGTCGGAAGTGACACTGGTTTTCTTGTTCTATTTCTAGTTCTCAGCTTGATCTGGTTAGGTTCGAGAATAAGAAACGAGGAAGATGTTTTCTCAGGCTTTTCAACCGACACATTCTGAGACAGCTTGATACGCTCGAGAATATACTCATTCACCAATCTGCTCCCGTTAAATGTCCTGGAGCTGCTCGATAGTAGCCGTATCGGTGATTTTAGCATATTCTTCTGGCACTGTATTCTGGAGGAACATAATCTTCACTCATCTCGCTTTTTCGCAGAGGCGTGGGTGCACCGCACACCATTAGAGATGAATTATAGGTGTAGTGTGATTTCAATTGTGGCATTATACATGGCACAAGGAGAGACAATTCAATCGGGATACATCCATGTGGGCTATGAAGCAAACGTTTCCTTATAAATCTGATGAAAAGCATTTGATGTTGATCTAAAAATTTCTATATTTTGGAGTTGGATTTTAATCAACTAGACATTAAACCTCAGAAGAGCCTGTGAACACTATCGAGGAATTACTGAAAATATACAAGTAACAGCATTTCACCAATGTCTAACACTTTCGGTTCTCTTGTTTAAAATCACCACTAGCCTCTATCTGTTCATGCCCATACTATCAACCATTCAATGAAGCATTGCGGGAAACATCCAACCTATTAACAGAAGTCCTTGAAATCAAACCCCACAGGGCTTCCCACAAAGCGTAAGATCCGCTTGGTTCCACTTCGGCTACCGGCCCCGAACCCATATTGTATTATGCATTGTACAATTCCGTGGCTGCGAAATATTGCAAGCGATTTACTGCAACTGACTGCGACCAATTGCGACAAATAGGAAACAGACTCAACACATAAGTCCCCCTCGGCCCATATACGTTGAAGACTGTCAAGATCCGCCACCTCCATATCCTGCACACCACAACAACTCAATATTGCCCCCAACTCGCCCATACTCGCCGTTGTCTCTCGCAGGCTTTCCATTCTCTGTTGTCCGGACCCATTTTATTCCGGTTTCCGTGCGCACAAACTTTCCACCCGCGCACACTTTCCACACGCTCACAGTTTCCTCTCGTTCACTTTCCGCAACGACAAACTCATCAGGCCCTCGCTTAGATTATACCTGCCGCACTCCAGGTTCCTCGCTAGTAATCACTCTTCGCACGGGTGAGACCTCATCATGTATTCAATCTGTTATGGCCGTATATATATCCCCCAATCCTTCCCAAAGCTTTCCTTTGGATATTCCTGTTCTACTAATGTTTCCAAGACGCTTATCTGCTCTTAGACTCACTTCTGCTGGCTCCAGACTTGCCGTGGCCAACCAAAGGTCAATTGCTCCAGTGGCTCGTTTCCATAACTCTTCTAACAATAAATCAGTATTGAACCAGCAACAAGTGGTTTCACCGAACATTGATTCCATCCCTAATCTTTCTGAGATTCCAGACGATGTATCATATTTGAAGGATGCTACTTTATCTGAGTTGATGTCGTATTTGTGTATTGGTGCTGCTACTCTTAACAAGCCCATTTTGAACTTATGCATCAAAATGTTTCCTTATGTGCCAATGTTTGTTATTAAGCTGTTGGTTTACAAAATCTATTGTGGTGGTGAAACGATTCAGGAATTGTTTACTACTTCCAAAAGATTGGAACAAAGAGGTATTAATAATATGATGATCAGTTTGACTATTGAAGCTGCTGAAGGAGGAAAATCCATTGATCCCGAATATATTGTCAATGAAACAAACAAGTCTATAACCGATTTCTTGATCCCATCTACTTTGGAGAAGATCAAAGCAACTGACAACATCAACAACATCCCACCTAGTTACGTTGCATTAAAACCTACCGGATTTGCTGATAATGCCGTTGAGGTGTTGAGAAACTATTCAACCAGTCCAGATTTCGATATTTTAGTCGATAGAATCGCTAGGACAATCGAACCTATTTATAAGGCCAACTTAGAATTATCCCAGAAATACCCAGAAAGAAGCTCTCCAATTGTTGTTGGTGTTATTGATGCTGAGAAACACGATTTGCAGCCAGGTGTTTATGAGTTGCAAAGAAGATTGTACCAAAAGTTCAATAAGCCAGACCAACCAGTTTCCGTTGTTGGTACTTTACAAATGTATTTGTCTGAATCTGCCCAATTACTCACTTTAGAAGAGAGATTGGCAAAGGAAAACAACTATAGATTAGGTTTGAAATTGGTAAGAGGTGCTTATATTCATTCTGAAAAGAACAGATCCTCCATCATCCACAAGACAAAAGAAGACACCGATAGCAATTACAATACAGGAATAAGTTATTGTATTGAAAATATTTTACAATCTCAAAATGATAACAATTCCACCATTGGTCACTTAGTCGTTGCTTCTCATAACGCAGAGTCTTTGAATTTGGCTACCGACAAATTGAACCAATACGATGCTACCAACCCAAACAAGAATAATGTTGTCTTAGGCCAATTGTTAGGAATGGCTGATAACATTACTTATAACTTGATCAAGAATAAAGGTGTAACTAACGTCATCAAATACGTTCCATGGGGACCTCCATACGAGACCAAAGATTACTTATTAAGAAGATTAGAAGAGAATGGTGATGCTGTTAAGAATGACACAGGCTTCAACTTGGTCAAGGCTGTCGTGTCTGTTTTATTCAGAAGATTATTTAAATTTGCATAGTTTGTATATTATTAATGTGAAACGTTTAACTAAATGTTCTATCCCAAACATGGTTGCTTATGCAACACTGTACCACCCATTCCCAAGTTATTATCCTACCATTAGTTAAGCTCTTGGGTAGGGAATTCGAATTATCATATACAAGTATTTTTTCGGTTTTGTCAATGGTGCCCAATGCCTTCTTAAATTCGGTGATATTGGATTTCAATAGAAGTCTCTTTACACCAAATGCGTAGAATATGAACTCACAAACTTCCATCTCATTTTTATTGGTTTTATGCCGTAGTCCTATAACAGTAAAATCTTTTAATAAATGTCCATTAAGATTGATTTGTTTGATAAGTTGATGTCCTGCGTCTACACCCGTTCGAAATTTGAAGATGTCTAGACTTTTAATGCCGTTCATAACACTTGAGTGTCCAGCTGCAAGTAAATATGCTGGCCAGTCCTTGAAAGTCTGTGGATTAGATACGCAATCATGAATGAATTTCTCTGATAGTATAGGCCACCCTAGAGCTACAGTCTGAAGATACTTGGCACTTCTTGAGATCCCATTAGATATGAGAGACACAAATTGCGTTTCAGAAGCTTCCAGTTCATCCATAAATGCTAGTTCACATGAAGGATTCATTTTGTATTGGAAAAGACCCATGAATCCTTCTTCAATTATATCGCCTCCATTATTGACTATTACTTTAATTAAGTCTTGTTTCACATTCTCTTCGACTGCTGTAATACAGAAAAGAGAGCCGGAAAAGACACCTTCTCTTATTCTGTTTCGAGAACGAGGACTTCGATAATCAACTTTCAGGTCTTGAGTATGTCTATTTCGAACAGGAGTTTTCATATTATCGTAAGACATCGAAGGAATATGACCATTGAATATTTTACTCTGGAAGTTAACAGTAAATGTCTGTTGGTGTTGATACCAGTCATTAAGTTCCATGAATATTGATGATAAGGTTACCTTTATTTCTTGGGCAGACGAATTTCTTGTCTTACTAGTCTTCTTCAAGAATAATTGATTATACCCTCTGATACATGAAATACCGAAATTAGAATCCGTGCTTACAAGTGCCAAACCGGTGATATTATAGGGGACTTGTGAGCCCTTGAGTTTAACATTATCACCTATTCTTATATCTAAAGGATACAAATCATCATTTTCAATTTCAAAACATCCTTCTTCAAACAGGACAGTCAGAACATCCCTTCCTACCTTAACAATAGTTCCAGGAAACATCTTGAACTTATGGTGAGCCCAAACACTGTTCTTGGATTCAATATCAAGTTCCTCAAGAGCTGTGCCTACCTCAGCCCGTAAAACAGGGAGAGCCACCTGAGATAATTCAGAGGAGCTCAGAATCGTGGGCAATTTTGCTCTTTTAGCTGGCTGTATGTCATCTTCATCTATATCTTCGGGAGGAGAATGAATCACTTGTGTATCTTTCTTGTAAGGACTACTATCCTGATCTAAGTTTCGTTTCAACTTGATCCGATGTGTGAGTATGCTATCATCATACATTTGAGGTGCATTTTCATCATCAGTTTCAACTGACTCGACCAGTTCATCAATGCGATCTTGGATATTTGGTTCGCTCATCTCTTCTTGCGTATGAAATACCTGGGTTTGGGGAGGCTTCTTTTCAACGGTTCCAGGGATTTGGATCATACTACCCATTTGTGATCTCGGTGATGTTGAGGGATCGCCCATGTTAACATCATTGGGTTTGCTTTCTTTAGTCTCATTGTTTGAGAACGTAAGGAATCCCTCGTCAGTTTTCACCTGACTTAAGGTCTCATGCATTGAAGGAGAGTTGGGTCTTGGAACCAGTAATGGGTCTGCTATCCCCAACTCAGTTGGAGTCGATACAATAACTTCTTCCTCCGGTGTCAGTCTATTTTCTTCGTTACCGTTAGCTTTAAAATCAGCTTGAGTGGGTTCAATGTTCATTTCTTGGACTTGGTTTTCCCTGTCGAAAATAACTTGAGTAGGTAGTAGTCCGTTTGTCTGCTCTTGATTATCCATTATTACTTGCGTATCATCAGTATGTACTCTGAATTTTGGTGTTTTGGGGACTCCTATCACCTGTGTATCTCCTACTTGGAATGGTTGGTCAATCTGGGTATCTTCAACTGCCTTAGTAACGTTTATCACCTGTGTGTCGAACATGGTGTCCCCAGTGTGAGATTGAATATCGTATTGTTTGTCTATAACTTGAGTATCGTTCATCTGTTCCGATTTCTTGAAACTATACTTTCTCTTTTCTGTCTGAATTGGAGAAATAGGTATATTTTCCTCAGTCTGGTCGAATTCTTTCTGAAACGTCTCTAAGAAGGGACTTTGTTCTGTTGTGGAGTCGGCACTTACATCCTTTTGCGTTTCGTGGTATTGTAAGACGCGACCATTATTAGGGGAATCCATGGTAGATTGGTTGATCTGCTTCTTATCAGGACCAAAATTGAGACTGAGATTGAACTCATTGGTCTGGTTAGAATCGAACGTATCATCCTGGCCATTTTGTGGACTACTGGACCCTACAGCCGTAGTATTTACCATGGCTATACCATCTACTATCTAGAGATAAATTTCGCAGTGCTGCGAAATGTAGTTCTAAGGTAAGAACATATTCATTCAGCTATACACTAATTATTGCAAACGGACATTATAACTTGTAGAGGTGAAAGTATTCGAATCGAGTGTAATATAGATATTATACATGAGTCGTTAAAATTACATACATAAACTTCGTTACAGGTGGATTAATATCCAGAGTGCTGGTTATATTTTTGTTGCTCTAAAATTTGAGCTAATGCTTGTGGATTATTTTGCATTTGGGGGTTTTGCTGCACTATACTTGAAAGCATACCCATTTGATCTGCAGATAACCCAGCTGGCTGCTGGAATGTTGGCTTTGCTGGTAACCCAGGAACTTTATTTGGGCCAGCAGCACCACTAGCACCACCTAATTTGCTAAGAATTGAATCCAAAACAGAACTTTCTTGGACTGGCTCCTGTTTAATTGCTGGGGATGGCTGACGATATTTGACTTGTGTAGCTGATGGCTTCTCTTGTTTTTGTGAGGGAGAATAGTCCTTCTTGACAACATATAAGGCGTACAAGCCAGAAAGATTTGAAGTCTTTTCCATCAGTGATAAGAATGATGGAATCTTGTTATTATCCAAGGCGATGATGTAAGCATCTTTCACGAAAGGAGGTCTTCCCGACAAAACGCCGACCTTTTCTCTCGTTAAAAAGTAATTATATAGCTTGTCAAAGTCAGGGAAATCGTCAACAGGAGAGACTTTATACAAGTAAAAGTCTCTGCTTGAAACAACCTGATTCAAATATGGATCAGCTCTTGCCCTATCCAACTTACCTTCGATGTCGTAGAATGATCTTGAGAATATCTCCTTGGAAACTTGAATACAATTATTATGGAGTTTAACATCTAGTGGAGTTTTTGGTATCCGATAATTAGTAGCTGTAACATATTCCAATGAACCCTTGAAAGTTGCAAATTCGGGAAATGTAATTCTACCTTCCCAAACTTTTGAAGAAGCCATTGGAGGTAATTGAGCAGCTGAGGTTTTCAAAGCTGACTTAATCAACTTTGTTTCTTTTGGAGCTGGAGCTTTTTTAAATTCTTCTTTAGTAGTAGATCCTAGAATCTTGTCTAAATCATCTTCATCTAATTCAGGAGTACCTTCAGGTTCACCAAAAGAGTCATTGTCGGACTCATTGGCATAGTTGTAGTCATCATCATCCAAGGCAGCCGTATTATAACTAAAAGTGTTACCCACAGTATTGTCATCATTTGGCTTCTCAAGCTTCTTAGTAACAGTAGCAGACTCTTCTTCTTCAAATCTTCTATGGTCAACAGATTTGCTTACGATATTGACATCATTATCTTCTTCCCTATGAGATTCGCTGACATCCTCAACAATCTCTTCTCCTTTGTGAGTTCTTCTAATACGCTGGCCACCATCATCGTTGCTGGTCAAGACAGAACGACGAATAGATTCTTGACGGACCTTGTCAGCATACTTCTTCAAATCATCATCAATCTCTTCGGGAGATGACATCACCAATTTTTCAAAGGTTAATGTTTTATCCATCAATCTTTGTAAAACGTTTGGTTTCTTTAATAACGTCATGATACCTCTGCTCTTATCAGTATAATGTCTATCTTTCTGAGGAAACTGTTTGAATATAGCAGCCTCTATTCTCATCGACCAGTTCACAACAACGTCATCTTTCTTCGCACCCGAGTCCTCGTCTTCATAATCAGAAGGAATTTGGGATTTCAAAACATTGGTGAATGCCTTTGCAACATTGGCCCTAATTTTGTCTTTCATGTTGGTGTTCAGCGAAGATGTTTTTTGACGTTTAATAGGGGCCTTAATTTCAACTTCTTGTTCTTCAACCACATCATCGTCTTCTTCATCATCATCTAAGTTATCATCTTCGGCTGCACGCTTCTGTTTTTTCTTTTCAATGTAATCGTCATCAGGCGAAACATATCCATCTTGGTTATCCTGATTGGCAGAGTCATTATCGCTCTCATCGCTCAAATAAACACTAAAGTCCCGCAAAGAATGCTGACCTTTATTGGATCTCGAAGACCTTCTAGGAGGAGCCATGATACTAAACTACAAATTATCGATTTTACAGAAAGAAAAGATATAAACCGTTGAATGTGTAAAAAAAAATCTGACCCTTTTTCACATCGCGAACTTAAAATCGTTAGTAGTCACACGACTTTGGACTCTTGACACACAAACGTTTTCCATGTTCAACGTAATATATTCCTATATAGCTTATTCCTATAAATTTAAACAATTCTACAACCCCTTGATTAATGCCATGATATCATTATCTTCTCCCAAGACTTGTTCAACATCCAAAAGGGCTTGTTCATTAAAGAGCCCCGATTTAGTTGGTCTATAGCCTTCTGCAAATGCTTCAACTTTAGAAGCTCTTCTTCTCTTCAGCTTCGATGGAACAGAAGCAATGCTACTGCTCTTTCTTCTTCCCGATGTACCTCGTTTATGATTACTTAAAGAATATCTCCTTTGATTGAATTCATTGTTGGTCTTACTCGTGTGGTTATACTGAACACTTGCAGCCAATGGATCGGATGATTCATTAATTGAATTTTGCAATAATGATTTATTTCTGAAAGCCCCTAAAGGGACTCTCTTCTTGTTGTTATTGAAGTCATGCCAAATCTTAGCATCATCTGAGTCATCATAATCCATTTCGCTCATATTAAAAAGTTCATCTAAGCCAAGAGCCGAATCTTCACTGTGTGGTGTACCAACAATACTCTTTCTTGGTTTCCGTTCTCTTTCTACGTTCTTATGAATTGTAGGAGTAGTCCCATTCAACGTCCGAGTGCTCAACCCGTCAATTATTCCAAATGGTTTACTTTCAACTGCCACCCATGACCCGAGCACAGGTGGTCTGTAGTCTGCAGTTTTTGATGATAATACTTCCTTTGCCTTTTGAGAGCCCAAACTATTGGTGGACGCAGCAGGAATATTCAAATCGACATCTGTGGATTCACTACTGTCATAACCAATATCCTCTTCGGCGATAGCGATAAACTGAGTATCTGGAACCGGAGAAGATTCTGCTTTAATACCATGTTTAGATTTTCTTTTTGGAGGCTTTTTCTTGTGCTTGGTAGCATCACCAGAATCAGACTCGTTATCGGAGCTGAAGAAGTAATTCCACAAGTAAGAGTCATCTTCATCACTGCTATAATCAGTTTTCTTCCCTCTTTTAGGGGATTTGATAGAAGCTGCATCTTCATTAATGGTAAAATCAATTACTTCATCATCATCTTCTTCATCGTCACCAAAGTTAGTGAATGCATCGTCACTTGAATAGGTAGCAATGATTTCGTTATTTGTTTCTTCCTCATCAAATCCATTATTTTCAAACTCGTTAACCAAAAACTTTTCTTCCTCTTTCAAGAATGAATTCTCATCGTCATCCTCTTCTTCATCCATTGAAACCACTGAATTGTGCCGTGGCCCCGCAACAGACTTGTTGAATTCTTCCATATCGTTATCAGCTTGTAATGTAGCCAATAATTCATTATCATCAATTTCATAATCATCATCAGAATTTATATCATCTTCGTTAAACTTGGGAGCCAGTATTAACTGGTTGTTGAAGTCCAAATCAAATTCGATTGCTGTTGCTTCTGGAAGTTGAGGGAGATCAATTTCTTCACCAATATCTTCTTCCTCTGCAACTTGGGGTATTGGGACGGTTATACCGAGGTTCAAATCAGAGGTTTGGTCCATATTTTGGTCATCATCACTATCATTGTACTTAGAACTGTTTACATTGTCATCAGAATCGTCATCATCAATTGCGTTATCATTATAGTTGTCGTCGAATTCGAATTTGAAGTTGATATCTTCGGGGAGCGCAGCTTCACTTCTTCTCCTACCGAATTTAGGACCGGGAACGGATCCACTATCCCTCTTCTTCCTCTTTTCGATTGGGGTTGACGATTTAATCTTCTTTTGGGCCTGGAGTTTGACGAAATCCACATCCTCATCATCTGATGAGGAAGATCCGAAGTCTTCTTCTTCTTCCTCATCGTCATCGTCATCTTCGTCATCATCATCATCTTCGTCAAGATCTATGTCATCAACAATAGCATTCTCGCCAAACATATCTTCGTCATCATCGTCATCATCGTCGTCTTCGTCGGCATTTAAATCGTCACTGTATTTTCCTTTCCAGTATTTCTTTTTACTGAATGATTTAATAGACTTTCCTTTATAGGCTTTACTTACTCTCTTCCCAACTTTAGATTTACCCCCATCAATGACAGAACTCCTGTCAGACACTATGTTATCATTATCAGAGACTGCAGTGAGTGAAGAATCTGAATCTGAATCTGAAACATATACAGCAGCTTGACTTCCTTCCTCAGACAGTGATAATCCAGACTCCGAAGATGACTCAACTAAGCTGAATCTCCTATTCCGGGACTTGTTGGAACCCTTTGATCTAGGTGATGAGCTCTTCATGTCAAAGGATCCATTCTTCATGTATAAACTCAAATTCTTTCCTCCTGTTGTTGGTGTTGTATTACGTATGTGTTTTCCCTTGGTAGGGCTTGTTCCCTTTTTGGAATAGCTTTTCTTAACTGGACCTTTTCCCATATCTTGCGTGATTATTGTCTGCTCTTCTCAAATATTCGGCTGATTCTTAAATGGTATATTTCAATAATTAAATAGTTTAAAATCGGTTTTTAATACGTTAGTTTGATTGATTTTGATTGTGTAATTGACCATAATATGAAAAGTAGTTCCTACTTCAATCTGAATTGAATTGGTTCGAGTTTATAAGGAGCAGAATAAGACTATCTAATAAAAATTTTTTTTCTAATGCGTATTTTAAGTAGGTTTATCTAATGTATACGATGATAGCACTTTTTGGGCAATAGTACTGAATTTGAAAATATGTTATTATTCTGGAATAATCACAAAGGATAGGCAAACTATATATTCATATATATTCTATGTATTTGGGTATTTAACCATCTCTGTCTCCCTGTTGTAAAGTATGGCTGATATGGAAACTAGGTACTGCGATGAGCTAAATTTCATCTGAGCCATAGTGATAAGCAGGCCACAAACTTTAAATGCATTTTTGACAATGTGTAAGAATAATGAAAGTAAGAGTTACAAGTGTTTTACTATGTGAACCATTGGTCGGTCTTTCACAGATTGTGATCCATGGAAATGTACATTGGCGTTTTCTTACTGTATTAATATAATATACACTAATCTCTATCCTTTTTCTCAGATTCAGAAGTAGCAGTTAATCTGGCACTCAACTCAATTTGTTCTTTGACAACCTTAGTCAAATATTCAATCATAATAACATCTTGGTTGTGAGCAGCAAAATGCTTCTTCAATTCTTCTAAGTCAAACAAACTTTGTGGCTTACTGGATAAATTATTACTCAACAATCTCAACAATTCTAAATCATTATCGTCATTAACATTAAAGTTGTCCAAGTGGTTGGATAATCTGTCAATCTGACTAATAACATCGTCTATTTGTTTGTTCAAGATGGAGGAATCAGTTTCTCCGAAACTGGTAGGAGCATGGTTTATTTGGTTTTCCAACAATGAGTTTAATGCCAATTTTTCAGTGATGGTTCCAGTTATAACTTGATTTGGAATTGGTTGGAATACATAAGAAGTGGCTACATTTTGGGTTTTCCATCCGATCTTTTGATTAGAGTTGGTCTTACCAACTGATGATCCAATATAAGTGGAGATTTGTGGGTTGATGATTTGATCAGCTTCGTCTTTATAGTTAACATTTAAGTATATGGCGGGGTAAGGATATGCTCTATCTGTTCCCTTGGAATAGAAATCATGTATTAAACCAGTGGTGTTATCTATTTCTCTGGAGGTTCCAAACCATCCCAACACGCTTTCTTTTGGATGAGCCTTTTTGTATAACTGATATAAGGCTTTATGTTGATGATCTTCAATGGCAATAGAATCACCGGTTTCATCACAAGGAACCATGAATGCATCTCTGACTTCGAACTCAGATCCATCGTCTGATCTGTAACCCAAAAGAGTTCCTATAACTCTAGTGTTATTAGAAATGATCTGTTTAGAAACAATTTCCAAAATTTGGAGGTAGGCTGAAGTGTGGATCTTGACATTACAAGCACCGGTGTTCGAAGAAGCACCAGGAGCAGACACTCCTGGTCTAATCAAGTGCATAGGAGTACTTTGAACTGACATAATTGTTCGAGTGAATAGTTGAAAATTTTTCGTTTCTGGTAAACCAACTTTTGTCGCATTTGGTGCGCGTACGCTAAGTTTCTGCTGCTTTCAACTAAAGGCCAAACAGATGACTATGGATTCCAAAGTTTTCTGTAACACCTGGTTGTTCCTGGAAGATGATATATTAGAAAAAGGACCGAATAGAAAATATCTTTCAGTACGAGAAGAACTTCGGGCGAAGTTTAGTATTCAAGATTTTATCATCCGGTTGGGTACTCAGCTCAAGCTTGATTGTTATACTATATTTGCTACTACCATGTACATAAATCGATTTTATATGAGGGTCCCCATAACCAACTCAAAGTACTACGTAGCATCAGCTGCTATGGCCATCTCGTGCAAACTTCATGACAATTATCGTCAACCAGAGAAAATAGCGTTGGCTGCTTGTATGATCAAGAGTAATGGAAAGAAGATTACGGAAACCAGTGATGTTTTTTGGCAATGGAGAGATCAACTACTTTATAGAGAAGAACTTATACTTCGTTATTTGAATTTTGAATTAAATGTTGACTTCCCATACCCAATTCGTGATAATTTGATGGAGGCAGAAAGTTCTGGGCTTTTCAGCGAACGTAAATTTGAAATACTTTCCAAAACTGTATCTACTGTGGAAGTTTTGTCATCCCTTCCTGTTTTATTGGCATATGATGTAGATACGGTTTTTGCTGCTGTGCTTGTGAATTCCATGGTGCTTGCCAGAGAAAAGTTCAATGAACCTGAAGCTGTGCTTCCTGCTGAGCTTTTCGCCAACATTGCCTCAGATACGGCCCTTTGTTTCAAGTGCTATAATTGGATAGTCAATCTCTTACTGTCATGTGATTTGAAAGATCCTCGTGCTGCTGCTGTTGGACGACTTGCAGACACATTTACTCTGCTCCCTTACGACACTTTTGTATCAATATCGAATATATAATAATGGCTGCGAAATTCAGGTAACTTTTTTTGTGGTTATCAAAAATAGAGAATCATGGAAAATTATCAACATTTAGTGGACTTGCTAGGCCCATCAGAAGATATATCTTCTTCTCATTTGCCTAAAAATGACGTTTCGCTGGCCTTGATTGATAATAAGGGTGAATCTCGTTTTATTTTTCAGCTTTATAAAGAAGAAAGATTCTACCAATTGCTAGCTAACTTATCCTTCGAAAAGGTTAATTTATTGCCTTCCAAAACAAGGCTTATAGTATCCCTTATGTTGTTTCGGTTAGGAAGATATAATTCTGCACTCAGGGAACTAGCAGTGGCAATAGAAGTAGAAGTTGATAAATTTGAAAGGAAACGGTTAATATGCTATGAAGCAAAATTGCTCAAAATTTTAGGTCACAAGGCACGAGCAGCTATTTGCGTTGCTGAATTGAAAAGTCTGAAGGCCGTTATTGCAGGAGTAGACAACATCTTAAGTTTTAACCCAGATATTAAACCAATTCACGAACAGGCAAGGATGTACATTGCAGTTGATGGAAAATTTCCAGATGCATCCTTGGGGAAATTGACGCTCCTTATATATGACTTGGTCTCTAAGTCTATTGATTCTCTTGACGATAGAGGTAGCGATCCACTCAAATCCTTGTTTGAGGCTTCTGTTCTTGTTGGTCCACAATACTTGTATCAGCCCCTTGTGCTCAATCATAAAAGATATACTAAATACCTTGACTCACAAATTGACGAATTTCCTGAGTTAAACTTGCAGGTTGATATTTTACACGTTTTCAGAATGATCCAGGAAGCTACAAGCGTCTCTTCTCTTCCCTTCAGCTTTTATGCAAATTTGTTGGTCAAGGTCCAAATAATTCATGGAATTTTGGAATACTATCATAATAACTACTATGATGCAGCTTACTTTTTTATGTGGACACTAAACTTCATGGGTTTGATATCCAACTCCTACCCTCGATTGATTGATAGTA
This sequence comes from Yamadazyma vaughaniae, assembly GCA_030569695.1. Taxonomy (NCBI): domain Eukaryota; kingdom Fungi; phylum Ascomycota; class Pichiomycetes; order Serinales; family Debaryomycetaceae; genus Yamadazyma; species Yamadazyma vaughaniae. The sequence goes on along the minus strand of JAJMLO010000004.1, from coordinate 5,740 downwards.
GTTACTATCTATCAAAAATAACATCTAAATGCAGTGCTATATACCTTCTGCAATGTGCAGAGTTCGGTAGTGACCTCTGCTTCACACATGAAACATTGGAGAATATTTTAGTAAAAAATGCAAAGTTACATAGTTGTGAAGTTGCAGACTTTCTTAGTAACAGGTCTAGTATTGGGTTCATTAGCCATGGAATTGTTGAAGAAAAACTTGCAGAAAACAGGGCATATAAGTACAGAATTGGAGAGTTAGAGTTTTTGAGGTACGACCCCGACAACATAAGGCAAATGATATTTTACTATATTCACGCAATCACTCTTAGGCCACAAGATGACCCAAAGATCCTCGTTCTTCTTGACAGGATAATATGGGGATTGATCATGCAAGGTGGTAACCACATTGCTGTAATATGGTTCTTTCAAGGTCTTCGAGACTATTATCAAGTGGAATTTGATCTTGGGCCTCTTCAGTGCAGCGATGATTATAAGTACGTAATCTTTCGCAATGAAAACAGGCACTATTCTAATATGAAACAAATTATTTCGTCTACATTCTCGTTGCAACACCAGATTATGTGTGGAAAGGAAGGCGAAATTTGGTCCGAGGAGCTTAGTAATGCTTCTTTAAGTCCAATTGCATTTGAATCTCAAGATAAACTCTTTTTGATGGATAAATTGTACGATGAATTATCACCCGATTTCGTATCAAAAAATCTAGTTTTTACCAGTAAAGAAGGAGCAATCCTGGTCACAGGTAAAAGTTTTGCCGAGCTTTCCCAACAAAAGATCAAACGGTGTATTCAAATAAGTCGTAGCTATATAACCACATGGCAGCAATTATTCTGCGCTCACCATGGTGAAGTTCCAAAGGTGGCTGCAAATTTAGCAGATTATTATCTAGAAATGTAGACCGATGCGCGAAATTCCGCAAATTCACAAAAGTGATTACTATTCAATTAACTTAGTATGGACGACTTAGAACCAGACCACAGTATTGAAGGGTTGGACTTGTTCTTCACTAATTTGCGGGAATTATTTACACAAGATCCAAATGCAGCGTTCTTCAGAAATATTCCCATTCAGCATCATGACCGAGCCATTCAACAACTTAACGAAGCCATGAGGAGACATGATTTACACAGAAATCGAGAAAATAGCGAAGAAAGAGAGAATGGAGCTAGTCAATATATCTACTTAATATGGCTCTTGAACATCATCCCCCTCCCTGTTGTCAAATATAGAACGGTGTGGAGAGATTTGCACCCAAATCTTGGAGAAGCTATTTCAACCTTTTTCAAGATTGCGCTTCAATTAGCTACGAGAGTGTTCAGAATTATGCTCTTCATCATTGGATCATCAATGTATCTCCAGCGTATTGCTCGAACTTTGTTTATGTTTGGAAATGAACTTACATTTTCCAGGAATTTTTTCAGGGACGTTACGACGTTTCTTCTTCGGAATCAACTGGCGATTTTCAAGCGGTTTGAAATTATTGAATCCAAAGGAATTGCATATCTGATAGCCCCTTACGAAAATCCTTCTATATGGCAGTACTTCAAAGGAATAATGTTCCATACTCTTCTATTACAGGTCAGCTTTAAGTGTGACGAAGATAGTGGAGAATGTCATGCAGATACCGATCTGCTCATATTCAAATTCTACGATATTTTCCATTCGATTTGGCCCCAATCGAATGTCACAGGCCCAGTGATTATAACGTATCTTTTGTACGCGTTATTGGGTAATTTTATTTGCATGAACATATTATACATGTACTCGATTCACTTGGCTCATAAGTTGGGAAAGTTCTCTGGGTATCTGATAAATTTCTTCAGTATTTTGTGGAATGGTTTAACCACATTTATGATGTGATCGGGAATTGTGGGGTTCGCAGTCCGAATTTTCCACTTTATACTCCTGTCAATTCTTTACCTAATGAAAGCAGTAGTTTATCGTGGACCCTATAATTTCAAAGTGGAAGAGGTGGAAGATCCCAAGTTGGAAGACCTGGAGGACGTTATCCTTAAAGTGAAGTATTCGGGGATCTGTGGAACAGATCTTCACACTTATCGTGGACACCTTAAATCAATACCGGATGGACAAATCTTGGGCCACGAATTCGTAGGAATTGTCGAGCAGGTTGGTAATGAAGTCAAAAAATTCAAAGTTGGGGATACGGTTGTCAGTGCATTCACAATTCAGTGTGGCCATTGTTGGTATTGTCGGAATGGAAAATCCGGTCAATGTGACATTACCAACACTTTTGGAAAGAAAGGATTACCAGGAGGACAAGCTGAATATGTCCGTGTTCCATTTGCAGAAAATACTTTGGTCAAGGTCGATTTGGATCTCACTTATGTTATGATGGCCGATATATTTACCACAGGCTACTATGGAGTCAAAAAAATCATTAAACACAATGAAAAAAACGTTAGTGACATCAAGGTGTTGCAGTTGGGTGCAGGCCCAGTAGGTTTATGTGCCCTTCATGTGATGAAGTATCTTGGGTTCAAGAATGTTACTTGCGTCGATAATGTTCCTTCGAGATTGCAGAAGGTGTCTGATCTTGGGTTCGATGCAGTCAACTTTGAAGACGGACTTGAAAACTTGGGTGAGTACGACTACGCATTGGAAGTTGTAGGATCATCGTCAGCTTTGAAAACTGCATTTGATCATGTCAGAAGAGATGGTTTGATTTCGTCGTTGGGAATGGGACATGAACCATTGCCATTCACGGCTTTGGATTGCTATATTAAAAACATCAATCTTTCATTCGGTAGATGTCATTCTTGGTCTCTCTTTCCTGAAGCACTTGAAATATTTGACAAAATAAAACAGGATTTCAGACTGTTTGTAGACCATATTATACCAATTGACCAAGCAGAGGATGGATACAGGTTATTTGACTCTCATAAGGTCAATAAAGTAGTGATTGAATTTTAGGCATAGAAATATAAATTAACTAAATAGAAAACTAAAAAATACAAGCTTCTCCTAACACACCAGCCTACTTAACATGGGCTGGTGGTGGACCCGAAGGACGAGCATATTGATCATTCAGACCAGAAGGTTCGGATGGATAAGAGGGTGGAGCATCACCATAAGATGGGTCCTGCTGTTGGTAACTTTGTTGTTGATAAGTTTGCTGAGTTTGATCATATTGTCCATATGGTTGTTGTTGTTGTTGTTGTTGTGGAGGATATTGTTGTTGATTATATTGCTGCTGGTTGTTATTTCCCCAACCAAACATTGAAAACCCGTTATTTGGCTTCCCCAGGTAATACTGCTGGTTAGCACCAACAATTGGTCTCTTCCGTCTTTTAGTTCTCATGAACAAAAAAAGAACAAGAAGAATGATTGGGATTAATACAAGCCAGACAAGCCACAATCTGCTCCGATGATTGTTGTAGTAACGATTATAGTATCTTTCTTCCAATTGAACAAACATAGTGATAGAAAGGCTGAAATAAGATTGCGAAACGAAGATGAAATGTGTGAGGGTTCGGTAATTGCACGAGGCTTTGTCCGAGTTTTGCATCTAGGAACATTGTACTGTATAGTGTTTTCTGCTTAGATTTTCCACCCCCTCTTTATCCGAAGTCGCATTTTTGTGTGGATTAACCATGGAAACAATATAACATGAATGGCGCATGTCAGTAGTAATAAATCTCATTTTGTATCTTCGCTGGTTACGTACAACTTTAGGTTATAATGTCACTTGCCCAAAGTGTGACATGGTAGATGAGAATTATAAATCAGTCATTGGCGATATTGAAATTGATGACTGTTTACCCCTTGAGTCTCTTACAAATTTTAGTGAGTATCGTAGTTTACTAAGGTCCCGTAATTTTGGTATTCATCACAATTCGACGCGATAACCATCTGACACTAACAATTCAGCCATGAAGATGAACCACTGAATTCGAATCACCTCCAGAAAGAAACAAATACATATAATTATCGTATGTATAACTGGAAGGATAGGGAGGCTTTTTTCAATGTCTAGACTCAAAGATCAGGTGATTCAATCGCTTGGATGGTCCAAAAACTTGGCATAAAACCAAGAAATACACGTCGGTGGGCTAAGGAGTTCAAGGGAAGTGGAAACGAAGCTTTGCCATTTCCAGGGTCAGAGGAAAAATAGCTAGCTCCAAATTAAACGAAAGCCATAGTGACATTTTAAACGATTTTGTCGACGAATCCTTCCTCATTAGACAATGTGTTACATAACCTTTGTGACCATTTCGTGGGTTTGAAAGAAGTACGTCATTTCATAAATTCTTGCGAGAAGAATGAGTTTCAACTTTCAATGTTGCTAGAAAGGAAAGCGTTGAAAGAAAATTCTATAAGAAAATTCAAGAAATGTTTGTCTTTGTACCAAATGTTTTGAATCTGGATACTGAATACACTACTAATTGTGTATTGATTGACGGAGCTGGGTACAACATCAATATGAAACATTCGGGGGTTGGCCCTCAAAGGGAGGATCCCCAGTGGCGGGTTAAAACACCTCCTACTGGTTCAGGGAAGAGGACAATGTTAGGAGCGATTTGCTATCACTGTGTTGTTCAAGTAAGCTTAAGAAAGCCGAAGGCCCCGTCTCTGGACAAAAAGGGAAACGTCAGCAACGACACATCCAAGGATTCTCCAAAGGTACCGTTTCCGGGCATTATAAGCAGATTCCTCTTGATCTCATTGAAACGATGTAAACCCACCCAGTTATGAAGGGAGCTATTGCAAGCATTGTTCACACAAAATGTTATAGTTTAGTTTACTTACTCCCACTTTCTCTGGAATTGAATCCAAGTGAACAATTCTGGCTCCAGGCAAAGAGCAAGTTGAAGATATAAAAGCATCCTCTGTGAGGAACTCTTTCTAGTAAAATTAAAGAGGCTGCAAATTTAGTGTCTGTTGACAATAATATCGAACATTTTGAAAAACGCTTCACTACTTGCTTGGTAACAAAGCATTTTTGAAATCTTGTGATATTTGTGACAACAAGTTGCAGCCATCCCTCTGGTCTCTGTGTAATATTTGGATACTTCTAAGAACGATAATTTTGTTTATGGTTGGCTCATTTTTGCACTGGTCGCAATACGACAAATTTATAGCTTCTAGTACGATATTGGTTCCAGCTTGGACGGAATAACATTTTCTTTATTTGAGTCTTATATATTTCCAACAAAAATTCTTTTAAGCAAGTAGCGATTATGACACTAGAAACATCACTAATTTATTTTCATATATGAGGAAAATGATTGACCAAGATATGTGAATTTAAAAAAATTCTCTAGATTTGTTAAGGAATATATGAAAAGGTTAACTGGCTGTAGTTATGTACTGATTTATAAATCACTTTTGAATGTATAAATAATTTCATCTTGTTTGAAGTTTGGAGTGGGCTTCGAGTGGGGGTATTTAATCTGTACAAGAGGAGAAAAAAGCAAACTTATTTATTCCAACTATCAACTAAAGAGATGTCATAAATAACTACTTTACCATGAGGGTTTCAGTTTTCCCGTGGTCTGTTAACATACTTTTTACCACCAGATCTGGCTCTCTTGACCAATTCAGTGTCTTCGTCTTCTTCGCCAGGAATAAAAGATCTACCAGTTTGGCCCTTGGTTCTACCATCACTACCATTACCAGATCTGGCTCTCTTGACCAATTCAGTGTCTTCGTCTTCTTCGCCAGGAATAAAAGATCTACCAGTTTGGCCCTTGGTTCTACCATCACTACCATTA
>JAJMLO010000003.1:659751-883160 GCA_030569695.1 Yamadazyma vaughaniae | reverse complement strand
TTTCTCAAGAACCAATGAGATAACACTCCAATGTTGGTACAGAATATCATACTTGCTCCAAGACCTCCAAGGATACTGTAACTTAAAATAAACTGATATGGCTTCAGTGCCCAAGAGCTACATAGAAATCCGACTGTGAATAAAATAATTCCTATAATCAATGGAATCCTGGCACCAACCTTATCAAAAAGAGGACCAATGACTAATAAAAATCCGAACTGGATAAATGAATTGATGGAAAATATCCAACCTATAGTTGAAACTGGTGTATCTTTAAGAATATGTTCCAGAAGATAATTTTGCAACACCCCGTTGGAGTTAAGAAATGCCAAAGACGCGACCATCCCACAGAATGAACCGAAAAGGACAAGATAAGCTTGAGAGCCACCTTCAGGAAACATGGCAGGGTCATCCAATAACGGTATTTCTTTGCTGTTAATTCTCACGACATCCTCTGTAGCACTTATTTTATCATTTGTTGGCTTTTCGATGTAAGAAGACCGAGGATCCGATCCCTCTTCGTTGAATCCAGTCGGCATGAATGAATCCTTCTATTTGCTGGTTCGATATCGCCACTCGATACTATCGGCAAATATATATTTTAAAGCCTTTTAGAAATAGGGCCCTGCTGAAAAATTGAACAAAACTATTTATGCGCAAGTCGCTACTTTTAAATGTTTTTACGATACCAAAATTAAAAATATACTTTTGGGCATGGTCCACTCCAAACTCACTTATTGGCCTAAAAATATTTGTAATGAAAGCCACTTGAATACTTCCTTATGCCCTCGGTTACGTGAGTAGGGCCCTCTTATTGAGTTTTAGACGGTGTACCGCACTCGGTCCGACTTTCCAGCCAAGCCGTGTCACAAATATGATCGCCCATCAACCTTCCTGCTGATAAGCATAAAATTGCGCGTCCACCTCAATTTGATGTCAACTAGTTGCAAAGTCTAAGTGACATTTTATGTTTTATTTTATTGATATTCCAACAAGAAAGTGACAATTGATGGTTTTGACTCGGCATGTTCATCTTTTTGTGTTTCCATTTGTGATCGTGGTAGGGAAATCGGAGTCAACGTGAACGAAAATCGAAAATGACTACAGCTTTAAGGTACAGTTCACAATTAAGCTTCTTTTTTTTAAGATTTCCTTGAAACATCTATATTTATACAATAGACACTTTTGCTTAACGTGACTCTGAAGACCATCTGAGTATATGTTATTGGGCATATCAGGTATACACACCGGGATGACCTAAGTATAAGTAGAATCTGTTCATCAAACACCCATAGCATCCGACAGAAGTTCAAGGTACATTGTTCAACAACTTCTCTGAGCTCATTATACATTAGAGAAAGCTCGGATAACTGACCTGGAAGCAGAATCCCGTAGGGTCACCTGATAAAAAAAACTAACAGATACTTTGTAAGCCCTGTTCAAACTAGCTCTATTTAAACAAGGTCAGTAATGTGGAATTAATTCTATGAAATGTACTCTACTAGCTGTTTGATGTTGATAAGTTTGATTTTGTGAGTTTTGGAAAACTCTATACAATCATCCAATCTCATCATGAGACCATCTTCATCTCTGACCAATTCACAAATAACACCTGCGGGCTGTAAGTCGGCTAATTCACATAACTGAACAGCAGCTTCCGTGTGTCCTCTTCTGTTCTTTAATAAACCTGGAACAGCTCTTAATGGCAAAACATGGCCGGGTTTAATGAACTCGGATGGTTTCGAAGTTGCATCTGCCAACTTGTTCGCAGTCAATGCTCGGTCATGGGCAGAGATTCCGGTGGTTGTACCAATACCATAGTCACAAGTCACAGTATAATTCGTTCCGTGCTTATCTGTTTTATTGGCAAACATTGGGGGTAATTCCAAAGCATCAGCCCTTTCTTGGGAGAGAGGAACGCAAACGTAACCAGAAGAATACCTCACGAGAAAGGCCATTTGTTCTTGCGTGATAAGCTCACCAGCCATTATTAAATCACCTTCATTTTCTCTGTCTTCATCGTCCATGACGATTAAAAATTCACCATTCTTAAATGCTTCGATGGCTTCGGGTATAGGCGTAAAGACGTTTGACATGTTAAAGGGTATGTCCGATCGGGAAAAAAAATTAAGTTGGAAAAATGCTGCTTTTATGGAATTTTTCACTTAACAGCTGACAGTCTTGAGAATCGAAAAATATTATATTATGTAATTTTACTAATAGATATGTCATCGATGATTATTAATTTTTGCACCTAAAATACTTCCGTGGATATATTCTGAAAGACAAAGATTCAAGCCATCCACAGTTTATCACTGCTACTTCGTACCTTGTACGATTTGGCTTGCCAGAACTCTTCGCCAATATTCATGATGGTCCAGATCCAATACATTCCTAATGTCTCTATGACGTCAGAAATCACTAGATAGACGCTTTGTAGGATTTCCCGACTTCTGTACGTAAAAAATCCTCCTAATTCTTCTTCAGGCGAGTTTATTGGATGCTATGCTGGACGGTAGGTTTGTAATTGTAAGATTTATTCTACTTTTTACAGCCTCTCATTTTATAAAGAGTTGCAAATTTTGCAAATTTACACTAATAAATTAAGAAAAATGATTCTCTCTAATAAATTCAAAAAAATTGGCAAATTGAACACTTTATGATAATTACACAGCAAACTACTCCATGGCTAAGATGGGTACGGAACTTTAGTGTGGAAGTAGAAGGATCATTTTATTGAACTTTGCAACTTTTACTTGAACGAAAATCAAGCGCACAAAATGAATCTTTAATGCAAGCACCTGAGTTTAGTAAAGAGATCACAAAAAAGTACCCAGGAAAAGATGGTCCATTGTTCACTTTCCATAAAGTAGAGCAAGCAGGAACTATTATATTGAATATATTGGTGGATGGAATTGCAGATACGACGTTGGAAATCCCTCTTAACTCTCAACAAGCCATCAACATTCTTTCCAATATTTCAAACTTCGAAGATGAAGAACAAGCCCTTGAATTAGAACCCAGAATAATCATCGGGGACCACAACAATTATAAAGTGCAAATAATAAGTGGTCAAATAGGGAAACTTTTACTACAAAGTTTATCGGAACCAAAGTCAGTGATTCTTTCAATTGGTGCCAAGTGGTTCGGTAGAGGTGATGAGAATAATGAACAAGATTTCGAAAAACTTATGTTTGTCCTTGAAAATGTCAAAGAGTTAATAGGCCGTAGATAATGATTAAATATATTCTAATTGTTTTCCGTGTGTATATGTATATAATCTCCAAATATATAGAATTCAATTTTGAGTTCTGTTCTCTAGTTCTTCTTCTTAGAAGGTCTTTCCTTAGAAGCAACAAGTCTCTCTTTAGTGTAGATCGATAATTTATGAGGAGACATAAATTCTCTGCATACCTCATCAGTGACCTTAGCTCTCTTTTCTTGGTATTCTTGAACGAACTTAGAGACCACTTCAATACATTCTTTCTTCATTTCACTGGATAAAATTTCACCCTTTCTATAACCTTCGGCCAATTTCACCAATTTTTCGTCATCATTATCGAAGAAAGACAAGTATTGGAATGCAACATCAACTTCTGGATTACCTCCCAATTTTCTGTGCTCTTCAATAGTTTGTTTACCTCCAGAGAATGCATACTTATTGATTTTCTTTTGAATCTGCTTTGGAGTATCAGTCACAAAAATAGAAGTATTAGAGTCGGAAGCAGACATCTTAGTCGAGGCACCCTGCAAAGCTGGGAAGAATTTGGCATGTATCAAGGCTGGCTTGGAATACTTAAGTTTGTCAGCCACATCTCTACAAACTCTGAAGTAAGGATCTTGGTCAATGGCACATGGAATCAAACATGGAGTCTTGGCAGGTAATCCCAATACATCAGGGAAAGATGATGGGAATGAAGTAGCAATTTGAATACTAGCGAAGTGAACTCTTCCAATACAGTCACTTTCTTGAAATCCGAACACTGCCTTGGCAGTAGAATAGGTTATTTGTCTTGAGGTCTTAACAACGTTTTCGTAGAAAGCACCTCCCATGTATTCCAAGTCGGAGAAGATAAATGTCTTTTCCAAGTCGAAACCGACAGCGATAATATCTTTAGCGTTCACAAAAGCATATTTCTTGACATCTTCGATAGTCAACTTTTGTTTGAACAAGAACTTCTCGTCATCAGTCAATTCGATAACCAAAGGAACATCAAATACATCTTGTAACCATTTGGTGAAAACGAAAGGAACAAGATGACCCAAATGAATGGAGTCTGACGAAGGTCCTCTTCCAGTATACAAGAAGAAAGGTTCACCATGTTCATATAAGTCTAAAATCCTCTCTAAGTCTCTTTGAGAGAAGAATACTCCTCTCTTCAAGAATGGGTGAGGTTCATGACCGGTGACTTCTTGGAATCTAGTTAAAGTTTCTGGAGTAATGTGCTTAGTACCGAATTGTTTTACCAACTTATCGTAGTCAATACCTTGATTTTGACCATCAACGACGGCACCTTCAACTTCCCATGGGGTCACAACTTGCTCAGAACCTTTGATGTCGAGGTTTTCGACTCCTTCTTGTACTTTTTCAGTCATTTTATTAATGTGGGATTTTTTTCAGAGAAATTTCTGGCGATTTTATTTTCTTGCACTTACAGAAAAAGTGTCATACTGAGTAAAACTGAAGAGTAATCTGATATATACCATTACGAAAAGTTACGAATTGCTTTTGTAGTATTATAAATACATCAAGTAAGTATACATGAAATAAGGGACTACATAAAAGTTTAAAAAAATCATTAATTATTGTATATTTTTTTTAAACCCAATGCATGATAAAAATATATAATTCTGTCTTTTTCAATTTTTTGTGTTTACCCCAAGTCTATTTTATAAGATAACTTAGAATTGGAGCTTAGTGAAGAACCATTTATTTTTACCAGCTTGATATCTTTCTTCGAAAGCCTTCTTGACAACCTTCTTAGCTTCTTCTCTTTGAGATGGTTCTTCCAAAGATTCAGTAGTGACAGAAGATTTGAAAGCTTCGACATCCAAAGTGTATCTGGTTGGCATTAAGTGGTTGTAGTTGACAACCTTGATGAATGGCTTGACCTTAGATCTCTTGGCGGTTTTCTTAGCACCCAAGTTCTTGGTGACCTTCAATGGGTATCTTTCGACACCAGCAACGATGGCATGTGGGAATGGGTGAGATTTGGAACCTTCATCGTGAGACTTCACAATGACGACCTTCTTACCGGCGAAACGACCACGGACAACAATAGCTAAATATATGTTAGTAAAAAAACTTTCATCTTCCTATCCTCCATTTGTCGATGATTTTCCTCATCCTTTGCTGCTTTGAAAATGTTTCAACCAAAGTTTAGGTACTGAGGTTCTATGGATCTTAATAGGACCTAGTTAGATGAGACACTGTACCGGATAAAACAGTCACTATGGAGACCAGTCTGGCTGGTGATTTAGGGATAATTTGAACTCTTCTCAAGTCATGCGAGTTAACGATGGGAATGGGGATTGATTTAATAAAAGGATTTGGAACAAGGTGGGATTTCTTCGACAATAAGGATAGTGTGTACCATAGCACTTAACTAGTACTATGCTGAAGATATTACATACCAACTTTACCTGCTTTAACGAATTTAGCACCCATATTGATTATTTATTAAACTTGGTTAAAAAGTTTGCAAATTTTTTTCAGAAAATTTTTGTATAGAATTTTGTGAGGCCCAGTCCTCCATTGGAAAAAAGTGAAAAATTACACAAAATTGCATTTGTGTAACTTTCGCATATTTGTAACCGCACTACACATCAGGTGAATACTGTGACTGCTTTTCTCGGTTCTCAGCTGCGAACGGGTGTGGGTCTTAATTGCGCAGCTCAATGCTTACATAATGTTGATTATCGTTAATGGATGCAAAATGTATTGAATACTTTGTTATATAACTATTTTTTACGATGGCTCCTTGCAAGAAATTTAGAGTTCATGGAAGTGATTGCTTGTGGATGCGTACTTGAGGACGGTCTAGGTTTTGTTGTGACTGTAGATGATTTCTTATCCTCTTTAGTGAAACTCGATCTTCGGTTATTACTAGGAGGTATATGGCTGTTATTAGACACAGCCAATTGTGCTGCATGTAACATTCCACTTTCATGCTTGCTGCCTAAACCAGTAGACATGTCTACACCTCCAGTGGCGTTTTTAATAGGTGGTGGGGGTTTTCTTTTAACTGAGGACCGATGTTGAATCCGGTTTGTTAAAAGACTCTCTCTATGATGTGCTTGTGAACTTTTGGGATCGGGGGATTTGGTGCTGGAGTCTTTCTCTTGCTGACGAGATTGTGACTGTGGATAGTTCTGCCCATTAAGAGGAGAACTAGCTTTAAATTGAGGTGATTCCATGAGTTTCGGGCTGCTCAATTTACTCTTAGAAGACGAATTACTTTTCCCTTCAGCATCCGGAGACCTTTCCGATTTGTCAACTTTTTCTGCCGCTAATCGTTCAAATTGATTAGTTTGAGCTTTTGCCAAAGCTTCGGTCCATGAATTGACGTCGTACTTTTCAACTTCGAAAGTGAATGTGGATTGAACTGACTGGATTGCAAATATTCCAGTAGTGGGTAACATTTTCAGAAGTCTTCCGTTATTAGAAACAACTTCTTTAAAACAAATGAACCAATGATTCAACCTGATCTCTGATATCAACCTGTAATTGGCATCTGGATCGTTTCTGAAAAATATCAACACTCTACCATGAGTTGTTACTAACATTGTACACGTGCGAGGCTTCTCAAGAGGATGCTGACTCACCGGTTCACTAGATTGTTGTTTATCCTTATTCGATATACCGAATCTCTTTAATAACTTACTCAGCATCTTGGAATTAGACACAGAATCCGGTGGAGGCGATCCAGAAGGAACTTCTTCGATAAGAAAATAGTCTCTGATAGCTTTTGCTTCATCTACTTCTTCCTCAGACTCATCATGTGAGTGGCTGTTACCGTTCCGTAAACCTCCTCCATTACCATTGACCACCTGACTCAAGAAGCTGGAGTTGCTTCTGTTCTTGTTCTGGAAACCCAATGGGGAATCATGGATCAATCCTCTATGTTTCTTTTCAAACTGATCTGTAGAACATTTCGTCGCAATAACGGCCCCTATTTTCAATATTCTTTCATCTTCATGCTTAAGATACTTACCCCAAGCAACTTCAAGAGGCGTAAGGGATGAAACTTCCATGACCTTAGACTTTTGTACTTTTGGCTTAGGTGCTTGTTTTGTTCTGGTTGAAGATCTTGAATATGAGTGAATACTAGTTATTGTCGGACGCAAAATGTTGGTGCCCGGAATGTATTCAGGCACAGGAGTATGTGCTGATGTAGAAGGAACTCTTGAGGCAGCTGGTGTAGGTGTGCTCTCACTTTTACGAGACAGTGTTTTATAAATATCCGAAGAATCTTCCGTAGCTTCTGTGATATCAGAGGTGGTGTCTCCGTCTTCAGGTTCTGGTGAAGATTCCTTCTTGTTCAACACGTATGCAGCTGCAGTAGCAGGATTCACTGGAGGTGGTACAGCTGAAGAAGATCCACTAGGAGCAGAAGAAGGGGTCGATTTCGATCCAGCTGAACTACTTGGTTCACTGGCAACACGTTTTGCAGCGTTAGAATTTTTCTTTTGCTGAGTTCTTTTATTGAGAACAGATTGGGCTGACGGAGATTTAGTCATTTCAGGCATTTTCATCATTGATTTAGCAGACATCTTGTAGGGACCCAATTCAGGAACCCTTGAATTCCAAACACTGTTGAAATCGTTGAAGTCAATATCTTGGAAAAAATAATGACTTTGGATTGTAGGAATATTAGCTCTTCTGGATGGTTGTAAAATCAAAATCTGCTTGAGAAGGTCTCTCAACACCAATGGAAATCCTGCACTGAATGCATACTGCAATTTAGTAATCTTCTGGAAAGTAAGATACTCATTCGCAGCTTTGAATGGCGGTTTACCTGCTATCATTTGGTACAAGATACAACCAAAAGCCCAAATATCACCAGGTTTCCCGCAATATTTATTCTCAAGTAATTCTGGAGAAACATATTCAGCAGTTCCTACAAATGATTTGGCTCTTACGTCAACGGGGTACTCTTCACTTTCATCATTCCGCTTTTCAAGTAATCTTGCCGTACCAAAGTCAGTAATTTGAATTCTCAAATCATCATCTAGAAGAATATTTTCAGGTTTTATATCCCTATGAATGATTCCATTGTCGTGCATATACTTGATTGCATCTAAGATTTGAGCACCAAAGAACCTAACGCAATCCTCGCTTAAGGTGTTATATTTTTTGATCAAGGACAAGAGTTCTCCATTGGAAGCATAATCCAACACAAAGTAAAGGGAATCTTTATCTTGGAATGTGAAGTATAAAGAGACTATACCCATTCGATTACTTAATCGATTCAAAGCATGCTTTTCAATGTTAACATACTTGACCTTTCTCTCTTTGATGATATGCCTCTTATCAAGGATCTTAATGGCATACTTTTTAGAAGTGATTTTGTCTGTGGCTAAAACCACGGTTGAATAAGAACCCTCTCCCAATTGTTTGCCAAATTCAAAATCAGTGACGTTTCTTCTAATCACCGTATACCCTGAGCTTTCATCCCCTACAGACTTGGAGGCAGCGCCTCTTTCAACCCAGCTTTCCTTCGAATCATCCTCACTAGCCGTTGAAGTAATAGGTTGGACCTTATTATTATCATCCAAGTTTAAAGATTTTAGGGCATCTGTGGACCTGTCAGGAATCCGATCAGGCGAAATAATGTCTTTCAACTCATGTTCAATGGTGGGAGTGTCCAAAATATTAAGTGAAGTGTTCGACATGGCATGTGGTCTATGAGGTTGAAAGTCAAAAGAAGAACCTGATTTAGGAGTTTGTGGAGCACTTTGAATGGCACTATCACTATCCTTTTTCAAAGAAGAAAGCCTAGAGGAAATGTGAACAGGTAGATTTCTTGAGTAATCTTGGCCATCAGCAAGTCTATCTAGAACTTCATCTGGTATTAATCTTTTTGAGGCCCTCAGAGGGATTGGTGGTGCAACTTTATGAGTTTCTGAATCGAGAGTGTCATTGCTATCATTTGTTTGGGAGGATACATAGTTCTGGAAGATATCATCTAAATCCTCATTCAAGTCTTGTAAACTTCCGGCATTAGCACCTGCATCGTAAGACAAACGATTATATGAAGACATTTATGATAAGTTGATTTGGTGCTAGCTGTTATCACAATTGTTGGGGAAAAACCCAGATAATAGGGATTAAAGGTTAAATATGGATGAATAGATCAAGGGATTGTTTCATTCAAAGTACAATTGATATTGTATTGAAAAATATGTAATGATTTCAATAAATTTCTATTGCTATAGCCACCCAGGTTGTTATTAGAACTGAATTTTGAGATTCTAAATATTTACATGAAATCTCGAAACCGTGAGAATTAGCAGATTGCACTACAAACTTACATCATTGATCCCCTTTTGAAACTCGATATAAACTTTCAATAATTTATTGATATCAACATAAGCATTAGGTTGACCTTCTTGTACTTTCTGTTTGTATTGTCAATTATACAATCATGGCATTTCCACTAGAAAGTGCACATATAATATCTCATTTGAGAAGTTCATATCTTGTTCTGTTCGAAACTGATGATGATGCCAAAAGAATACTATCTCCGTATTCGGATGACAAGGATGGTGAAATGTACAAAGGAATCTTCGAGAAGTACACGTTGCTGCTGTCTCCACCTATTCAATTAACTTCAACTGATAAGTTCCATGACTTGTCCCAGGGACCAAGCAAGTCAAAGAGAAGGAGTAAGATACGACAACGTAAAAAGTCTCACGACAACGGGCATTCTCGAGTCAAATCTGATGATACCATCGATATCAGAGATTTGGTTGCGGATGCTCCCGATATCAATCCAGAATCTGCAATTAACAATAGAAGTAATTCGTTTTCCAAAGTCGATGTTGAGGGTTATTCCTTTGATGACAATGAAAACCAATTGAATTACACACATACGATTAAGAAGGGGGCAAACAAGAAGAAGAATCTCATAAGAATCTTTCAAAGAGATAATGACGGATATGATTCGGATAGTAGTGATGACTCAGTGAAAACAACCAAGCTTGATTCTCCAGAACCCGAAGCTTCTGCCCTGGATACAGAGGTAGTTCCCAAAATTCAAGAGGAACCCGTTGATGTTTCAGACACCATAACATACCAAGGACCAGAGTCGAATGTTTCTGACCAAGATCATTTAGTGAGCCAGGATAATGGTCTGATAACAGATCTTGACAATGATGGAACTGGTAATGAATTACCTGGTTCGACAGATTCCTTCGACCCTGATGAGACCCTTGATACAAACTACTCTAAAGATGATGACGACGACTATGACTCGGATTCTGATGCCGAATATTATGACTATGAACAAGAAGATGAAGATGAGGATGACGAAGATGAAATCTCATCTGATGATTCCGCATTCACTGATATAGATAGAGATTCCTTGATTGAAACTCCATCTTTATTGGACTCTTTTGACACTAGGGAATTCTCATACTCCAAGAAGACAAAGATCCTTTCCTCAAAGTTCCGCAAAAAGAAGCAAAGAGCTCACTCTTTTAGTAGTACACTCCACTCAAGCAAGAGTTCTAGTAACCTTAACGGGGATAAAGCTTCACGGATTACTTCTTCCAACTCCAGCACAGCATTACCTTCTTTGAGGACAAAGAAGGCAGGTCTTAGGTTTGAGAAGATTGATCCAGTCTGCCCCAAGAAAGGAGAGACTTCAAAGCTTAGTAGTCTTATCCAATCGAGACATAAATCCATCAAGACTAATCCTCTTAACTACTATAAGTTCGTTGGCGATGAACTTCTTACAGGTTCAGCTAAAAGAGTTAAACTTGACATTTTCATTCCACCAAAAACGACTCCTAGTATCGTTGGTTTAATGGTCAATAACAATGTTGCAATATCGGACTGTATTGGATTCATTTTATTACACATATCTGAAATGAAGGAATACAAAAATTCTGAAAACTTTTCATTATATCCAAACCATTGGAGATTAGAATTGGTCGACGAGGATGGTGAGAACTATGGCTCCTTTGGTATACTCGAAAGGAACAGATTATTATCATCATATAACAACCCTACGGAATTGGCAATTTGTAGAGTCCAAGACGAAAAACAGATCAAGAAATTTGAGCAACAGTCACCATTGGCAATAGAATTGAAACAAAACTTGATAGCTTACAATAGACAAGCCCTGGAGCTGGAAGAGGATATTCCAGAGGTACCTGATTCATCGTCCGAGCTTGTTACTTTAACAATTATAGATCCAAGAGGAAACGAAGCTCAAATTGAAGTCGACTCTAATTCATCAGTTCAAGAAGTGTTGTATGACTTCTGCTCACAGCGTAGCTTGAATTCCGTTAACTATGGCTTCAGGCTTAAGGGACAAAAGAGGGTTGATTATATAAACAACAATAACGGAGTTACCACCGATGATACATTGAAATTTGATTCTGTCATGGGTAAGGAGACAGAAGGAAGATTGTTGAATAAAACAGAAATTGTCAAAGAAGTGGAATCTAGCACTTTCGAGATCATTCCTTCTCGGTCTGGACCTGCTCAATCTTTGCTTCTTAGTGACGCAAATGGACCCAGCTCAATTCTCGATTCCACCATTTCACCCACCGCCAATGTTAGCATTATAACACCACCAGTTCATACAGGTACTCTTGCTAATGCTGCTGTGTCCTCACTGAGACGGCCATCAGATGATAAGAAGTCAAACAATCCTAAAAAACCACTGGTCCCCAAGCCACAATCTAGATTGAGTACCCATGAAGCAAATAAGTATTTTGATGATATGATTTCCAATTTGAACTCAGGTTTACCATCGAATCCTAAAGCAAGATATTTTACTTGGAAGGTTTGGAGAAAGAAAACCACAATTTTAAATAAGATTGAAAAATCTCTTATTATAGACGGTGATTATATTAGGCTTCAACCTCCTGAAGATAAAGCTTACACAGTGAATCCAGATGACAATCCCTTCTTATCATCACAAGCTGGCAACTCACATCATCATCGTCATTTGCATCATTATAATTATTCCAACTATTACAATAGTTCAATGCTCAAGACTAGTTCGTTCCACATAACTCAAATCGTGAAACTCAAGCAGTATAAGGGCAGTAAAAATCCGAATCATTTCAAGATTGTGATTGAAAAGCCAGGTAAAGAAACGAACATAAAAAAGAAATATGATTTAGAGGCTGTGAGTGAATCTGAATGTGAAGAGATTATTCAGAAGATTAGATGGGTCATAGACATGTATCATGTTGAGATGTCCCATATTAAATAGATTTGCATTGCGTGTATAATAAAACTCAAAATGCGATGCGATACTATAAAAAAGTTAATAGATGCCTAAGTTATCTCTGAATTGGAGCAAGCTCCAGTCCAAGATCAACCCTAAACAAGCAAGAACCACCAAAAAGAAACTCTCAACAAATAGCAAGAAACATGTTGTCGTTGAAAAGAAATCGGCCCCTATAATAGCTGAATCATCGACTATTCCCTCATCTGAAGATGACTTTCAAGAGAGGCTCACAAAAATTGCATCGACTTTATGGTCTAAAGATAGAGATATCAAAGCATCTGATTTAGAGGACAATGGTATCATTGTAACTAGTCAAGATTCAAACTCGAAGAAGAAAAATCCAGGAAAATTCATAGCGATTGATTGTGAATTTGTTGGCGTTGGCCCAGAAGGCCAAGAGAGTGCCCTTGCAAGAGTTTCTATTGTTAATTTCTATGGATT
The DNA here is from genome assembly GCA_030569695.1 of Yamadazyma vaughaniae. Lineage (NCBI taxonomy): Eukaryota > Fungi > Ascomycota > Pichiomycetes > Serinales > Debaryomycetaceae > Yamadazyma > Yamadazyma vaughaniae. The sequence goes on along the minus strand of JAJMLO010000003.1, from coordinate 870,249 downwards.
TACTTTATACGACAAGTTCGTAAGACCAAGGGAGACCGTTACGGACTGGAGAACTTGGGTCAGTGGTGTTACACCTAGACATATGAAGAATGCTGTTTCATTTAAAGAAGCACAGAAAGAAACTGCAGATTTGCTCAAAGACAGAATACTAGTTGGCCATGCAGTTCACCATGATCTCGATGCATTATTTTTGTCTCATCCCAAATTCATGATACGAGATACTAGTGACTTCAAGACCTTCAGAGCTATTTCTAATGGTAAACCTCCAGGATTAAAGAAGCTCACAAAGCATTTTCTTAAGATCGATATCCAGGATGGGCAGCATTCGTCAGTAGAAGATGCCAGAGCTACCATGCTCCTTTTTAGAATGTTCAAGAATGAATTTGAAAAGAGTGTTAAACGGACAGTAAAGTAATGGGATAATACAAAATATGCATATAAACGTTATACTTAATAAACGCTGTATTATATAAAGGTGTCGTTAAATTCATTACAAAAATACCACTGCTATTTTGAGACGATAAGGATCAGCTTAGTTTTCTAATTTTTCACTTTCCACATATGATGAAGCGCTTCTATAAATCATCTCCTGTAATTTTTCGTTATCTTTTTCCACTTTTTCTCTTGCTCCTTCACCTGATGCTAAAACATCAGATAATTTTTGAAATTTAAAGTCTTTGATGATTGAGACTCCAAGACTATTTAAATAAGCGTCTGTCTTCCTTTGACTCTCTTCGATGGAATAACCAGGGTTTGCCATTATCTTACCCATTATACTACTGACAACGGCAACCATTTCAGTAGAATTACTGTTAATCAACATGCTAGAAAGCTCAGCCCTGATAATATCATAGACCATACATCCCTTGTTCTCATTTTGCTCGAATACATGGTCCAAAGCATACAAAAATCTGTTCTTGAATGATGAATCAACGGTAGGCGTTGCAAAAATATACGCAGCTTGATATAATGTCAAGATACCATAATCCGTTTCCGATAACAAGAAATCAATTAGCACAGAAGGTATCTTTGCTCCATTGAGATCAATCCAGACAGATGGTCTATAGTTTGTCGTCTCAATATACTCAACGAACCCGTTTTGGCTTGACGACAACCAGATAAAGAACAAGTAAGGTAAGGTGCCTTGTGGAAGCTCATCATCCGCATTCCTTTCTTCTATTTCATATCTTTCCTTGAAAATTGTCTTAAGACAAGCAAGGGAAGAATGCTTTATATTGTTAAATTTCAAACCTTGGGCAAAGATAAAGAACACATAGCACACAAAGTTTTCCTTCCCTATATGGAAACCATGTGAACTCTCGAAGGAGTCTATGAATATGGCCAAGTACTTTCGTTGTTCAAAAACTCTATCAATATAAGAAGGACCTTGTTCAAAGTTCTTCATTAATACTTCCAACAAGCATTGAATGCTTGCCTGGTAGAGGGCTGAGTAGTTCAACATACCAAAATATAATATGGGCCAAATCATAGTGGATGGGAACATGGAATCATTTGAAAGCCCCCTGAATAGCCTTGATGCACCCATTAGAACATTCGACATATACTCCAATGTGTTATTGAAGGAGCTACGACTAATTAGCTTCAACAATTTTGCAGCACTCTGGTCACTGATACCTGTTTTAGAGAGAATTCCAACCACTAAAATACCCCGGACTTGAAACAAAGATGATTCAGTGAAGGCCACATCCATAGCATAGGAGCTCCAGCGAGCTCTCCAAATCGATCTATCATCAGAATTGCCTAGAGTACCAATGAACCCGTTCAAATAATCACATAAGACTTCAAAACTTGTGGCACGATTATAAACTTGGCTTATGTCTGATGAAGTTGTAACCTTATCTCTAGTCAAACCAAATAACATTTTTGCTCTTTGGCCACTAAAGTAGCTCAAAGTATCTTCCACTGTCTTCTGTTCAATCTCAGAAAGATCCGGCTTGTTGAAGAAGGATTGGATGGTGTTGATAACCAATTTTTGGAGGTCACTTCCAAACTCCAACGATGGATTGTCAATGAATAAAGTACAGATGAAAAAGACATCAGCCAAATATAAATGAGCAAATAAGTAAGAATCGAAGAATAAGGATGCACCAATCTTCACGAGAATCATGATCTCGAAAAGCTTACTTTCTGAAGCAATTTCAGAGTCATTATTAGTAGCATTATTGATGCAATTGATCAATCTTGAGATCGTATTACCACAAAGTTCAGCACTAGGAGCCAACACAGAGATGATGAACGACCAATCAGGGTCATCATTTCTATTATCCATTGCAAAGGTTACAATCTCATCTAGCAACAATGGAATTAAGACAGTTTCCGAGAATAATTTCTTCCAGATATAATCGTTAATCGCTGAAATCGTATCTTTGTTCAAAGAAGAAATCAAGCAGAATTGTCTAATGATTCCAGCTACTCTATCAGGTCCTGTTTGCTCATCTTCTAGATAGATATAGTCACATATGTTATCAATCCAAGGGGAGGCATAAAGAATAGCATTCATTCTATGGTGTTTAGGAAGCTTTTCATAACAATCAAAATAGGCTCTGAAGAACCTGTAAGTCATATTTGGGAACTTATTGGCTAAATGTCTAGAGATGGCAACAATGAAATCTGTTGTGTTCGCCGGATAAGCAATATCTTTAGCATGGTTACGGGAAATCGAGTAATCAATTTCAAAGTAGTTCGAGACGGAAGCAAAAAGTGATGAAGCCGATGACCGAACTTCTTCATTTTCACATAACAAACTCTGGAAAATAATATTAAACAATCTACCAAACCAAAGATTGGAAATATCACCTTGGAAGTTTCTATCTTCATCATCCACAAAAGCCTTAGGTAACCTTGAAGTAGTGAAATAGAGGAATCTCAAAATCTCCAGTCTCTCTGAAGATCTAACGATCATGCTCTGACCGCTATTGAAATATATCGTGAATTCATCAGTGGCACCACTAGCTTTTGTGATTTCACACCTTGTAATATCACTTAAAGCAAAAATCTCAACAGGTCTGAAACCTTTTGTGGCACAAAGCTCATGATTTGTAGGAATGAAATCATCAGAACAGAATAATAAGAATTGCCTTCCAATCCTAATTGTGGAAGGATAAAAGGATTGGGAGATCGAATTCAAAACTTTACAATTATTGAACTCGACCTTTTTATCTCTTGTGATAGACATAGTTTCTTCACTCAAGCACAAACTTGAAATGATATCTATTGAATCAAAGTGGGAATAGGTATAGAATCTTGCTCTTGTTTCCTTGTCATTTACGTTAGATGGTTTCACAATGTTGAAGAATGCACCAATATCTTTTATCGGCAAGTTGAAATAGTAGATGCGGGAGCAATTCTTGAACAATTGGGGTGGTCCGTAGGTGTTCAACAACGTTGAATAAGTCACAAGCACATGCATCTCAGTTGAGAATTCAGTAAAGTCAAATACGAAATAAAACTTCTTATCCCATACTTGGCTGGCAGTCTCGAATAGCTTATAAACCAAAAGATTCACATCAAAATCCACCAGTCTGAGGCATTTCAAATTAACAACAACAACTGGAGTACCGTCATGGAAGATTGCATTGTGAATTAACAAGACTTCCATCGCTTTATCCGCATACTTTGCAGACATTTTGTTCATAAAGTCATTGTATTCGTTGCTCAAATTACCAGATGGATCAAAGCTCTTATAACCAGTACTATCGCTTCCTTGTATGCTTAATAACACCTTTGGCTGTCCTACGTCCTTCATAATTTGATCACAAATTCTCATATAATTGACTCTAGTCTGGAGCTCCTCCGTAGTAAAGTTACCAATAAGATAATTCTGTTTGATTTCCTTATAATAAAGGTAGAAAAACTTATGAAGATATCTTAATTCTGGGATTGGCATTTCGTTTGAAGAAGCGAAAGGGTATTCTTTGATGTCATACACAGAAACTTCCTCTAAGAAGGTGAATATTCTCTGGTTAATTTCATTTAATTCTTCCATCTTAGAGTTCAAGGACTTCCATTTTAAGCCCGACAAAGTCCTATTGGCCATATTTTGAAGTACCTTGACGAGTTGCAATAATGACTTCTTATTATTGTGACCAATTATCTCAATATCAAAGAATACTTCAGGACTAATAATTGCTGGGCAGAAGAATCTCAAGAAGACAAAGGACCCAACAGCTACTAAACCAGCATCTGGAACTTTTGCGCTGACCTTTCTATAGATTTGAGCACAAACGTACTTGAAAGAGTCTGGCATAAATTTGGCAGAGTTACAGATAGATTCAACGAGCTTTTTTAGATAGAACATGAATAATTCCGGATCTGAATTCTCATCCTGTTCTCTTTCGACGTTGAATACAATATCCTTAGTATTAAACTCTTCAACAAAATCCTTCAAGACGAGTGTCAAATAATCTATACCATAATCTTTAGCCAACTTCGCGAGTAGTTTGGTTAAAGTACTATTTCTTCTGAAAATATCCGATGTCCTTGCAACATTTGTAATTTCTTCGTTTAATAAAATGTCGAACAACTCATCAAGTTTGTGGAGGTACCCATAAATTCCAAATAAGGAGGTAGCGTAGAGATTATGGCTTTGGTTCAGTGCAATAACACTAGCAGATCTTAAAACATCTGTAATTTGCCCAATCCTAAGAAGAATGGCTTCTGTGTGACTTGGGCCCTTGACCCGGGTTTGTTTCCGCTCATACAACATTTCAGCAAAAACACTTAAAAACAAAGATCTAATCTTTTTGTTTTCATGATAACCCAAAGGAAACACAAGTTGTAAACCAATATCAATATCATATTGTAACAAATTGGTTATACATTTCAAAACGTTGTCAACAATGACTTGGATTTTGTACTTTGACTTAACATTTGTACTTGTATTTGAGGTGTATTTGGTCAAAATTTTGTAGAACAACGAGAAGTAGTTGGCAAAAGCCAAGTCCTTGTATTTTGGAACATCTGCTTCTGGAGTCCCTTCAGGAATGTCCAATAATAACTCTTCTAATTGCAAAGATAATACTTTAGAACTTTCAGTTGCAAGATCAAAGTTGAGATAAATCAATTCAGATTCCCTATTATTTGATTTTCCTCCAAATCCTGAAGAAGACGAAGGTTTACTACCGATTGACGCTGCACTTGACTGACCGTTGGTAGAAGTTGCAAGCTCGTCATAGAATGCACTTTGCTCTAACCAGTCGCAAGTTGATTTTGCATAGAAGTTCCTGATTTTGTAAGCTCCAGACAATAATAATCTAGGCCTGTTAGTTTCGATCGCAATGGACATTTTACAAAATCTTAATTTCAACCTTAATTGGTTGATAGGATCATCTACCAAGGTGATGAGTTTAATGAAAACAAGGCAAATGTCAGGAAGCAATGCAGTCAAAATCACTGATCCATCGTTCGAAATTCCTAACATAGCTGTTACGATCATGATAGCTTGTTCTGTAAATAGAACGCTCTCCTCGTCAATGACTTTATTCTCCTCATAGTTTGTCACCACAGAAACCAATTTAGTTGAAACCATTTGATACACGGCAGAGTGAGTCTCATTAGATAAGGCATCTTTGATAATCACTCTGATGACCAAGTCTTGCGAAGTTAACAATTCAACGCACTTATCGAAGAATGTTGAGATGCTAAGTTGCAGCTTTGCCTTTAACTCCGGATCTGCACTAGCAAAGGCATTCAGCAAGAAACAACCAGAAGTGGAAACTAAAAATCCAGTGAAATGACGGAAAAGGAGATTCTCTTCTTTCAATGAACCAGTCTTATTGTAAAGTAAATCGTACCACCGTTCGTAAATAATGAGCCACACTTGGTATAAAGATTTTGTGGGTCTTGATTCTCTTAATATGTTCCTGAATCTTTTATGTAAGGATACGAAACCAGTAAAAACAAAATCGTCTTGGCTCAATCTCTCGAATGTCTCTGAAAGGTTCTCAGTGTAGTACTGACGGGCATATTCGATATGTCTCAAATGCCATTTCATCGTTTCTTTCACAATATTGTAAAATTGAATATCATGAGTGCACAATGATAGTAAAAGGATTCTCTCCATAGAGTTCCCCACCGCCACCTCATCAAAGTGTGATCTTGGATCTTGAGCAATTGGATTCTTGGCAATAATTTCTCTGAACTGATTTCTCATCTTCAAAAACTGGTTCAAGAAGATCAAATTGGATTTGAACTTAATATCGGTTAAAGCCAAAGACACACACGAGTCACATAAAGACTTAACAATCTGCTTGCAAGTTATGAAGTTAGCAAAAGCACTAACATCATTGTAATTCGTTGCAATAGGACTATTGGTATCTACTATAGTCATAATTAACTTGCAAGTCGAATTAAATAAGGTATTATCATCTTTATAGTTAATTGATCTCGATTGCAATCCCACCCTCAAACTATCCACATTCTCCAGAATAAACTTCAAAATTTGGGACCTGCAAGCATCTTCATCCGCATAGAATGTCTCTTCGTTCATGAACGAAAGATCGTTAAAAAATAGGTCTGGCGCTGCTTTGAATATTGAGAATAAATCTGCCAACAAATCCTCGACATTATTGATGACTTTCGGAGCAACAGAAGAAGATGAATAAAGACTTGCAGATGCATTGGAAAATTTCAAGTCATCCACATTCAAATGATGAGCCGAAGACAAAGAATGAGAATGGGAGTGTGACTGTTGGTGATTTTGGCTCTGTGAATGATTATGAGGTTGACCTGTTACACGGCTAGAATAAGGACTTAACTCTTGATCAAAACTTAACTTACGATGGAGATTTTGTGTTGAAGAAGTCAAGCTTTCCTTGTCTGAAATGATAGATGCAGATGATGATGACGAATAATTTGACGCATTGTCATAATACTGGTTGAGCACCTTTGATACATTGAATGTCAAAGTTTTCAACAGTTTGGAGATGGTCTTCATTACTTTCAAAAATGCTGTCAGGGTGGAAGAGTATTCAGAAAGCCCCTTAATAACCTTAATGACAATTCTCACATCTCTGTAATTATCTTTAGTCTCTTCGAATTTGTTGAGTAACGAGCTAATATACTTTTCAGGTTTAATTTTGATAGCAGCCACATAGAAATTGACCATCAAGTTATCGTAGCTTATTTTGATATTATCACTATTCGAATTATTGATATTAGCTCCAAAATTACCCAAATTTAGCTTCGTCAAACTATCATATGTCTCATCCAAATGGTGAAGGGTGAACACGTAAACGGGATGTTTATGCATTGATTCAGGAAATCTACCAGCCAAGTGAAACAAAGTGATCAATGAATCGAAACATGTAAGACTGGACATGTTATGGCAATCTTTTATCAAACTGTTTATGAATTTCAATCTCTTATTGAAACTAAGCTTTAGCTTGTTTGGTTTCAACTCAAAGTCCCTATAATCGCTGGGATTAAGCATTGAAATCCAAGTTTGAACTAATGATACTACTCCTGAGTACGGAAATTCCTCAAAAATCGAGCAAGCTTGGTCGAACATATTTTTGCAAATGAGTTCCACTTCCGGGTTTCCCTCGACGATAGCGTCATAATCTTCAGGTCGAGCGAACGCTTGATCTCTTACACTATTAGAATAGAATACTAAAACAATTTGTTTCCAAGTAGTATTCTTTATATGCTCCAATATCTTACTAATGTTCTTAGCCATCAACGTACCATTATCAAGGGTGTAAAATGTATACTTTATTAATGGGGTATACTTTTGTAATTGGAACGAAGTGAGTTGCTCATTGTTATAGCTGTACCTAAAAAGGTTGTCATATGTATAAGCATAGTATCTGTCTGAACTAGCAGTAGCAATAAATCTTAAGCATACCTCTATATTGGTATCAATTTTCCTGATTATTTCTGTTGACTCCAAATCAGAAGTCTCTAGAGAAGGACTCAAACTATCAGTCGAGCCATCGACATGGTTCATATTATGCAAATGTCCTAAATGGCTACTCAAACTTTGATTGTAGCTTTGCTGCTGACTCGAAGATCCCGAGACTGAAGAACTAGGATAAAATGGACCCTCACTATAGCCAATTGTATTTGAAGGGGAGTTGACTTGATTTGGATCGAGGGGCCTTCTTTGTATCAAGCTAATCACACGTTTCACCACTCCATTACTAAGTATATCCATCAAGGTATCTAGAATAAAAGTAACATAATCACCACTTAACGGCTCAGGAGGTTCAAAGTGGAAATAGAATGAAAAGTTGGTTAGGATTTCAAAGTTCATGGAATTCAACTCTGACTTGAAATTTGATAAATTAGACTTAGACAGCCAATAATTCTGAATTAATTCTCTCAAAATATTCAATATAATCAATGTCGATGACAATACCTTTTCATCTCTATCTTTAATCTTTATATCTACTGAGTCCTTGTTGATTGAGATCAAAGTTTTACATAGATTGTAAAAACAATATGATATGTAATCGACTCCATTGATTTTCATGCCAAGTCTGGACTTATCTACCAACAAATTCTTGGTTATAATAAACTGAGGATTAAGTTCAACCTCTATTAATGAATAGCCAGTTACATTAGGTAATAAGGACTCGAGCCTTTTGGTTAAAGAATTAACAAATTCCAGTTGAACATTATTGGTTTTCATTGAACGCCGTACAGGTGGTACTGGATTATCCTCTGGATTGGATATAGATTCAGACATGAATGTTTAATGAGATAGGTACCTGAAAGTTACAATAAACAAGTTTCAACAAGAAGTAACTGCAGCAACTAAATCAATAAAGAATCACAAACAACAATGCAAGTCAAAATATCCGTGATTCGCTATAAATCTATGTGTACTTTGTGTAGAAGCGAATTGCTAGACTGTCAATTGAATAATACAGAATAACTGTTGAAATATTCTCCTTGTATCAGTTTTTTGTCATTTCAGGAAAACTTCACTAAACCGGCCGCGAGTCGTGTCCGCGCTCGGTAACCGTTTTGTGGTGGGTTAATTCCTAACGGTTTGGCGAACAATTACAAATGGCAGCAGCGAATCTGCATAGAAGTTGAAGGCTTTTTTTTTGTTCCTTGCTTATAAGGGATAGTCATGACCGGAATACCTGTATTATTTGTTTTGTCATATGTATTCTATGTATTATTTAAACAAATCAATTTAAATAGTTAAGTAGCTTTCCTCTGCTGATGGTAAGATTTGCATCCATTTCAAGTGCTATATCATATATCCATGTGTCAGGGTCTTCTACTCTTACCTCAGAGTTTGAGTAAGTATCACCCAAGATTCTCCATACTAGGGGGAAATTATCATCTTCCAAAAGATGGGGTTTGACTCCGATTTCTATCAATAACCTTGCATATTTATCATAAGCAGACATTTGATCGAACGGAACTCCATAAAATTGCAAACAATATTCTGCCGTTGCTATAGGAAGTCGCCTGATTTGGGTCACAGTATTGAGTGATATTCGGCATGTGCGTCCATTCCTGTTGATCACTGGCAAAAGTTGCTTTGTTACACTAGTGATTCTACTGTTACAGTAACGATAATAGCTCCTTCGTTCATCTATCATAGAAAATACATTCACTCCGACAATGTGAAGTAAGGCACGATAAGAGTATTTGGAGTTGTAGCATCTTAAGTCTCGGTAAAACCGCAAGACTTTGTTTACTGTTGATAAGGGTAAAGAAAGAATGTGCTGGATAGTTCTTAATTCTAGTGGTGGGAATCTTCCTTGAATGTCAATCACAGGGATGAGTAACTGCGTCATATCCTTAATGTGCCAATTGTGTATGACAGCCCGATCTCTGATTTTCATGATCTGTACGTACATATCGTAGTTGATGCAACCTCTTCTACATATGGCACCTGACCGTGTAACTGTTAGTGCATTCGTAGTATCTGCAATATTAGAGTTACGGGACCCAGGGTTCAAGTCATTACCATCCCGAAGGTCTTCCACAATTGTTAGGGGCCTAGTATTCGACGAAGTTGAATTTATATTGACATTGTGGCATTCAGACATTGGTTGCAAAAAAAGGTGGTATCAAAAGGAAACATTTGAAGACATCGAGAGGCTAGTCATGCTCAAAAGTTGGTATGCTCTTATTTGAGAGACTTGGTTGGGATTTCTCAAGTGAGTATAATCCGACATGACTCAATATCCGGTGGGTACGTTAACAATTACCTTCTCAATTTGCGCTTTCTAGATTATGGACTATTCTTGAGAGTAAAGCTCGTAACCGCTATGTTTTGCAACAACTCAAAAGTTCTTTCAGTTTAATGCCTATAATTCTGAATCGTAGGACCACGCTACAAATTATGGTATGGCCTGATTTTACAAAAAGGAAGCCGAGGTGGATGAGCTTTTTTATTTAGGAAATAACAATATTGCAATTGAGTGAAAATCACATTTTATGCGTTTTTATTGTTAGTGTGATTAAGATTGTTGGAATGGTGATGGAAGAGAATGCATTTCAGGGCTTTTCAAGTCATCCACTGTATGAAATGTGGAACATGTGTCAGAGTCACTAACTACCGGAGGATTGGGTGGCTTCTGTTCGATTTTAGCTATCTCAATCAATATGTCGTCTAGACTGGATTCTGTAAAAGGTGAAAATTGAGGACTTACTTTTTTAGATTTTGATGGAACCAATGACTTTAACCACCGACGAAACTTGTGCTTATGATTATGCTTGAGCTTTTGGTTAGTCTTAAGATTCTGTAAATCAAAGTCTTTGAAGAGTTTCTCAATCGAGTTAGAAGATGCTACTCTTTTGGTAAGAACACGCTGTATAGGGCCCAAAGTGTGAAATGATGATTTTATGATACTGTTTAAGTTACGCTCACTTACCTGAGTTGCTCTTACCAGCCACGAAGAGCTATGTAGTGTAGACATTTCGATATATTCTGAGTATGGGTTTTTGCAACCACAAACGAGCCAATCAAAATTCCAGAGTGCTTTCACCAGCGCGCACATTTTCACTGAAAAATCTCGAAAACATACTACACCTATTTTGATCAAACATCAGATAATATATTCATAATGGCTGCTGCTTACACTATTTTAGGTAAATCCGTTCCAGCTCACCACTTGGCCCTTGCCACTTTGGGATCCGTCGTGCTTCTTGTTGCTCCAAAGCCATGGGGTCCACCAGCTCCAACCCACCCTCCAGTCAATGCTACCTCCAAGGAGGAAGAAAAATTCATTCAAGAATTTTTGGCCAAGAACCTCAAGGAAGAAAAGCATTAGGTTGCATGCTATAGTACATAGAGTAATGAACACACTTTAAAAGTATGATATTTGTGCCAAACAGAGTAGAATTTTGGAATATCGGGTTCCTCCTTCGATTGAAGACAAAAAATTAAAGGATCATAATGATGGATGTGTTTGTTATAGTTTCGCTGATCAATTGAACTTTGAGCTAACAAAACCCAAAGCTTTATAGTGGTATTTATGTCTACCTGATTCCTCTAACAAGTTCTTAGATTTGATAATAATATTTCGCATTTTTGATGAGATGAGATAAATTTTTTTTAATTGCATCAAGACATATAGAATAGAATGTCTGCCATTTATAAAGCATTACAGTCCAAGTCTTCCAGAGACAAGGCTGAAAAGGAAAAGACTAAACATATAAACAGACAAAGACTCTTAGTTATCTCGTCTAGAGGAATCACTTACAGACATCGTCATTTAATTCAAGATTTATTGCAATTATTACCTCACGCCAGAAAGGAACCTAAGTTTGACTCCAAAAAGAATTTATATCAGTTAAATGAAGTTGCTGAGTTATACAACTGTAACAATATCTTTTTCTTCGAAGCTAGAAAGCACCAAGATTTATACTTATGGATCTCCAAACCACCTAATGGTCCTACTTTAAAGTTCCACATCCAAAATTTACATACTTTAGATGAGTTGAACTTCACTGGTAATTGTTTGAAAGGTTCCAGACCACTTTTGAGTTTTGACAAAGCATTTGAACTGAGTGAACATTTCAGCTTAATGAAGGAATTATTCATTCATAATTTCGGAGTACCTCCTAATGCCAGAAAGTCCAAGCCATTCGTTGACCATGTTATGACTTTCTCCATCGTTGATAATAAAGTCTGGATCAGAAACTATCAAATAAGTGAAACTTTAGAAACTAAAGAGAATGACGAAGATATCAATGTTGACGATTTATCTCTTGTGGAAATCGGTCCAAGATTAGTATTAACTTTGATTACCATTTTGGAAGGATCTTTTGGTGGTCCAAAGATTTATGAAAATAAAGAATATGTTAGCCCTAACTTTGTTAGAGCCCAATTGAAGCAAAAGGCTGCCGATGACGCCAGAAAGAGAGCACAAGATGCTGTGGATAGAAAGGTTAGAAAGAGAAACCAAGTCCTCGCTAAGGATCCATTATCCAACGAATCTGTATTTAAGTAATTAATGAATATCGTAGTTTAGTACCCATTCAGTACCTGCTTTACATTTATGTGGAATATTCAAAATTACGTCAGTAGATCTCCTGCGCGTTTATTCTACGTTTCGCGAGTATTTTTAGTACAAGGTACCATTGAACTACCACTTATTCAAAGTCAGCTGCTTCTTGCATTCGAGTATATTTTGGCGTACTATATAAGAGCTAATTCACCCGTAAGGATAATCTGACGTGCTCTCCAAGACATTTCTTTGGCGAATAACTGACACCATGTATAATCTGCAAAATTACAATAGTGGCTATGGAGATTCCAGCCATGATCTGAACTATAATTTCCGAAATAACCTGAGTTCCCAAGACATGCACCAACCAGCTTCCAACTATGGTTCTTTACAGGCTTCAAAGAACAAACCTCTACCTCATCAGGGTAATGACTTTGAAAGCGTTAGAACAAGTGGAGTAATGAATGAAAATCACGAGTCTTTTAGGAATCAATTTATGCTGAATATCAATCCTTCCAGCGAAAGTGTTCGATACAGCCGCCTCAATGAAAACAAATACTCAAATTTTTCCAATATAAACTCACTGAAAAGTATGGCTAATGACGAAGATGACGACTTTGATTTCGGCCAATCGTCATCAAAGCAGCAGTTTTTAAAGAAAGATGAGATGCACGCTGATTCGTACGAGTTAAATCACATACAAAGTCCTCCATATCCCATGACACAGACGAATCCTTTTGCACACGAGGATGATTTTAATAACAACTATGCTAGTCAACAAAGGTTCCCTTACGACGAGGGCCCAGGTACAAATAAAAATACGCTTCCAGAAAATCCTTTTTTGGACTCATCTACTGCATACCATTCACAAAAAGACCAACCATCCCTTCCTATATCTGAGGAGGAAAGAAAAATTAGACGTAATGAAAAGGAAAGAATAAGGCAATTGAGATCTAAACCTCGATTCCATTTCACTAGGCTACCATATTTTGGTATTGTGGTAACAATCATTCAGCTATGTGTGTTCATCGCTGAATTGGCCAAAATGGCATCTTTGACTGGTAGTGCGTTCCAGACTAAACCTTACTTCAATCCGATGTTGGGTCCTTCCACATATGTGATCATAAATATGGGCGCTAGATATGTTCCTTGCATGAATGCAATCGAAGGCATAACAACTGATCCTACCATCAACTATCCATGCCCGAACTCGACTTCTACTGATACAAATGTTTGCAATTTGAGTGAATTATGTGGATTGTCTGGAGTTAAACTAGAAGATGGGGCTTACGAGCCAGATCAATGGTACCGAATAATTACACCTATATTTTTGCATGCAGGTTTTTTACATATCCTATTCAACCTCATGTTGCAAATGTCCATGGGATTCAGTATTGAACGAATTATTGGTCCTATAAAATATGGTATAATCTATTTAGCTAGCGGTATCGGTGGTTTCCTTTTAGGAGCCAACTTTACTCCTAACGGGATTGCTTCTTCTGGTGCTTCTGGTAGTTTGTTTGGAATAGTTGCTACTAATTTTGTCATGTTCATCTATTGTGGTAAGAAAAACACAAACATGTATGGTACCAAAAAGTTCGGTTTATTCGTATTCATTATGATTTCTGAGGTTGTCGTTTCTTTTGTTTTGGGCTTATTACCAGGATTGGATAACTTCAGTCATATAGGAGGATTTGCAATTGGTGTAATTACTTCGATTCTTCTATTACATGACCCATTTTTTGTATATGAAGACGGAATAATAACGTATCATTCAAAATTGTCAATTTGGGATGAATTTGTGAATAACTGGAATCCTTTTTATAATTACGAAGATAAAATTCGTGCCAGGTTTTATATGTGGTGCTCTGTAAGAGTCTTATGTTTGGTGTTTACTGTTCTTTACTTTGCTTTATTAGCCAAAAACTTCTTTGGCGTAAAGGAGCTTCCCCAGAAGAATAGTTGTACGTGGTGTAAATATATCAGTTGCATACCTGTCAAAGGATGGTGTGATATGGGAACTCTTGAAGTTGAAGACGAAAGCAGTGATGATAGCGGCAGCAAGTCATCTGACAGCACTGCTACCGGTACAGCAACTAATACGGAGACACAAGTGCCGACGACCACACAACCAAGTACAATAGAGAACTCAGGTTTTACTGAACCAAATAAGAGGGAATTAGAGTTTGCCAATTCATTCGAAATTCCGTTTGGCTATGAACTCCATAGTCCATCGATCTCAAGCTCTATACCTGCACACTCGGGTGCAGATGCCAACTACGGTACTATCTTCTTGTTAATTATGGGGATATTCATAGTGACATTTGCTAAGATCAAGGTGAAAAGAAAGACTTGATATTGTTCTAAGTCACATATTTTAAAGCATTTTAGACCTGGTTATAGTTTAATAGGCACTATACGTTTGTAATCCGGGTAAATTTACTGCGCGAAAGAATTTAAAAAATTGTAAATTTTTCAGCTTGTCTCAAGTAGAAGAGAATCTAATGATTAGGGCCGGATTTAGAAGCCAAGTGGTTAGCATAAGGAGCTTGCATAATACAAAACGAGTACAGTCGTTCATAGGTGACTGGTTTGGTCGTAAACAAGAGAACCAGAAGAAGAGGGAAAAGAAAGATTTAGTCAAAGAACAGGATAACCTTGAGATTCACCCAGATGCAAAGATCATCGTTTTGAATGAAAATAATTCACCACACAAAGAACAATTCAGTGTGGAAACCCATATGCCAGGATTCAAGATAGAACAATGGAAAAGAAAAGTGGTTCAAGCAAAGAATATTGAGTCAACGTACACTACCGATAATCTTGTTGATATAATAAACGAAACTTTGAAAAGCCTTGGTAAGGAACCAAAGGATGTCACTACATTCTCAGAGGTTGAACTCACAGATTTAAAGTTCAGATTCAACTTCGCTAAAGAATTACAGAAGAATTTAGGATTCGAAATCAATGATTTCATATTAACTCAATCTCATGACTTGAAAATATTATTTGATCAAATAGATGAAATTATTAACAGAAAACATAAGAATGAAAGAAACCCAGGCGATATTGCTTTAAGACCAGAAGATTTTTCAGCTCCTAACGTTTATTTCAATCAAGAGTTATCAGAGGCTGAAAAGGCTCGTGAGTTCAAGAAGTTGGTTGACGCTGCCAGAAAAGCATTATAGTTTAAACTACATTCCACATGTAAATAGAATACATAAAAACGATTTAGGTCTAACTCTTTCTAAGACTCCAACCAAGAATAGCGCATGTGGACAAAAATACAATAACCCCAGGTATAAGAATTTCATTGGCAACTCCAGGTATTAAATCAGAAGATTTATGACTGTCAGTCTTCTTGCTTGAAAGGCGTTTGTTGATGCCTTTCACCGGTGCTGGTACATTAGGATTATGGATAAATATATCCGCCTTGTCACTCATTAGCCTGAGATGGATCCTGAAGCAGTCAATCAAGTCGTCATTCGAAGTAATCGAAATGATATCCCCTTCATCGTCTACATAGCTGATAGCATATGGTTGGAAATCCGAGATTTCTAATGATTCCAAGTCTAAAGCTTGGAGCTTTTCGTCTATTAACTCTCTCAATTTTTCTACTCCTTCTGAAGGCTTCATGGAGATTCTGTGTACCCTATGATCTACTGCTGGGGACCTAAATTTGAAGATGAATGCTTCATCTATAAGATTAGATTCTTTAGCTTTATTAGGAGTTTCAACATGCGAGATAGAATCGTGGGGATGTATTTCGGTGGGTATTTCAAGAGGTCCAAGCCCTGATTTGGAACCCACCAAAGGAGTCTTAGGTCTCTCTGAAGATCCAGCTGCTAGAGAATCGGAGTGGGCAGACTCACTGTCATTTTCTAAAGAAGTCCAGAACTTGTTCCAAGCAGGACCTTCATTATTCTTGACGGATAGTTTGGTGTCAGACTCTCCGTTTTCATTTATTTGCTTGATTTGATTAAGTGTGGTATATGTTAACTTTAGCACATCTACTATCCCACAAATTTGATTACTATCATCAATAACTGGTAGGTTCAAGTAATGGCCCTCGAACATTTTTCTTAATGCTTCTTGGATCGAGAGTGTATGTGGTGCTACATCAGGCTGAGGAGTCATAACTCTTACAATGGAACAGTTCTTTGGATCTAAACCAGCAGCAATCACTCTTAATACAACATCTTTAGAAGTAAATATTCCATTGACTTTACTATCCGAATCTCTAACCAACACCGCAGTGGTCTTATTATCTTTCATAAGGATGGTCGCTTCGAATACGGTCGTTTTGGTGGAACAATAAACTGGAACAGTTGTTTCGTCAAGAACATAATCAAGTGTAGGACTACTCATTTTACTCTTCAATTCTTCAAAGTATTGAAGGACTTGTAGTGGTTGTTGTAAAACGCCAATTTCGGAATGAACAGTATCAAGGGCTTCATATAACTTCTTAGAAGATTCATGCATACTTTCAAGCTTCTCCATTTGTTGAGAATAGCATTTTGTGATATCCAAGACACCCACAATTGACTTCTTGTCATTTAATACTGGCAAATGTCTGAATCCTTTTTGTACCATTACTGTCAACGCATCCGAAGCAGGATCTTCGGCTTTGGTACATAAAGGATTTGGTGTCATTATTTGATCAATTGTTACAGTATTGGCATTGAGATTGGACCCTACAATTCGGAATGCCAAGTCCTTAGCTGTAAATATACCTATTAACTCTCCTGATTCATCTACCACTAGCACACAATTTTCCCTTTTGGCAGTCATTAATTGTGATGCTTCGAAAACCGTAGTATTGGGTTTACAAGTTACAGCATCAGAAGGCTTCAAAGACATAACACTTCCAGGAGCACCTTTCCTATTTTTGACCGACTTGGTTGCAGCCCTCCGTTTTTTACTTAAATCATTCTCAACCTTTCTGATGATAGCGTCGTCTCGCCTTGTTTGTCGTCTTCTTGATTCTGTCATACTACTGGTGCTTTTAGTATAGTACGAGGGGTCAGTATTAACCGAATGATCCAGGGATTTTGTAGACCTTTGGGAAGACATTGTGAAAATGGTCTTCAATTTTTTGGTAAGGTTGACTAGGCTACCTGACGATACCGTCTTTTTATTTTTCTTTGTAAACAACTGCACTTTGAGATTCGTGTGTGAGTCAAGTCGGATGGAGGAATATAAAGAAACGGACTACAAGAAGAACGGCGTTGATAATCCAAATACAATAAAGGTTGGTGAATAATGAAAGTTTAATTGACAGTTGGAAGAAAAAAGCACTCCCATTGAATCTTAAAAAAATCAGATCAAAGTCTCACTTACATTTGCGAGGTTATATTGAGGAATAGAGAGATAAGGTTTGAAGATGGATGCTAAAATATAATGATGTTGAATTAGCAGAAGAAAGCTCATTAATATGTTTCACTGGAAGCTTCTTCATCATGAAGAAAAGATTTGGTGCTTATCATTAGTGCACGATTTTTAGTATTATGTTTATAGCTGTTTTTTATTTTTTTTTATTTTTTTTGCAGCCAAGTGATATGTGATATATCATTTCCGCTTCACACTTTATATATCCCTTCTTTCCCTTAATTTTTTTCTGAAATAGATATACAAGGGAAGTTTGTTTATATGGAAATGAGCCATTCATCACTGGTCCAAACTGGAAAACAGCTCCAGTCTATTGTCTCCTTCACAGGAGTTTGGAATCTTATATTGTCATTTCCAGTAATTATTTACATCCAGTCTTTAATTAAAGATTTGATTATCAGCATTATGAAAACTGGACCTGTTCCAAAGCATATTGCTTTGATAATGGATGGGAATAGAACGTTCGCCAAAAAGAATAATTTATCGCTCAAAGAGGGTCATCTTGCCGGGGCAGAG
Organism: Yamadazyma vaughaniae; assembly: GCA_030569695.1. NCBI lineage: Eukaryota > Fungi > Ascomycota > Pichiomycetes > Serinales > Debaryomycetaceae > Yamadazyma > Yamadazyma vaughaniae. The sequence continues at coordinate 851,908 of JAJMLO010000003.1, read as the reverse complement.
ACCCTTATTCAAGTTTTAGATGTGGGATACCGGCTAGGAATTGAATGGATAACCATATATGCTTTTTCCATTGAAAACTTCAATAGATCAAAGGCTGAGGTTGATACATTGTTTGGTTTGCTCAGAGGAAGATTGCAACACTTAGCTGAGAATGAAGACAGCTATGCCAGGTTGAACAGTATCAAAGTGAAGATTATTGGGAATAGGTCAATGATACCTCTAGACATCTTGAAAGATTTGGAGGAAGTTGAAAGAAAAACTGCAGAAACAAGCACCAAGCGAGTATTAAACGTATGTTTTCCTTACACCAGTAGAGATGATATTGCCAATTCGATCCGAACTATTGCTAAGAATAGAGTTATATTAGATGACTCAAAGAATGCTATAGATTTGAAGATTTTAAATGCTAATATGTACTATGGCCCAGAATGTCCTCCACTAGATCTTTTGGTTAGGACAAGTGGTCAGAATAGGTTGAGTGATTTCATGATTTGGCAATGCAACTATAATTGCACTATAGAATTTGTTGATACTTTGTGGCCCGACTTCAACTTTTTCCATATCGTTCTTGTATTATTGAAATGGAGTTATTACAAAACTTTGATCTTTGAATATCAGAAACGGATCGGGAACTTGTCTAAGGAAGACGAATTGGTCGTCGGTAACATTTTACAGGATTTACCATCCCATCCTCCTCATAAGTCATGCACTTCGAGATGATAAGTGTCTCATATGGTCGATACGACTTTCTTCACCTCTTTTTTATTGCGTTCTGCTTGTCTTGCAGTTTCCACTTTGTTTAAATATCCCAAATACACAACCACTTCAGCAACTAGAATTAAAATCCCAAAAAAAAGACATAACAACACTCTTGAACTATCGGGAAGTCCCCATGAGGTATCAGTCCAATACCAGATTGCATACACAACACTTCCCACACTAATTAAGATATTTACGATCGTGGTCAAGTAGTTTTTCAACTCTTTATTCATTTGAGCTGGAGTTAATTCTTCAGTTAAGACAGGCTCATACAAGCTGTCAAACTTTTGTTGAGGTTTAAGTAGCCTCTGAAATTCAGACTCTTTGGCTTCTAACCGCAACTTCTCCATCAACTCTAAGTATTCTTTCGGTTTAGGTCTTGTGGGCTGTGGATTACGGTTAGGAATATGAAGTCTAGCAAGCTTTAGAAGTGAAAGCAAGTTTTTTGTAGGGCCATATTTCTCATGAAGTTCAACCAATAATCGATGCTGAATGAAATCAGCTTTATTCAATCCTTTTGTCTCTAGATAATCTTTCGGAATTGAAGATTCTAGAACTTTTCGTAATTCAGGTGTTATTTTGAAAAGAGTCATATTTGAACAATCTTATCGGAGGGCCTTTCCGTATATTTTTTATCGCGCTGAAAAATTCTTGAACTCAACAACGATTTAGAAGTAAAATGGCCACTAAATCTGGTAGTACCATAGTTGGGGCTCTTGCCTGTCAAAAGGATTCATTCCTTAAGTCACTCAAAACTAAGGTTCTCTCTTGTGAGCCTCATAGAGGTCATATAACTCCAAAGGATAAACAAAATAAGAACAAGAAAGCTAAGGAGGACGAGAAATCAGAAGATAGATTTGCTATTGAATTGGCAGACACCGTGATTTTTCCTGAGGGAGGTGGTCAACCTTCTGACACCGGATTCATTGAGTCTGAAAGTGAAAAAGTGGAGGTTGTAGAAGCTGTTAGAGATAAACTTACAGCACTTCATTTGACCCATAAGCCTATCACCGTAGGCACTGAGGTGAACCTTTCCATTGATTGGGCTAGAAGGTTCGACCATATGCAACAACATACAGGTCAGCATCTCGTTTCTGCTATCTTTGATCAGTATGACTTGGAGACATTGAGTTGGTCCATGGGTGATACTTTTTGTTACATTGAATTGCCTCGTAAAGTGGAAGATCACATAATAAAAGAAGCCAACGAGAAGATTAACCAAGTCATTCTCGATGCCCTTCCAATTACTGTTGAAATCCCAGATGGACATGGTCATGAAATTGACACTTCTCATATCCCTGATGATTATGATCTTTCTAAAGGATTATTAAGAATCGTTAGAATTGGTACTTTGGATAGAAACCCATGCTGTGGTACACATTTGCACAATACTGCGCAAATTCAGACTATCACTCTCTTACACCAGGTCGGTGTACGTGGAGGAAATTCTAGATTGTACTTTGTATCAGGTGCCAGGGCATTTAGATACATGAGTAAAACCTATGATATTTTGAAAAACACTGCTGGTAATATTTTATCATGTCAAATCGAAGAAGTTTATGATAAAGTCAAGTTGCTCAATGATAACTACAGAGATGCTAACACATCTAAGAGAAAGATACTTACCGAATTATTCGGACACGAAGCTACCAGGATTTTTGAAAACTTCAAAAATGGATCCAAAGTTGAATGGTTCTACAGAAAAGACACCAATCCTGAGTCAATTACCCTTTTCCTCAAAGAGTTAACTACCTTGATTAACAGTAATAAGGATGCGGGTATTGACTTGAACAAAACTCATACGGTGATCATCTTTAATGGGGTAACTGCTGAGAGCGGTATGATCAAAATTTCAGGTCCTGAAACTCCAAAGATTCAGGAGAAAGTTCAACTGATCGTGTCTAATATCAAAGGTGGTGGAAAGGGATCCTCCTTCCAAGCCAAAGTCGGTAAGTATGAAAAGGGAGAGATTGATTCTTTAATGAACTATTTCGATAACTTCCACTTAGAAGATTAGTTAGATGACTGATATATATATTTATTATATGTACAAGATACAGTTTAACGCTTGACCCAGGTTGGGGACTTTCTGGCTTTAAGTTTACCAGGTTTCTTTCTTTCTACAATTCTACTATCAACTGGTCTTAATTTGGCAGAGTTCAATCTTGACTTCCAAATTGGACTGAGTTGACCAAGAACTTTGATTAATCCTAATCTGACAGCATCAGCTTGACTGCTAATTCCTCCACCATTGACGGTAGCAAAAACATTCATTTGACCGATTTGATCGATGGCCAATAATGGGAAGGTGATCTTATTACGGTCGTCTTCTCTTGTAAAGAATTTAGTATAGTTAACACCATTAACCATAAATAAACCTTCGCCCTTGACAACACGGAGATTAGCTTTAGATGTTTTCTTTCCTCCATGACCCTTGGCGATACCATCAGAGTTCAAAGTCTTGATCTGTTTAGAGTTGGCACTGGATTGGTTAGTTTCACTGATGAACTCATTCAACACTTCAACCACTTCTTTTGGCATTAATTGGGCATCAATACTTCTTAATCTTGTCAACAAACCCAAAAGTTCTTTATGATGAGCCACCTTGACTTTGTCGCTCTTGATGTAGTTGTTTTTGTACTCTGCAAATGAAAGGAATTTAATTTCGTGAAGTTCATCATAACTTAATTGCCTGGTAGGTAAACGTAAATGACGTCTAACTAAAGCATTCAACCTACTTATCGTTGCATCATGGAGTGGGTTGCCTCCGTAGTATGTACTTAATTCTGGAACAACTCTAAGTCTTTCTAGTTCAGCGTTTTTTATTTGATCTTTTCCTAATCGTGATGGCATGACTTGTATTTTTCTCTCATTTTGAGCCTCTTGTGGAATAGGTTGACGGTTCAAAATACTGGTGGTACCAAAGAATCTGGTAGAACTTCTGATGAAGCCACAGCCATATTTTTGGAGATACATTTTTGATCAAGAATCAAACTTTGGCAAGACTGAAAAATTTTAGAATGCGAACAGACAAAATATGTTTTGAGTTCTACACGTATAGTTCGAGATAAATACGATATTCTATAGCATTACTACAGCTAATATACAAAATATAATACAGTATTAATTTCCTTCATTGTTGTCAGCCAAAATGGCACTGAGCTTAGTAGGAGGATGTGAAGTATCAATGTTGTTTTCGCCATTATTCACGTCTGACTTAGCAGAGCTAGAAGGTGAGTTTAACAAAGCACTGATGTTGTTTCGTCTAGGTTGTTCCAGTTTGACGTCTATAATATTTGAGACAGGAGGAGGTGTACGCATATCCGTCTTCACAGGACTATCTGAATTTAAAAGACTCATGATAGAAGGCTTCTGGGATTCCGTAGGTTGCACTTGTGTTATCAACGAGCCAATCGTAGGCTTATTGTATGTGGCTAAAGGAACCATAGGCGTAGCTTGCGGCTGTCCGATTACACTTTTGTTCAAGGGGAATGCCTGAACACTCCCGTTGGGAACACCATTGGTCTGGTAGAGATACATAGGAGGTGTTGGTGGAATAACTGCATATTGAGGTTGGATTGGAGGACCGACTTGTTGTTGAGGAAATGGGGTACCTTCTGATTTCACCTGGACCGTACCTTGGTTTGCTACATTCAATGCAGAATGTTGTTGAGGGGGTACATCACCAGGCTTAGATAATACGGCAGCAAATTTCTCTTCTTGTCGTCTGTCAGCATCTTGAGCTAGTTCAAACCAGTTGTACTTCTCTGCATTTCTTTGATAATAGTTCCTAACCATTGTAGCTGTTTTGGTAGATAGTTTATCCGCTATGGTAGTCCATTTAGTACCGTGCTGTTTCAAAAGAGTAGGAAATTCATTGGTCTCAGTGATACTCCAATAACTTGAAATCGTTTTCCGAGCTTTATCTTTCAGATCGATTCCATCGAAATCAGCAGCAGGTTCTTTGGTAATTGGTACTGGTTCTTCGTCTTCTTTCCTTTTTCTCTGCCTCTTTTTGACGTCAATTACTTGGTTTTGAGTAGGCGAAGAAACTGCTGGTGGTTCTACCACTGCTGGAGCTGAGATGGTCTGCTTCTTCGTAGCGCTCTCTTCAAAAGAAGGTGCAGCAGCACGTTTTCTTCTACCAGAGTCGGTTGAAAGCGGCTCACTGACTTGCTCCGGACTCATTACCGGTTGAATAGCATTAGGTTCGTCTCTATTCTCCCGTATAGTTTCCTTTTCAGATTGCAGTTTTTCAGTGACAATCTTCTCTTTCTCAACTTCATCCTCGTTGGTGACTCCATCTTGCGGTGTATTATTCACAGAAGCATTCCTTGATTTAACCTTTTTCTTTGTTACAGTTTTCTTGTTCAATTTCTTCTTATATTGCAAAATTAAGTTCTTGTAATTTACTGCCTTTTTGGTCAAGTAGTAATGAATAACACATTCGTTATAAGTCCGCAAACCACCCATAAATCTGGAGATATATCCGAACTTCTTAGGATACTTAACGTAGCCTTCGCAGAAGAGGGAATGCTCTTCTGGTGTGAAGTTATCAAAAAATTGAGTTCTGACTCTGCTGGCCCAACTGTCTCTGTCAGTGACCATATTGGAGGAATCCATATAGTTTAGTAAGATCTTTTCGTTTTGGTCGAATATCATGCCTGGAACTGGTGCTGAAACTTTCAATGCCTTTAACATTGGATCTTCATCATCTTGTTTACTAAGATTCTTCAAAACCTCCTCGAATTCGGCTTCTGTAGTCACAAGATCACCATGTCTTCTTGATGATCGACGGCTACCAAATCCACCAGTTACTGTAGGATCATCCATACTAACTGCGGGTGGAGGTACGCCTGTGGTAGGGGTTGAAACAACAGATACATCGGCCGTATCTTGATACTTGAGTCTAATATCCGCAGAAGCTAACTCTCTTACCATATCGTCCGTAGGAGGACGTAAATACTTCATCTGTTCTTCCATATTGGCACATTCTACATTCCACCTCTTATTTAAACCATAGTATTCTTTCCACAACTTCAATTTTAAATCATGAACTTTCTTGTAACTCTCTCTTAAAGTATCCGAAAGATTAGCTTTCACGAATTGATGGAGGACAATATTTCTCAGGTAGCATGGATACTCTTTGATATCATTTGTTACCTTCAGGTATTTTGATTCGACATTTTTTGATTCAAATTCAGCTTTCAATTCCTCTAACAAACCATCCATTTTATTTAATGGTAAACAAAGATCAGGGTTACTCGACTCATCAACTTCCTTTTTCAAGATTGAATCAGGTTCGTCATTTATTTCAGGTTGAATGGACAAATTCTTGCCAGCTTCAAGCTCCAAATCAGGAGGAGCAGGTGTCTCTATTTCCATAGAATCATCGTTTATTTGATCGACTTCTGCAGCATCCTCTTCATCTTCTGGTTCGTTAATAGTTTGCTTATGGTCTTCCAGCACTGTTACAGAGACATCTTCAAGGTTAGGTTCGTATTCCTGGTCCTTTCTATCTGAGCCACCATTAGGAGCATAATCAGGTTCAGCTTCGTAGTTGGAGTCCTTCCTCAGAAGTTCGTTACCCTCAGATTCTGATGTTTCATGATTATTCAAGTTAGACTCGTGTGGTGACCTACTACTATTCCTTCTGAAATCCTCGTCATCAGCATATCCGGAACCACTTGGATGATATCCATTACTAGAAGAACCATTAAATGATTTCTTATAGCCGTAATAGTTGCTATTATCATAATATGGTTGACTTCCGTAAGTAGAATTGTACAGATACTTCTTCTTGGTGGAATAATGGTCTACCTGAGATTTATTGAAGTATGACTTGGACGGATAATAGGTATCTGAACGTTTAGAATTCATTAACGAATTACTCCGGGATCGATCTCTCTTAGGAACAGAATTTGACAAGGAACTCCTATTTGACGTGTTGGGCCTTGAGTAGCCCTTCGAATAGTCAGATCCTTCGTTGCCACTAGGGTTTCCATCTTGAGTGTCTCTTTTGAAAGTATTGTAACTGCCATAACTCGGGTAATAGCTGGAATATTTGTTGTTACTGTAAGAAGAGTAAGACGAATAACTGGGTCCACCCATGGCAGATGAGCTTGGATATCTTCTATTTGGGGGTAAATTTGGGTTTGAATTTGATGGATTAGGGATATTGCTACTACTAACATTACTTCCCGTGTTATTATGTACAGGGGCTGAATTATGGGAAGATAATGAAGCAGAATAAGATGGATTTGGAAAACCTGACCCGTTTGGACCCAGATTACTTCCTGGGCCAGAGGAACTCAATGACCTTCGAGAGTTGTAAAAGTTTTTCCTCTTTATTTTGTTACTATTATAGTCATCACTGGAACTATATCGGTTTATGGGAGGACCTCTAGAGCCAGAAGATGACATTCTGGAAGTAGTATATCTGCGGATTAATCAAGCTGAGAGCCTTTCTGGTGATTTTGTGGATGGGAATAGTCACAAAAAAAAAGGAGTATCCTCTAGTTATCCGTGAGTTATACAATGAAAAAGCACAGGGCAGAACTTGGAAAAATCTATGTGGATATCACAAAGGAACAATCTACCTGACTAGTGTTATTGGCACGTTTATATGGAAACAAATAAGGAATAGCTGATAGCCAAGTAACAATTATAGATTATAATACAGTGGGAAAAAAAAGTTGTTATTTATAAAGAGCGGCTTGGATGCCTTTTAAACATTTCTCACATTGAAAAATTAAAGTTACACAAAACACAGAGGCCATTAAATTGGAGCTTATATTATGTATCACTTGTGCTGTATGGTGGGTGATGTATCATATGCGATCTTTGAGATTTTGTTGTGAAGTCTATCATCCATATATGTGTGTGAAAGCACGTATTCTAAGTATGTCTCCTCTACTAAATCGTTGGCTAATAACTGAATAAGAACGAAAAATAGGCTGACAATCCCTCCTGAATCTTCAAACATGAAAATTGAACAGATTAGATTCAGTTTGAGGAGAGTGTATTGCGTGTAACAACATACTGGATATTGGTGATATGAATGTTTTATATAGCGTAGACAATTCTTGCAAATATGTTCAATCCGTCGTCGCATGTGTCGTGGAGAAACCGAGGAAATGCAGCAAATGGTGCGACATTTCTTGCTGGACATTTTTTATGGTCGCACCAATGCACAGGAGAATTGGTGCGCAGCCCCTACATTTGTGGTCTGTTTGCTCAGTCCTAAGATGGATGGGTTTCTGTTAATGGACCCCCACTTCGGGACATTTCACTACACCAAGAACCGTGAAAGAACACATTTTAACGAATCTTGGTAACATCTAGTTCGATCTTTCAACGCTATCTCTATTTCCTGCCCCACAGCCCAAGACATTATCTCTTATACACGACGCACTAACAATTCTCGGAAATTTTTCATGCAAAATCAACGCAATCAATACTTGCTTTGGTATATAACTATCGACAGAATTCCTCAAGTTTTTTTGTTAAATGATTGATTTTGAATTCACCATTGATTTTAAATCTCAAGCTTTTCTTGACAAGTTCGTCACTTATTCTTTACTTTTGTCATCAATTGTCTCATTTTTAGTTGGCTTTTTGGCAAAGGATATCTTGTTTACTGTCTATACCTACGGGGCCCTTATTGTTATTATTTCATTAATTGTTTTACCTGGCTATCCAGCTTATAACAAAAACAAAGTAAACTTTTTAAATGTTCAGTATGTCAAGTGAAGACGTTTTATACTTGGGATTTGACTTATCAACTCAACAATTGAAAATTATTGTCACTAATGATTCCTTGAAAGTTGTTAATTTGTACAGTGTTGAATTGGACCACTTTAAAGAGAAGTACGGAATACACAAGGGAGTCATCACCGATGATAAGTCTGGTGAAATTGTATCTCCAGTGGCAATGTGGTTGGATGCAATCGATTATTTGTTTGGACAGATGAAGAAAGACGGGTTCCCATTTGAGAATGTTGCTGGAATCAGTGGATCTGCTCAACAACATGGTTCAGTATATTGGTCGGGCAAGGCCAATGATTTGTTGAAGAATTTGAATGTAGAATCCGATTTGTCTGAGCAATTAAATGACGCTTTCACTTATCCAATGTCTCCCAACTGGCAAGATCATTCTACGGGAAAAGAAATTGAATTATTTGAAAAAGTAGCTGGTAGCAGCGATGATTTAGCAAAAATAACTGGCTCCAGAGCACATTATAGATTTACCGGTTTGCAAATCAGAAAAATTGCAACTAGAAAGAGCCCTGAGATTTATAAAAGCACTAGCAGAATTTCTCTAGTCTCAAGTTTTGTGGCAAGTGTATTACTAGGATTTATTAGTGGAATCGAAGAAGCTGATGGTTGCGGTATGAACTTGTACGATTTGAATACCAATGATTATGATGATGAACTATTAAGTTTGGCTGCAGGTGTTCATCCTGAAGTAGATGGATGTTCTGAGAAGGAGACACAAGTTGGTGTTTCCGACTTAAAACAAAAATTGGGCCCTTTGAAACCTGCAAGTTATGAATCAGCTGGTACTATTTCTTCTTATTTTATTAAAAAGTATGGCTTTAAGGAAAGTTGCTTCATTTATCCTTTCACGGGAGATAACTTGGCAACGATTATTTCTTTACCTTTGAAACCAAATGATATCTTGGTTTCTTTGGGTACTTCAACTACTGTATTATTGATCACCAAAAACTATAACCCTTCTTCCCAATACCATTTGTTCAAGCACCCTACTATCCCTAACCATTATATGGGTATGATCTGTTATTGTAATGGGGCTTTGGCTAGAGAAAAGGTCAGAGATGCATTGAACGAGAAGTATAATGTTGAAGACAAAAAGTCTTGGGACAAATTCAACGAGCTATTGGATGACTCTAAATCCTTTAACAATAAATTGGGAATCTACTTCCCATTAGGAGAAATTGTTCCTAATGCTTCTTCGCAATTCAAGAGATGTTTATTGGATGATAAAGGAAATGTTATAGACGTCAATGAGTCAAATGACTGGTCAGTGGAGGACGATGCAAGTTCAATTGTTGAATCACAGACTTTGAGTTGTAGATTGAGAACTGGTCCTATGTTAGCCAATTCATCTCTGAGTCAAGAATCGACTCCTACACCACAAGAGAACCATTTACATGATATGTATAACTCGGTACAAAGTAAATTTGGTGAATTATATACTGATGGAAAGAAGCAAAACTTCAATTCCTTAACTGCCAGACCTAACAATATCTTTTACGTTGGAGGAGCATCGAACAACACTTCCATTATCAAGAAGATGGGAAGTATTCTTGGTGCCAATGAGAAGAACTATAAAGTTGAAATCCCAAATGCTTGTGCCTTAGGGGGAGCTTTCAAGGCTAGTTGGAGTTTATTCTGTGAAAGACAAGGAAAGCTTGTCGATTACAACGACTATTTGAACGAAAAGTTCAATTTCAATGAATTGGACCATTTTGATGTGGAAGACTCTTGGGAGAATTATTTCCAAGGTGCTGCCATGTTGGCCAAGATGGAACAGAATTTAAAGCACGATTAGAAATTTATAAATATACAATGTTAGTAAAAATGAATCGCAGCGATTTAAATTTTCAAGATTCATAGATGTTAAGATTTGTCAGATATCAATCTATATCTTCGCTCAGAAGTCTGTTGGTTTCTGGAAACGTTCCAGTAACCAAAAGCTTGATTCAAGATGCCATAAAAAGTGAAAAGCTACATGAATTAAAATCGATTTTGAAAGATAATAAATCACTCTTGACTTCACCTGTGAAAGAAGAGCTTTTGAACTTCCTTCCTCATGACTTTTCAATTTACTATTTGTTAAGAGAACACGAATTTACTCCAGACCAGTTGGCTAAGGTGATACAACACAACCCTGAAAGAGTTGATTCTTCTTGGGAATTATATCTCCGTCATACACCTACTCCAAATTCAACTACCAACCAGGTGGTTTACAATGTGCTTCTCAGGAAGCTTATCCAAGATCCCACTGAATCTGACTGGGCAAAGGCACTTTCTATCTTTCAAAAGATTGAATCAACTAGTGTCATCGAGGAAGAACTTTTGGATGCACTTATCGAGAAGAAACCCGATATAATATCTTACTTTGAATTTGACAGATCTCTTTTGATTTCCAAATTGAACAGTACTTCCGGTCTCACTTACTCAATATTGTTCAGTAAAGTCTTGGATCAAGATTTAGAACTCGAGTTATATCCTAAAGCATTAGACAATATGACCGAGATTCCTAGAATTGAACTGTTCGAAGAACAATTACAAGTGTTCGATATACTGGTTGACATTGCCGCTCAACTAGAATATTCTCAAACCAAGCTTCTTAAACATATAGAAGACAAACTGTTGGATTTAAGTTCTAAACCAGAATCTTTGTTAATCCGTTTGAAGTTAATGGAAATCTACGGGATGGACATCAAAGATTTTGACACCCTTCTCAAAAAGTTTCATTTATATCAAAGCAAAACTGACTTTGGACTCGAGTTCATCCAGAACATAGTCTCACAGTCTTACTGCTTGAAGGCTTTCGAAGAAGAAAATAGCGAAATTTTCCCAATTGTCGAAGCTTTGTTATTGGAAAATATCCCTATCAAACTTTTACAAGCTCAAATTTTGAGTCATTCAGCCTTTGGAACTGATAAATCGTTGGAGATATACAATAAATACATCCAACATGTCAGTACCGAACTTAATGAGTTCACCCATAGATCCCCTGCTGGATTGTTGAATGAGCTGATCTTGTTAGCATTCTTATACAATAACGATAGAGATTTTGCTCATATAATTTTTGATAAAGTAAGTCAGCTGGATCTTCTCCCAGAAGCTGAAGTAGCTACTGTCAAAAAAGTCTTTAAAGTATATGGTGGTGCTTTTGAGATGGATAGCTCCTGGGAATCAGCCAAACCAAAGATTCGTCTGTACATAGCCAAACAAATAAGAACTCTTTAATCAGCATGTATAGTTTATTGTATATACACGACTTTTCACTCCAAGATTCGTCTGGTTATGACTAAATGAAGTTTCACGATTATGACTAAACGCGCATTTGATGCGGTTGACTGATAATGGAGTGAAAAATAAAATATAAAAGAGAGCTATTTATCACTTTTTTTCTGTATAATAAAAATCATGACTGTTGAAATTCACGTTAGAGCTGAAACCAAACCATTAGAAGCAAGAGCTGCTTTGACACCTACTACCACCAAGGCATTACTTGATGCTGGGTTCAAGGTTTATGTTGAAGAAAGCAAACAATCTACTTTCAACATTGATGAATACAAGGCTGTTGGTGCTGAAATTGTTCCATTTGAGTCTTGGAAGCAAGCTCCTAAGGAGAGACTTATCTTGGGTTTGAAAGAATTACCAGAGAATGAGACCTTCCCATTAGTCCACGAACACATCCAATTTGCCCACTGTTACAAAGACCAAGGTGGATGGAAAGATGTCTTAGGTAGATTTCCAGCTGGAAATGGTACTTTATACGATTTGGAATTCTTGACCAATGATCAAGGAAGAAGAGTTGCTGCCTTTGGGTTCTATGCTGGATTTGCTGGTGCTGCTGTTGGTGTCTTGGATTGGGCTTTCAAGCAATTAAATTCTGACGATAAAGAATTAACTGGCCTCTCTCCATACCCAAATGAAGATGAGCTCGTTGCTGTGGTTAAGAAGCAATTGGATGCTGCTGTTGCTAAGACCAACTCTTACCCACAATGTTTAGTTATCGGTGCTTTGGGAAGATGTGGATCTGGTGCTGTTTCTTTGTTCCAAAAGGCTGGAATCCCAGATGATAAGATTTTGAAATGGGATATGGCTGAGACTGCTAAAGGTGGTCCATTTAATGAGATTATTGAGTCCGATATCTTCATCAACTGTATCTACTTATCCCAACCAATCCCACCTTTCGTTACTCCAGAAACCTTAAACAACCCAGATAGAAAATTGAGATCTATTGTTGATGTCTCTGCTGATACCACGAATCCACACAATCCAATCCCAGTGTATACTATTGCTACTACCTTCGAAAAACCAACTGTTTTAGTTGAAACCACTCAAGGTCCAAAGTTGTCTGTATGTTCTATTGACCATTTACCATCTTTGTTACCTAGAGAAGCTTCCGAAAGCTTTACCGCTGATTTGTTGCCATCTTTATTGGAATTACCAAACAGAGATACTGCCCCAGTGTGGACCAAAGCTAAGGCTCTCTTCGATAAACATGTTGCCAGATTGGATTAAACATTGTCCATTTATTAGAGATACTATGTATAAAATGCTATAATTTTAGAGTTTACTCCCGAACAACTGTAACCTTAGATTTTGACTTCTTATGTTTCTTCCTCTTTGGTTTCAAGACTTTCTTAATCTCTTCACCATCCGTTTCATATTCACTTTCACTGTAATCATTGATTTCATTTGGATCAAATCTTTTCTTCATGGTTTCGGCTTTTTCAATGGTCTCAGGGCATACAGCCACACAGTTTAACCTCTCACCAGTATCATAAACTGCAACTTGATCTCTTACTGATTTTCTGAGATCCCAAACTACAATTTTTCCATCAGAAGAAACCGAGACCAAATAAGGGATACCAGATGTTTGAGGGTCGTTGTAAAATGCAATATCCTTAATTCTGCTTGTATGACCTCTCAAAGAGAATCGGGGTTCTGCTTGATCGTTAATAAACTCATCAGCATCATAAAACTCTATTAAACCATTACCCAAACCGACGGCAAGGAAATCTGAATCTTCTATTGTTATGAGTTCCATACACATTAAAGTGGACTTGAAATTGTACTTTCTGCTAATCTTTGCATCCTTAGTCTCATAAACGAAAATTTTATCCATCATTCCAACAAAGAAATGATTTCCAGACTTACTCCATCTAACAAAGTCCAATTCTTTACCAAGACTATCTCTTCCCTTTACTTTTAATATGGCAGCTTTCTTAGCAGTCATTAAATTCCACAACCTGATAGTATTATCTTTAGACACCGATATGGCAACTCTTCCCGTTGGGTGAATATCTAAATCATTCACTCTATCTTGATGACCTTTCAAAGTACCGAAAACTTCCCAATCCTTGGTTCTCCAGACTATAATCTTTCCATCCTCTGATCCAGACAATAACCATTTACCAGATTTCTCGGACCCAATGCTTGCATTGGAATCTTCGCTAGAAAATCTCAAGGTGGTCACAGTCCCTTGATGACTCAACAATGTTCCCAACTCCTTTCTCTTCTGTAAATCATATATTCTGATGTGTTCATCATTGGAACCAGTAACCAAATATCTCTTCGCAACATCTATCGACTTAATAGACAAAGAATGTGCTTCAAAGTGGAAAACGGGTTGGAAGACTGGGGCACCCTCTGTCATAAGAGAGAGACACAAGAGATTGTGCTCATAAGACCCAACAAGAATTCTGAAGGTTGTGTTCTCCTTTTTAACAGACATTAATGAATTCAAATATATTTAATCCAAGCGATGAGATAGATTTCGTGCGAAAATCTGCCATTTGTTTACTTGATCCACGATAACAAGAAGCTACCAACATTATTTCCTTTTGCAAAGATCTTAGCAAGTGATTGAACGTTAGATTTCGAATATTTACAGTGATTCTCAATTGCTGGTTAAGATTCATACAAGTATGGCACAACCTCATAAAACTCCGTCTCAGCATAACTCTACGTTATACATCTCACCGTTGGTGAATAATCGACCAAATGAATTATTTGTAACTCCACCAAATCCTAGTGCCACTATATTTGACAGTCCGGGAACGAATAACACCACCCTGTTCTTTAATCTTGATAGAAACAACCAACAAGCTGCTAATAATTCTGGCGACCAACACCCACTCTCTCAAGCTGAAAAGTTGAGATTATGGAGACATGATGCGTTGATGCAACACCAATACAAAACAGCAGAATTTATTGGAGACAAAGTTTTGGCATTAACAAACGATGCCAATGATGCATTTTGGCTAGCTCAAGTCTATTTCAATAGTGGAAATTACCTTCGAGCCAAATCACTTTTGGTCAGTAAGCCTGAATACGAAAGATCAGTCAGTTGTCGTTATTTAGCTGCTTTATGTTTGATCAAGTTGGAACTTTGGGATGATGCATTGGATTTAATTGGAGAGTCTAATCCTTTTGGTAAAGACGAAAATTACCAGATAAGGAATACAGATGGCGGTATTAAACTAGAAGCATCGATGTGTTACTTGCGAGGGTTGATTTACGCCAACCAGAATAATTTTGATAAGGCTAAAGAGGCTTACAAAGAAGCAGTGTTGGTCGATGTCAAGTGTTTTGAGGCATTCAATGAACTTATCACCAATAATCTTATGACCCCAAGTGAAGAGTGGGAATTTGTTTCTCAATTAAACTACAGTGATGCTGATGATAATGATGAATTGATAAAGCTCTTGTACTCCTCGAGGTTGAGTAAATATTTCAACGTGCATAAGTTTGATGAGGCAGAGACAATTTTGAAACAAGATTATGATTTGGGAGAGAACACTGACATTCTTTTAGCCCGAGCTGATTACCTCTATGTTCATTGTAACTTTGATGAATGTCTTACAGTATGTGAGAAGGTCTTGAGTAAAGATAATTATAACTTTAGTATCCTCCCCAACTATTTGAGTTGTTTACATGAGTTGGGAGGTAAGAATAAATTGTTCTTAAAAGCTCACCAATTGGCCGAAACTCATCCTACCGACCCTATGACATGGTTAGCTATCGGGGTGTATTACCTTTCTATCAATAAAATCATAGAAGCTAGAAGGTTCTTCAGCAAGGCAACATTATTGAATCCCAATTTTGGAGAAGCATGGATTGGGTTTGCTCATACTTTTGCTGCAGAAGGTGAACATGAGCAGGCTATTAGTGCCTACGCATTTGCAGCCAGATTATTCCCAGGAACACATTTACCTAATTTGTTCCTTGGAATGCAACATCTTTTAATGGATAATTTAAACTTGGCAGAAGAATACTTGTACACGTCGTATCAAATCTGCAATACCGACCCACTATTACTCAACGAAATCGGAGTGATCTGTTTCCACAAGAAAGAGTTGTCAAAAGCTGAATCATTTTTCAAGGAAGCGTTGACCGCCTCCAAGAATCTTAATTCAGACTCTAAAACTTGGGCATCTATCCACACAAACCTTGGTCATGTTTACCTCAAGGCAAATGAACCATACAAGGCACTCGAATGCTTCAACCAAGTGTTGAAGATTACAAGTAAGAATGACACTAATTTACTATCGTCTATAGCAATGGTCCATCTCAAATTAGGTAACCCATTCAAAGCCGTTCCAGTGTTACATGATGCATTGGCCATATCGCCATCTGACCCCGTCGCAACCGATTTATTAAACAGAGCAGTAGCTGCCAGCAGCGATGATAGCAGAGTGTTTTTCAGAGGTATATCCACAAAGATGAAGTTAATTAAGTCGAATATGTCAAATGAAGCCAGTCCCGGAACCTCAAAATATCCTATAGGTGAAGGATTAGCAGAAGCAAACCAGCTTGCCAATAAATTGAAGATGGGAGAAGATTCAAGTGATGAAGATGAAGAAGTTATGGATAT
Organism: Yamadazyma vaughaniae; assembly: GCA_030569695.1. Classification (NCBI taxonomy): domain Eukaryota; kingdom Fungi; phylum Ascomycota; class Pichiomycetes; order Serinales; family Debaryomycetaceae; genus Yamadazyma; species Yamadazyma vaughaniae. The sequence goes on along the minus strand of JAJMLO010000003.1, from coordinate 835,506 downwards.
AGAAAGTGACTAGTTTAGCTATCTCGTCTAATTCGAAATAAATACGGCGCGCCATTTTTATTGTGTGTTATTGTTTGTTCCTGGTAATAACATAAACAATCGGGTACGATTACCATTAATACCTAGGAATATTCACTTGTCAATTTAAGATAAAAGTCTACCTAGTTGCATCATAACTCCCTGGTGATTATTTTGTATCTCATCGACCATTCTCCATATTTTCTCGAACAGTTTGATTGGACCCTTTTTCCATCTGCGATTCGTTTGCATATACTTGACATTTATCCTTGTTATAAAAGTACCCCTTACATTCCCAAGCATTGACGATTAACATACCATAGGGGCTGTGAAATCCTTTGTTATGAATACGCATTCCCCTTTAACTAGCATAAATGATGATTTTAAGATTCTTAGTGTGAACTTCAACCAAGATCAAGGGTGCTTTACTTTCAGTCATGACCAAGGATTTTTGGTGTACAACACCAATCCCATAGATCTTCGAGTCAAAAGAACATTCACTCCAACAGCATCTCATCCAGGAACAGGAATTGGACATGTAACAATGCTCCATCGTACCAATTACTTGGCACTAGTTGGTGGTGGGAAGAATCCAAGACTTCCAAACAACAAACTAATAATCTGGGATGATTTGAAAAGGAAAAGCAGTCTCACCCTTGAATTCATGAGTCCCATATTGAATGTATTACTATCAAGAATAAGAATTATTGTGGTATTGAAGAATCAGGTTCTCGTTTATGGGTTCTCGTCTCCTCCAAAACAGTTTGCAGTATATGAAACTATATCCAACGAATTTGGATTAGCTGATCTCTCAGTTAACATGCCGAGCACTTCATCATTGAATGCCTCAAGCTTATCCTCGTCGGTATCTTCTTTGGGATCAGATGGATCCAAATCTGGACGGTACCAGACACTTGCATTTCCTGGAAGACAAATTGGTCAATTACAAATAGTGGATGTTTCACCTAGTGGACAAGAAAAAAACTTGATTAGCATTGTCAAGGCTCACAAGACAAGTATTAGGTGTCTAGCACTCAATAGATCTGGACTGATGGTAGCTTCAGCTTCAGAGACAGGTACACTCATCAGAATTCATTCGACTCAGAACACAGCATTATTGTATGAATTCAGAAGAGGATTGGATAGAGCTGTGGTGACTTCGATGAAATTTTCTCCTGATGATACGAAGTTAGCAGTTTTCTCGGATAAAAGTACCCTTCATGTGTTCAATTTGGTGCAACAAACTGGAGTTGCAGGTGATAATCGGAGCGAACATTCGAGTCAACAGTCAGTCATGAGCGAGACAGCAACTCCTCTTAATAGAAAACATTTATTCAACAAGATACCAGTGCCATTACCGTTCAACAACTACTTTAAGTCTGTTTGGTCCTTCTGCTCCATTAACACTAGTAAATATCATTCGGAATACGGTCCGGATCTTCTTAATGATGAGGGGACAATCGGTTGGTCTGGTAATGACAGCATTATAATCATATGGAAGCTAAAACGTATTTGGGAAAAGTATATAATTATTGAAAAATCAGGAAAAACATCAGAGTCGGCATGGGATTTAGTCAGAACAAGTTGGAAAGAATTAGATTCCCCATTTGAGTGAAATCATTAGCATATATTTACATGAAATAGTTATACACAGTAAAGCATTAATGTTTAAGTTAAAATCTCGCAGTATATTGGCTCATACTGCCGTTGAAGTCGCTCGGAGCTTTGTGAGCTGAACCCCAGCCACTGAGTCCCGTGGAACGACCTCACAAATCTAAGAGCATTCTCGTGATCTGCAAATCGTATCACCATTATATTTACACGTTGTTTCCAGTCAATTACCACTTGTTTGAAACAATCTGAGATATTGGAATCTTGAGGAAACAGATAATCCCATAACAATCTAGGTAAAGCATGCATTGAAAGTCCAAGTGGTAAATTTTTTACAAGCACTGATGAGGTTCTGGCCTTCCAGTCAATCAACTTGAATAATGATTCATAATTATCAAAAGGTGGATGGTTCTCAATCTGACTGATCAAACTGTGTTTCTCAGTACCTTCAAATAAAGCATGCATATCTTCTGGTTTCGTGCATACTTTCAAATCACTAGATGAGAACCTTCTGTCAAGGAAGGGCAGAGATAATTGAACCAAGTTCTCGAGAGAAGGCTGCTCGAATGTGAATTTTAATGGCAACCCGTTTATCAGTCGTTTTTTGGTCTCTATCCAATAAGCAGCAGCTTGTTCACTGTCTTTGAATATCAAGTAGTATGCTCGATTGAACGATAAAGTAGCTGGGTCTCTAGCTTTAACGACACTAAATTGTGGCCCATCTCTCATCTCTGGTGGTAATTTATATTGTCGATCTCTAATTATAGGATAAACGTTGTAGAAGTCTGTGTTATTAAGAATAGACACAGGTGTTCTAAACTTGAGTATATTTGATGCAATTTTTGTGGAGTCAAGTTTGAGTAAATCATCGAGTACCCATTGTAACAGTCTTTTATTCCAATCTTGAGAGCTCAAATCATCGAGAACAGATGCTTTAGGAAAATTCGCCGTTTGATATAAATGATTTCTTATAAGAGGCGTGGCCAGCTCCGTAGACCCCACAGTCTGGTTGTATAATAAATTGAGCAACTTTCGAGTTCCCAACTTCCCAGTTTTACTCATCTGCTATCAAGTTGCAAGATTCAATTCACATTTATTCGCGAGCCTAACTCGAAACTGTAAAATGGATGGAAAAATAACTGTAATGATGCCTATCTTTTTTCTCTCTAGCATCTTTTACACTACTTAATTCCCGAACAACGTCAACGAGAGAACTTTCATGTAAACAGAAACTCTACTGTAATCTTTCCCTCTTACCAGGCAAAATTTCCTGCCTTAACCATCCCAGTTTCACCCCTCACCCCCACCAGAATCCGCGACCAAACTTCCACTCACTCTCAAATTTTCTGTCCCACCACTAGATCCCGTATAAATATAACCAACTGCAAATGTCTGACACAATTTGGTCGAACAACAGCAAGGTGTCGATGGGAAATGGTTCGATGCAACAATATAAAACAGTTTTAGATCTGATAGATCCGGAAGTCGCCAAAATGCTCTCCTACAACGACCCAATTGGGGCCACCGTGGGTAGTGATTTGGTGTCTAACCATTTGTCTTTGAATGATGGAAGTGATATCGATGGAAGCAATCCGTTTGGCTTGAAAACAGGTGCTTTGTCTGCCATGACTGCTCCTGTCGGTGGCTATAACAATTCCAACACTTCATCTCCTAATCAAGGAAAAAGATTAGGGTTGGGCACGGCTTCTATTAGTGGAGGTATTGCCAATAGACATCCTCCGGACTCGTTCTTACATAAATTTGCTGGGGTTGGAGAGGCCACTCGGGACATAGAACTCGCCACCAACGGATTTGGAAAGTTAGATCTCGATGGATCATCCTCCAGGAGAACTAGTTTTAATCAACAACTGCAAACTCAGCCGTTGGAACTTAAAAGCTTTGATGCTGGTGGATATTCCAGTCCAACAGGAAGTTTGAATGAGAGTTTAAACATGCAGGTGAACAACAGAACCTCGAGGCATCAATCCATTAGTGACAAAATTGATCACTATAACAATACTTCACCAATCCAAGCCGGTGCCACATTAAATGTCGCATCAGGATTGAACAGTAATACCTTGGAGGATGGAAAGATTGCCCCACCACCTTCTTCGAATAATATTTGGAATCCTGCAACTGCTGCACCATTCAACCCCGGATACCCTGCTCCTCCAGCTGGGAATGATGGGACTGGGATGTACCAACCACTTAATGCTTACCAACGTAACATTAACCCAATTTCACCTCCACCATTTATGATGCTGTCGCCACCACCACTTGGATTCATGGATCCAAGAATGTATAACATGAACATGGTCTACTCCATGGGAGGGTACCCTAATAACGGATCGGTTAATGGTGTCAATGATGGTGAAGTGCCTCCCGTAGAAGAAGGTAAAGATGCTGAGATAGTTGATGAGCCTTCGGATGACAGCAGTTCGTCTCCTGGAAAACAACAGGCTGCATCAAGAAAGGATTACGTTCATACACCAGGTATTGGAATGCCTAGACAATCCAACCCAGGTTTCATGTTCCAACCATTCAACGGATATCCTATTTACCAGAGCCCTCCACTTATGAATATGAGTATCTCAGGTGAAGAGCCTACAGAACCTCGAAACAACAGACGCTCTACTGGATCGGCTACTAAACCTGACGACTCCAATCAATCTACTTCTCAACCACCAAATGCCACGCAAAATGGAGGTTCGAGAAAGAAAAATGGAGCAACTGCTAAATCAAATGGTTCGGGTAGACCTGCTCCGCATATATATAGAAGTCCATTACTTGAAGAGGTGAGATCCAATGCAAAAGGTAAGGAGTACTATTTGAAAGATATTTATGGACATGCTATAGAATTCACTAAAGATCAGCATGGATCTAGGTTTATTCAACAAAAGTTACCACTGGCATCTGATGAAGAAAGGGAGGTGATATTCAATGAAATCAGAGCTATCTCTTATGAGCTAATGACTGATGTTTTCGGAAACTATGTGATTCAGAAGTATTTCGAGCACGGTACCAAGACTCAAAAATATGTTCTATTGGACAGTATGCTTGGTCATATTTACGAGCTCTCTTTACAGATGTATGGTTGCAGAGTAGTCCAAAGAGCTCTTGAAGCTATTGGACTAGATGGCCAAATCAAAATTATCACCGAATTGAAACATCATGTATTGATTTGTGCTAAGGATCAAAATGGTAACCATGTCATACAGAAGTCTATTGAGCGTATTCCATTCAACCATGTAAGATTCATTTTGGAAAGCTTAGAGAATCAAATCTATCACTTATCTACCCACCCTTACGGATGCAGAGTGATTCAAAGGTTATTAGAACATTCTGACGAGGAAGACCAACAAAAGATCTTGGATGAGTTGAATAGGTTTATCTTCTACTTAATCCAAGACCAATATGGAAATTATGTCATGCAACATATTTTGGAAAGAGGCAACAAGGTGGATAGGGAGGCTATCTTGAAAATCGTCCTTGGATCTGTGGTCAACTTTTCCAAACATAAATTTGCTTCCAATGTGATTGAGAAATGTATCAAGTTTGGAAGCAATGAGCAAAGGAAGAAAATTCTCCATGAGGTGTTACTAGGAAATGAAGATTTAAGTATTGAAGAAGTCGAAGATGACTCACCTTTGGCATTAATGATGAAGGACCAATACGCTAATTATGTTATTCAAAAACTTGTTGAAGGATTCGACACTAAGAGCCAAGAGAAACGTCTCTTGGTCTTGAAGTTGAGACAGTATTTGAAACAAATATCTTCCAAGAATTCTTATGGCAAACATCTTGCTTCTGTGGAAAAAATGATCGTCGTTGCTGAAACTGCTTTGATAGAAGCAGATAATAATTGAAAGGCTTTCTTCATATTGTAAATAATCCAAAAAGAAAACCATTTTCAAATCGTGTATAGTGAATTGTTTATATGTTAATTAAATCTTGTTTTATAGTTAAGAAAATATTTATCTCGATACAAAAATCATATATTAAAATGTTTATACTAAAACCATATTTTTTCAATTTCTGACCACTCTAAAATGTGGAATTAAACCTGCCACAAAATTTTCCCAATTACTATTACCCAGATTATTATGCTCAACATACAATTTTTTCAATGCTGTTGTCTCTATACCATACTTTTGATTGTTGAATTCAGTCATGATAAATTCGCCAACAGTTATCAATTTAAGAAAATCCAACTCAGATAAATCAGTCAAGCTTTCAACTTCATTAGTGGCAATCATTCTATCAACTGAAGTATTGAACACCTTTTTCAATTGAGTGCTAAGCATTGTAGGTTCACTAATATCATCACTATCAGACGACTCGGATGATGAGCGATCAGATTTAGAACCCAAAACTGGTCGTTTACAATCAAGACTTAAAAACGAAGAATAACTGGAACTTTGTGTCTTACCTTCAGTGGCCGATAAGTTGATGTTATCATTCAAGTGGCTCAAATTAGCCCCAATGGAACCTCCAGGGTGCTTCATCGAGAACATCTTTTTTCTTGCTGACTCACTCTGCTCTATCATCTCAGAGAGTGCAAGGATCACAGAGTCTGCTAATGCTAAAGATAATGTAGCCGACACTGTGGGAGCAGGAACTCCATGAATATTGTCCTCCTTCAAATGAGAAGGTAACTGGGTATACAATAATGACTTGATTTTCGGACTTTGTGCTAACTTAGAGTCCTTATTACAAGTTAATAGTATTATTGGAATCACCGGTGATATGTGTGGAAGAAGTGAAATGAGTTCCGGGGTATTTCCACTAGCAGTAAGCATTATTATACAATCCCTATCATTCAAAATTCCCAAATCTCCATGTAACGCCTCGGTTGGATGTAAAGTCACGGAATAAATTGATAATGAATTCAAAGTTGCACATAGCTTGCAGGCAATCTTGTAACTTTTACCTACACCACACATGACTACTTTACCTCCACGCATATTGATACTAAGAAGTGTATCCAAGGACATTTGCAAGTGAGCACGAGTGAATTCATCAATCTTGACTTGATTAGTCAAATTAATCATTGCCTCCAGTTGGGCGTCTAAAGTTTTAGTGACGCTGCTGAGTCCCGAATAAATTAGAGCTTTGTAATCACTCATAGCGTACGGGTCTATATCCATGTTCCACGATTTCTTTGACTAAGTGCAAAGTGAGTCCGACCCAATATTCAACGGAAAACTGTGAATGTATGAAAATTCAAAATGCTGCGAAATGATGGAATTGAAAAAAGAAATGGCTGAGATAACATTAATGCATACGGTTGCTTCTTTCCAAATTTTAAAAGCAGATGATTGCTCGAATTCACCAGCAAGAGCATCAGATATTCATTAATATATACTAACAAGGCTTAACTCTAAATTGCTTAAACCAGTCTCTATTAACTTTATTAAAATCCCAGTTGTGGATCTCAAAAGCCGATCTGGGCTTGTGAAGTTTTTCTTCATCTCGGGTTCTGTCGCATTCAAATCTGTGGATTTGCTTACCCAATCGAGCCACAATTCACGCTCATTTCTTCATGTATACGAATTGAATTCAATCATTGAATACAATTCGTTGTCCAAATCTGTGGTGTATTCATATCTATGGGTTGCATCCGATGATATGGTTGCCGAGTCAAACTCCAATTGTCTTAAGAACGATTGGGTTGCATCATTGACGCCTGGCTTGTTGTCCTTATCACTAATTTGCTCCTGTTTAAGCTCTTCATGACTTAAAGTAGTTCTCTCCTTAATTGTCCTGATCAGGCGAACTCTATGAGTCCAATTGGACACAAACTTATCGTGTGAACTAGCGTGCCACACGTTTGCAAACTGATTGGCTGTAATTGCAAGATTTCTTATGATAGCAGGCAATAATTCTTCCGAAATTATTTTGAAATGGCAAGTTGCGAATACAGCTGGGACACCACTTCTCCGGTAGAGCTTGACTTTATAGAATTTGGTTTTCGAGTCTTCATCAGTTGAGTAAGTATTGAAAGACTTGGTGTGGGGTGATATAACAATGTTGATGAAATTGAACTGGGATTTGATAAGGTTGAAATTATACGGTAAACCGCTTTCATCGAAAAAGATGTTAACATAGTTGTTACCAATATGTCTTTTCTTCAAATCAAAGTAGACATCTCTTTCATTGTTTGGCATCAACGATGTAGTATGGAAAATTACTTGCACAGTCTTGTCATTCCAGTATACTGCGTAGTCACCATCAGTGCCATTCTCAATATCCAATCCACCAGTATATATATCTTTACAATTCTTTAATTTGATGAGATCTCCAAGGCTATCCACAAATTGTTGGTAGTTTCTAGAACCAGCTCTGTTTCCTAATACTTCAGTCTCTTGAGTTTGCCCTTTGCCAACGTAAACAAGTCCTATTTTATGAAATTCTACAATTGGGATTCTGTCGAAAGTTGCTAAAGCCCTAGTTGTCAATGAGTCCTCCATGAGAGCAATCGGTTTCTCGGAGCTTTTGTTAATATTATTGACAATTTGAAGGAGAATATAATTTGGAGTAATGGCTTGACTGTCGCCGTATTTAGCTACATTGGAGAATAAGTTCACATCCAAATTGATTCTGAAGATAGTAACACCAGTGGGTCTTCTGAGCACCAAAACGGATTCACCTGTAGATGTATTGGTTGCCACTGTCGTTATACAGTAACCCATTATCCAATTTCCAACCATGACAGTTCCCTCTTCATTTTTCAAATTATCGATGATTGACTTGGGATTGACCATTTTCAAAGGAAGATCGCTGTAAGCAAATCTGATAATAAGATCGACATAGGCAATTACCTGATCGTCTAATACTTTCTTATCTCCGTTGACTGAGAGCAAGTTCTTCAAGACAAATGATGACAATTTACTTCTGACGGAGACATCTAACTTTAAAAACCAGGTCGATATTACATTATGAGATAGGGTCAACACGTAGTGAAGCAAAATTGAAGAATGTTCCTGACTAACTTGAGTGGATGGTGTGTTATCGATCACAGCTTCCATTCCATATTTGGGGATTTGCCCTTTAGCCTTTGCTTCGTCTTGTTCTCTGGACTTATTTTTGATAGCGTCTGAGGCATACTGAATGAATTTGAATGAAATACCAAAAATTCTCTTCACGTCGTCAATGTTAAGACTTGATGTAAGACTTGGATTATTGATTAATGACATTAGGAATTCTAAAATATGAGAGCTAGCAAATATACTTGTGACCTTTGTTTGAAGCTTTGCTAAAATGATGGATAAGTATTTCTTGATAGATAATGGAATTTCATAACAACAAGCAGTTAAAATATGAATTGAGGGAATAGCTGTCTTCTCCCATGCATCAATTCCGAAAAGGAGAGATCTGATAATATCGTCTTCATCACTTTTCGTAAAAAACTCATGATAGCCTATTAAGGAAGATAACATTCTCACGCATGCTACCTGCAAATGAGACTTGGAAAGACCCTCAGGAAATGTACAGTTAGGTGGAAGATTCAATGTCAATTGTTCACATACTATATTCTTGAGGTGTATCAACTGTTCCCTACTATTGATAAATAGTTGCATATTTGATAATTGGGTACAAAAATGGGCCCATACAAAACTGTAAGCCTCCCAGTCGATGAAATGTGACATAACATCTAGAACAATTGAAAAATATATCTCGACATCTATGGCATGGACATCATTATCGAGCTGCAATTTCTCACTTTTTGAATTGAATAACTTAAGGTTGTATAAGGGAGAATCAAAATACCTACTATCGATGTAGTCAATAGTATCAGGGTATTGCCATTTATAATCGGTACTCTTCTTAAAGTCCCCATCTGTGGAGCTTCTCTCGAAAGCAGAAGCTAAACCCTCCATGTCTGTAGGATTTGTGAAATAGATGTTATTTTCTTTAGATACTCTGATTCTCACAAGGCCCTTTAGTACAACCAATAACAACTCCGGATTCTCAGTAGATAGGGCATGCTGAGCTATGAAAATGCAGAACCTGAAAGCTTCCAGCGCTTTCTGTGCATTTTCCGTGGATGTTATTATCATGATTTTGACGAAACCCTTTGCAAGAGCCAATTTGAATGTCTTTGAAATGTTCTCAATCTTAGTAGTTTCGTTACTTAACTGAGAGCTCTTGATACCAGATGAAGTGAGAGACACAAGACTTCTAAGTCTTCCGCTTTGCTTCAATTCGAATAATGGAAGTATTGCCTCGATTATCAGGGAAAGTGTCACATATGGTGCTTTTATAACACTTTTGACAAAAATTTCATCCACCAAATACTTGAGCACTCTCTCATCTGACTCGTGTACTGACCTTTTTAAAATATCAACAACCAATTCAAAGTTGAATTCGGTTCTATCGAGGGCGTAAGAAATATCAAAAGAGGACTTAATGGCCTTTAATACTTCAACACGAACCTCGGATAAGTCTTCATTCACCACAATATCGCTCTTCGTGTTGGTGCTGTTGAAATAAAAGAAATTTAAAAGTTTCATGCAATTTTCCTGTGCAAAAGGGCTTAATACTGTAAGCATCTTCTCCTCAGAGTAGTACTTCAAAATGAATTTGATGTTTTCGCTTGACAAATACTGATAATTCCTAGTGAACAAAGTCACTAGTTTTTCTTTTGGGGTAAGAAGCTCATGGTTATCATATGACTTCTGTAATGAGCTGCAAATTGATTTCCAGTATGAAATGTCGATATCACTCGATAGTTTTATATGGCTTAATAAGTCATAGATAGAAGATTTTGAGGAGCACCATAATTGAAACAGGTAAACTTGTTCCATAACACTATTTAGGTTGATATCGTTTTGACCAGTGTATGCCTGCTTGGAGAAAAGCCTATCGAGCGACCTCAATAAAGTCGTATTCAATACCGGAACATTGAAAGATGATAATAGAATCAAATCTGGCAAAAAATGTATAAGAATCGAATCATTAGATTGCCATACAGATGGTGAGACAGCAAACCTCTCTATAACTTGTATTGCCCCAACACAAGCTGTTAAAGCTGAATTTGATTCTGTATGATCAGCAGTGCTTATGGTTGTGTTTGAAGTGATAGCTGTGAGTGCGTTTCCAGGATCACTCGATTTGAAAGAGGCAAGCTCCTCATTGGTGATGACATCTCTTATACAAGATCTTACCAGGTAAAATGCAGTTTGAGTGGAAAATGCAGCTATGGCATTCCATGATAACTGAGTGAGTTGCTCATTTGACCCATAGACAGAACATAAGAACCTGATAACTTCGTACAATCTAGCCTCTTGTACAGACGTAAATATAACAGTTGTTGACAAAAGTTCAATACAATTCAGACGAATTGCCACGTTAGATGTTTTCATGGCTGCCTGGATGGCCTTTTTGGTAAAGCTTTCTATCAAACGTTCATCAATAGAATGTGGGTTGAACTTGACACAATTTTTTATAAATACAAGCAACTTCATCAAGTTTTGATATGTGAGGTCATCTTTAAGATCTTCTTCATCATCTATTTCACTATAATTCTTAACATGTCTCGCCAATGCCGATAAAGCAATATTCAAGAATTGTGGAAGATCAACTTTATCATGAGATAGACATAAATCCAGAATGTCTCTACCATCATGAGTCAAGTTTCTTAAACAACTCAAGAATAAATCGAATTCATTGTCAGTCTTATATTCAGTTAGTTGGCAAAAGTGCACTATGTCACGGAAATACATGAGCTTGACGCTGGTAGATGTAAGGTCGTCATTCTTAATACATTCAATCATAAGATTGAGCGTAACTCTTCTAATGTACGATTGTATTTTAGGATCACACATATCTCTCGCAAGGTACCATATTTCTGGGATAGAGGAAATGGTAAACTTCTTAAGGGATTCTGTCATAGTTGCAGCCGTTGAAGCTCGTTGGGGTAAGGGACCATTCTGCAATTGGAGAAAAAGCCGTTTCTGATCGCTACCACCCCCAACGACAGTAGGATTAATTTGAACAGGCACTGTCTTGCTGTTGGTGGTCTTGAATGAGCTTGTCCATGACTTGAATACGTTACCAATTCCAGAACTTCGAGTAAACGAAGGGTGGTGTGTAGACATGTTCTTTGTTAAGATTAAATAAGATTCAAGTTAAATATAAGTCCGCGATGCCATTTTTACAGAAATGGTAAGATATTCGAAACTATAATATATCCACTCTAACAATGCGATTTACATTTCATGATGTCTATTAAGATGATTAACAAAGAATATTATAGATTCTATAAAACAAAGGTTTATTTCTCATAATGGCACGTTCTTCGGCCAATTCTTGTTTAAGGGCTTCCAAGTCAGTTTCTCTTCTACCGGTATCAATATCTATGTCTTTGGCTCTGATGAATACTTTCCAGTTCTGTTTCCAGACTTTGTGGCCCACATAAAATACAACGAGCACAATAAAGCCAAGATATCCCGAGAAGAAATTACTTGCACTTGGGGAGTCACCTAATGGGAATAAAGAAACCCAGAATTCGGCCATGAGAACAAGTATGTAAAGAACAACTCCGTACAACGAACCAATAACGCCCGCTTGAGATTTAAATGCAAGTTCATCAGTGCTTCTATTTTGGTATGAAAGTGCTCTTCTGAATCTGAGATGTGCAACACAAATTGATAACCAGGTGAAGATTGAACTCAATCCACTGATAGACAATAACCAACCGAAGATCTCATCTTGTTTACCAGATGCAGCAATGAAACTGAGTAAGCCAAATATATTAGTGATGATGATGGCAACTAAAGGACGTCCACTTTTGTCGATATAACCGCAAATTTTTGGTGCCATTCCTTGCTCAGCTAACGATGTGAGGGTTCTTGAGGTAGCATACACACTGGATGATCCAACAGAAATAACTGACACTAAAATAACAGCATTCATGATATGTGGAAGAACATCAATACCCCCATTAACAATAGCAATGACAAACGGCGAGGCAGTGATATCCACAGAAGACAGACCTCCCAAAAGTCTTGGATCGTCATATGGAACCAAGAAGCAAATAAGTGTCAATGAGACCATGTAAAACAAAAGAATTCTCCAAAATACTTGTTTCGTAGCTTTAGGAAGGGCAACTCTAGGATTGTGTGACTCAGCAGCAGTCAAACCAACCAATTCAGTACCAGCGTATGCAAAGGCTGAGGTAACAAACACAGAACCGACTCCTTTGAAGCCGTTGGCGAAAAGCCCAGGATCTCTCCAGTATTTTCCTCCGACAGCATCTCCATTAGGAGCACCACCAGCAGCTATCACAATACAAACTATAATAAACATAGTAACAGCAACAATCTTGATAGACAGGAAAATGAACTCTGCTTCACCATATGCTCTGACACCAAAAAAATTGATAGAAATAACTAGCACATAAAATATCAAAACCCAAACATCCGGGTTGACTGATGTGTTCCAGTATCTTACTGTCATGGAACCTGCTACCAATTCCAAAGGTAATAATACTAAATATTGAAGGAAGTAGTTCCAGGCAACTGCAAATCCAACAGAAGGGTCAATGAACCTACTGGCATAAACGTTAAATGATCCCGAAATTGGAAAGGTGACTGTCAATTCACCTAATGCATGAATAGTAGCAAATACAGATAATCCTGTTAAGGACCAGCAGATTAAAACAGCTAATGGCCCACCCGTACTCAATGCATCACCACTGGCAACCAAAAGACCAGAACCAATGGCAGAACCAATTGCAATCATTTGTAAGTGTCTTGGTTTTAAATCACGCTTCAATGGGGAATTTGCCGTTTTAATGTTAGCCTTTTCCAAGTCTGTAAGTTCTTCATAACCTTCATAATTATAAGCCAGATGGTCATCAAATCTCTTAAAAGAGTCTATAAACAGATCCCATTTTGTGTTAGGTTTTTCATTCGAAACATCCACAGTATTTGTATTGGACGATAAGATGTCCTTAGAACTAGTGGAGTCCATAGCTTCAAAGCCGATATGAGAGTCTGATGATGATTGAAAATTTTTATTTGGTTTGCAACCATCGCATTTGCTGCGAAAAAAAAAAACATTAAACAAAAGAAACATGAAGGGCTGACGCAAAACTTGCATCAAAATTGTTATAGCTATTAAAATTCATCAAAACATAGTAAATACATCTATACTAATCTAAAGTTTATCCATAAATTATGTCGGAAACGTAACAGAAAAATCCTCCCCATGTAACCCTCTGGAGTATTTTTCTCAACCAATTTGGCTTAATATTGATGAACACGTTCCCACAATTGTATCCTTCGCTTTCGACTCCAATACCCCATTTAATGCTCCGTCTGACATTACAACCGGCCCAAAAGTTCCACCATTTGTGTCTTTCACAAGGCTTGAGTCTCACAAGATTTTTTTGAAGTGGACCCTTAGGACCATTGATGTATCTATGTCCTCCAATGAACAGGTAATGTTGTCTACTATCTTCATCTGGGAGTTGCTTATCACCCCAGTGTCCAGTAAATTTGAGCCAATTGTGATATTTTAGTTCACGGCCAACATGATGAGGATTACGATTAGTCTTTGCTGGATAAACTTCACATCCATCATAGGTGTATGCAAGATAGTTTCTAGTTGGGTTCCACAAAGCACCACGATCCGTGAAATCGGACAATATGGCATAAGGTAAATCATGTGGGTGTTGGCCAACCGAAACATAGTTGGCGTGGGTCCCTCTAGCAGAGAAAATGACAGGATGGTTAGGATTAGATTCGTATTTCTCCAAGTTATCGTAATAGTAAGCTTGTCCACCACCGTGTGCTGACATCCACACAATTACAGGTTCTCCCTTATAGAATCTCACAAGAGAATGCTCCCAATCTCCCACATGGTTTCCATAAGGACCAGATCCCATAACAAATGGGCCCAAGTTAAACGAATAAAAGTAGAACCAGAATGCATCCACCCATCCGTTTCCTTTATCGACAACAAGTACAGTCACAGGAGCATCCTTAATTTCACCAGTAGTCAAGGATGGCTTATTTTTGATTCCTGTGATCCAATCAGGATCAGAGTCGAAATCAGTATTTGAAGTTAAGAACAACTCCTCGTCTGTCGTCAACTCACTAAGTTTCTTTAAGTTCATATTGGCCTCAGTGCCTGGAACGGTAGTACCATTTTCATACTCAACATGGAAATGTGTCACAAATTTACCAATGTCATACGGTAAATATCTTTCTTCAGAATACAAGTGAACTACTGGAGCATACTCCACAACATAATCGGGGATTTCTCCATCGTCAATGGTTCTTTCAAATTGGTTAGGGTTTGAGATTACTGGAGGTAATTGGTGGAAATATCCAGACGACTTCTGCATCATGCTATCAATTTTAGAGGTATCTTGGTTAAGTGTTTCATGGATATATCCCTTACCAATCTTCCAACTGGGAACTGCGGAACACAGAACTACCAGGACAAAAAGCACCAATAGTTTCACAGGGGTCTGTGTCACGAGCATAATTAAACGAGTATGTGAATTGGTACAGATTTATATCAATTGGTACCAGCTGTATAATTTTTAAAAATGTTGTTGGGTGTTGTTGTTAATAAGATGTGTGATGCTGCAATTGATTGTTTATGACATATGACGCAAGTGCGAAAGTGCGATAACCGGTTAACTCAAGAAACGAGATTATAGGAGACTACAGGTGTAGAGAAAAGAAGTTAAAATCGAAATTTGTATCTATTCATTTAGAAAACAAAAACTTGATCACCCAATTTACTTACAGGCTTAGCTTTAGCAAAACCTAAACCAACAGCAGCCTTTTTCATGGCACTGATCATTGGTGGAGGACCACACAACAACAAGTTAGCATCAGCAGTTGGTTTTGGCAAATGTTTATCCATGATTTCAGGAGTGACAAAACCTTCGGAACCTTCCCAATTAGCTGGTGGATTGTTCAAGACGTAGTGAATGAAGAATTGATCTGGGTTTTCTTTTTTTAACTTTTCTAATTCAGGCTTCATTAAAATGTCATTTTCTGAGACATTGGCGTAGATCAAGTGAACCTTAGTTTTGTCATCTGGATTAGACATGATAGCAGTGATGATTTGGTACATTGGAGTAATACCAGTACCACCAGCAATCATACCGAAACTCTTGACCATGTTTGGAGTATAAGTGAAGAAACCTTTTGGTCCTCTAACGTCAATAGTTTCACCAACCTTTTTTGAATCAACATACTTGGTGATGTTACCTTGATCGTAAACTTTAATTAACAAGTCAAAGTAACCCAAGGTTTCATCGGTGGAAATTGGGGTGTAAGATCTAACGACTTCTTTACCATTGATAGTAGTTCCAATGGAAATATGTTGACCGATTGGTAACCCCAATCTATCAGTTTGTTTTGGTAAACCGAATCTGTATATGCAAGTATTATGAGAGATTCTGGTCTTTTCGATCAATGGGAATTTCTTGAACTCATTCTTATCCAAGACAGGTTGATCTTTTCTGTTTTGTTGAATAAAGTAGATGGCAATTACACTTGAAATGATTGCTGCAATAGTTGCAAACACAATTAATGGGTTTGGTTCTGGTTCACCGGCCATGTTGAATAGTTTTTCGAAAAAATTGGAGATGCACCTGTGAAATTTCCCTATACTTATATTCCTGTGAATTATTTTTTTGTATTGGGTTTGTGGACGCGATGTTACCCGCACTTCACTTCTCGTTCGATATATCCATAAAGAGGCATAAGATCCATTTTTACTTGATCCGCTAGCTTGTCATTACTTGTAGTAGATAGGTGTTACCTGTATCACATTATCAGAATTGGTCATTATATAGTATATAGTTGAAGGCTCGAGGACATTTTCATTTCCTGGAATCCCCGGACTCGGCAATCTTCACCTTACTGCTCTTTTTCATCTTGGTCTTCATCTTGCTCATCTTGCTCATCGTCCCCAGTATCTCTCACATTCCATTGACATGAAATATCCCACCTAGAACCTTTGGCATTGATACTGACATATTTGATGAATTTCAAAACAGAAGGATCTCTTACCATTAAACAGAGATGATTCCATTTGCATTGGTTAGAATACAACACACTATCATCAGTGGGGTCACTTGGCTTATAAATTGCAGGATCATCGTCTTCAAAATCAGAGTCATTGTCCATGGCCATACACAATTCATATCCACCGAATTCACCCAGTTCCCAGTTCTGGGGGTTTGCGGCTGTTGGTGTAAGACTCAACGTGGCTTCAAGTAGCACATTGGATTCTTGTAAGTGCTCTCTAGCCAAGTTTTTATCAGTTGTGGTAGCAAGTATGAAGTCATTTCCCGGTCTAAATCTTCTGATGAGTACCTGGTCACTTGTTAAGATAAGACTGGAAAGTAACTTTATCCATTTTCTGAAAACAATGGACTTTAAGAACTGACCCACAGCTATGAGTTTCGAATCAGTGCTTGATTTTGCAAGTTTAGAAAGAAGATTGAAATTAGGTAAATCCTGAGAACCAATCTTGTTGACATGTCTTATGGATGGTTCGCTTAACTCAAAGTCAGACTTCCCGTCGATGTACATGAATCTTTGCTTGTGTGGTGGTACTGCACATTTCCAAGGGAATTCAACTTCTTTGGATGTTTGTGGAGCTGGGTGATCTATTTCTGTTTCTCTTATCGATTTTCTGAGATGTTCGGCTAATGATGGTTCAAGAAAGTCAGGAAGTTCAATGATTGACTCTTCACTGAACGTTCGATTCATCAGTTCAAGAGATGACTTCTGCAAATAGATTGGGTTGATAAATTGTCTCAAGTACAGCATCTCGTCTTCAGAAAAACCATACTCCTCAAACTGCTCATAAAGTTTCAACTCATCAGCAGGAAAGTCAACTCGGTATGGTTTAGGGAAGTCATACTCTTGAAGTTCTTTGGTCTGCAATTGTTGAAGAGTACTTTTGGCTTCAGTGGCCTCTTGTTCTCCAACAATGTAACCTTCTTCACCTGGTTGAGGAATGTGAAACCAACCTTGAATGGATAATCTGTGTCTGTCAACTCTTACTTCTTCAACATCATGGAATGAAAGACCGGGTTGAACTGTGAAAAATGCCATCTGGTTGAACTGTGGTACAAATTTACAATGGAAATCTGTATGTGGAACATTTGGGACAATTGCTGGAAACAATCTTAAAGAACCACCGTATTTCTCCTTCCATTCTTTATCTGGTTCTGGTAAATATAAGATAAAACTTACCCGTCTAGATCCAATCACATCATCATGAGTAAGTAAATGACACCCATTTCTATACGTATTAACAGACATATCAGTCTTTATTCCACTCAACTTTCCTGAACCAGTAACCTCGGAAATTACATCTCTGAACTCTTGGGAATATATAGCAGCTCTCAACTTAAAGAGAGATGGTAATCTTGAAAGATCATCCCAATCTAATCCAGACATATTGGCCAAATCTCCGGACTGATAAACTTTATAAATATCTGTTTCTTTCTTAGTGAATGCAATTTCGTGTAACACCTCTTTTCGAACATTTCTCAATAGAGTATCATCTATTAATTGATCAAAAGCTCCCCATCTATATGGTTGACTATCGGTGATGGACTTCTTGAGCAGCTGTTGGAACTCAGAGTCCCAGACTTTTTGATCAAAAAAAGACCGGATATCATCCTTGGTGAATTGAGTATTCACTTTTTTGGGGTCAGAAAGGTCAACGTCTTCACTGGATCTTTTCTCTGGTGCCATGAGTTCACGAGTTGCGATGAGTTTCAAACCTCAGGCCATCGCGAATAAATCACCCGACCCGGTACGGACTAACGTGTCGTGCGTATTCCAATATTACGGGTCGCAGCGATTTGACTCATTCTGGAGTCAAAAGTGAAAAATCAATTTATCTAAAAAAGAAACCTTGTGCTTCACCATTTGGAGAGCTTTATAAACAGTTGTTTGTGGACCATAAATAATATTCATAGGGATATAGTCTCATACCAAAGTTCGAAATGGCACTGTCTCCAAAGTTTTCTGGAAGCTCTTATAACTCCGTGTTAGATCTTAGATCCGCTACCGGCCTCAACAAGAAAGGTTGGATCGTTCAAAAGTTTGGTGGAACTTCAGTGGGAAAATTTCCTGAAAATATTGTCGATGATATCGTCAAGGTTACAAGTGATAGCAACCGTGTAGCGGTTGTTTGCTCAGCCAGATCATCCCAGACCAAGAGTGAAGGTACCACTTCAAGGTTACTCAGAGCCGCAGATTTAGCTGCCGATAACGGGGATTTTGCTCTGATCTTACAACTCATCGAAGATGACCATGCTGCTAATGCTGAATACAAGATCAAAGATAAACTGTTGCAGCAGCAACTCGTCGATGAAACCCATGGTGAAATCGAAAGAGCCAAACAATTATTGTCTGCTTGTCAGGTTATTGGAGAAATCAGTAATAGAACCTTGGATTCGATTATGTCTATTGGGGAGAAATTGTCATGTAGATTCATGAGTGCATTAATGAGGGATCATGGTCTTAATGCTGTATACGTGGATTTGTCTGATGTTATACCTATTGACTATGATTTTACCAATGGATTCGATGATTCATTTTATAGATTTTTATCGGATGAATTGGCCAAAAAAGTATTACTGCTTGATACTGATGCTATTCCTGTTTTAACTGGATATTTTGGTTGTGTACCCGGTGGATTATTGAATGGTGTTGGAAGAGGATATACCGATCTCTGTGCTGCTTTGGTTGCTGTTGGTACTAGAGCTGATGAATTGCAAGTCTGGAAAGAAGTTGATGGTATTTTCACAGCTGATCCTCGTAAGGTCCCAAATGCTAGATTATTGGATAGTGTCACTCCCGAAGAAGCTGCTGAGTTAACCTATTATGGTTCTGAAGTTATCCACCCTTTCACCATGGAGCAAGTTATCAAAGCTAAAATTCCAATTAGAATCAAGAACGTCGAAAACCCAACTGGAAATGGTACCATCATTTTCCCAGACAATATTGGTAGAGGTGGAGAAGCTACTCCACCACATCCACCTGCTGCATATGAAACATTACTGAGTTCATACATAGATTCCAAGAAGAGGTCTGCCACTGCAATCACTGCAAAACAAGACATTGTTGTGCTTAATATCCACTCAAATAAGAAAACATTATCCCATGGATTCTTGGCCCACATCTTTACCACTTTAGACAAGTACAAATTAGTGGTTGACTTGATCTCGACTTCTGAAGTTCACGTCTCGATGGCATTACTGATTCAAAGTGATCAAGAAAAATTGTTGAAAGCTGCCCTTGGTGAATTACGTAGAATGGGATCTGTTGATCTCACCAGAAATATGACTATCATTTCATTAGTTGGTAAGC
Organism: Yamadazyma vaughaniae; assembly: GCA_030569695.1. Classification (NCBI taxonomy): domain Eukaryota; kingdom Fungi; phylum Ascomycota; class Pichiomycetes; order Serinales; family Debaryomycetaceae; genus Yamadazyma; species Yamadazyma vaughaniae. The sequence continues at coordinate 815,512 of JAJMLO010000003.1, read as the reverse complement.
AGATGGTGAATTTCATAGGTATTGCCGGAAATATGTTCAAAGTTTTAGCTGATGAACAGATCAATATAGAGATGATTTCCCAAGGTGCCAATGAAATCAATATTTCGGCTGTTATCGATGAAAAGGATACAATCAGAGCATTAAAATCCATTCATGCAAGGCTTTTAGAAGACAATCATGAATACAAGAAAAATGAAAGTGCTGTTAATTTAAGGTTAGAGTCCTTAAAATTAGAGTAACATTTCATAGATGTACATACACACAAAATACTTATTTAAATATCAAAATCACCAGATTCTCTACTGTTAGTAGTTTCGGATTTAGAGTTTTGATCTATCAAAGATTCAAAGTCTCCAACGATTCCTCCCAATAATTCTGTTGCTAATTTGTGATAAGCTAATTGGGCTCTGATTAATTCTTGAAATTCTTCCAATGGTCTAGCATTTTCCAAGACATTTTGCATGATATTGATAGCATCTTCCACAGTGTTAGCAAAATCATCTTCAGCATTCTCCATAACGACTCTTAATTGAGGTTCCTTGCTTGGGTTAGTACAATTGGTCAAGTTCACTCTAGCCAAATCGTAACTGATTCTTTTCTGTTCAACCTTCTTCTGGATGTTGTTGCTTTGAGAAATCAATTGACGCAAAGTTGCATTTAATGGCTTGTTGAACTTAGTTTGAATCAATTGGTCTTGACCCAATCTTGCATTTCCAATTTTGGTCATATTAGAGGAATACAAGTCCAATGCTTTGATCAAGGGGTCATTCTGACTTTCAGCAGAAGTCAAAACTGATGCATCGGTAGCACGAGCTAATGCATGATACAAGGTCTTTGGAGGTTTGAATTCATCATTTTCGCTAACAAGCGCAGCTTGTGCTTCAGCAGGAGTGGTGGCCTTAGATAAATTTTGAACTCTAGTAGTAATGTTCTTACTAAAATCTTGAAAAGACTCTTGAACGTTAGAAGGATAATCATAACTTTCATTGTCGTAGGTTGAGGTAATTTTAAGAACATTCTTGTATAATTTTTCCACATTATTACATTTACTGGCCAATTCAATGTATTCAGATGGTAACTGACTGATTTCATCAACGTTAACTCTTCCAATTCTTTCTTGCACTAAACGGGAAGTCCTTTGGGCGAAAGGCAACACTTCGTTGTTGAATTCGCTCGACACCTTTTCACCCAACTCCTTTAAATCTTTGGTAAAACTGGCAAAATTGAATGACATGATAACTTTTTAAGGGAGATCACTAAATTAGAATTTATGGACTAAATATTTTTTGACTTCGCGATCAAAAAAATACGGCTAGTTGTCTACCAGCAAATAAGCCATGCTGGAGAGCCAATTAGGTTTGCTGTAAATGAATCCTTTAATTTATATGTATGTTATGCATAGTGCTCTTCAGCTTAGCTATTGCAAAATGTCATGTGATATGCCAGGCCCGTAATTTCAGTCTGCTTTTCCAATTATCAGACTAAAAGGCTATCAGATTATCATATACATTTGCATTATGCAGGAAAATACATCGTCAAACCCTGTCAAGTCTGCAAGTTATCTACGTGAATTTTAAAATAGAACCATATTATTAGAAGATGCTAAGCTTATTGTTGATTAAATACCGAGTTTAAAACTCTAAACCTTTGGAAAAGAAGTCGTCGATTGCCAGAGCAAATCTATTAGCAGCTTCTTGGACTTCTGCATCACTGTTCATTTGAACAAAGGTGATTCTATAAAATGCTCCTCTTGGAGCACTAAATTTCTTATCGACTGCCATATTAATTCCTGGAACAGCAGATACACCAAAAGCGGAAAACTTCCATCTGAGCAATGCAAGTTTAGCGTCAATATCAGTTCCTTCAGGGAACTTCAAAACAACAGAAATGAACATACCAGCACTTGGGTCAACAATATCAATGAATCCTTTTTTATAAGCAGTGGAGTTTTTGAGTTCAAAGATGGTCAAGTCCTTACGGTGAACATAAACAGCTCTAATCTTTAAGACCCATTGTAACCATCCTTCAACCCCTCCAAACTTTTCGTAGAGAACATTCAGAACAATAGTCTGTGCCAAACCAGAAGGAAACTTGGTGACAATCATAGAATAGTTCTTGATAACTTCGATCAATCTCTTATGACCCACAACGAATCCAAGTCTCAAACCGGGAGCAAACAATTTTGAAAATGTCTCGATTCTCAATACTCTACCAGTAGTATCAATTTCAAGATAAGAGGGAGTTAAGTGATTTTTGATATACTCATCAACTGTGAGGAATTCATCTAATGCCATGGTGCCCTCTGGTTCTTTGTATGGAGGCAAAGTGAGATATCCATATGGATCATCCTCAATTATAATGAAATCATGCTTGACGGCTAACTCGTAGATTTTCTCACGAAATTCGAGAGATTGAGTTAAACCAGTTGGATTCTGACCGGTTGGAATGGTATATAAAGCCTTTGGCTTCTTCAAGCCTGGTTTCAAAGTAGCCCAATTGTCCAATAAGTCAGTAAGATACTCAAGATCAATTCCCTCACTATCGGAAGCCACATTCAATTTTACCGGAACTGGTGTGGCTTTAGACTCCGCAACAGACATCAACGATGGCGTGAACGTGAATTCTTCGACTAATATGGTGTCACCCTGATCTAAGACAGCATCAAAACATTTCAAGATACCATCTCCAGCACCAGTAGTTAACATGGTGTTCCAATCTTCAAATTTTGGAGGATGGGTTCTAGAGATAAAGTCCTTACAAAATTTGCTCAATGGAGCCAAACCTTCGGACCATGAGTATTGAAGTCCAGTAGCAAGATCAATCACGTTATCTTCGGTAGATCTCTCTTCAACCACAACCGTCTTACTAGTCTCTAAATCAAGCTTCTTCACGTCCTTAGATAAAACTTCCAAAGAGCTATTGGTATGAGAATATACCAGGCTTCTGAATGGAAAATCAGGAACAGTAATTTCAATTTTGTCTATAGGAAAGAAGCCTACATTGGGCATTCCTCCATCCATAGGCAATGGCTTTTCATGGGGCTTGTAACCTTTTGGTGGTTCCTCTGTACCTCCACGCCAAAAGTGTACAGCTTTTCTACCTAAAGCCTTTTTAGCGATTAAATGTTCCAATGGGAAATCAGTTTCAATGGTCATATCTGGGTCTCTTTGCAAACTAAACAGAAATGAAAAGTTACGACGCAAAAAAGCGGATGTGGCTCCCCTTTTATGACAAATCAATTTTGGGGCCGTATTATATGCGCGATCTCTTATCTATGTAGATAAGGTAACGACACACATGCAAGGAAACAATTGACGGCATGTGCCTACTTCCGGAGTATGTCAAGATAGCTGAATTGGGAAATTAGCTCATATCAAGATCAAAATCATCTTCTAAAAAGTCCATGGTTTGGCAGGCCTTATATTCGTTAACCACACTCAAAACATGTTCCTTGCATTGGTTAAAGTTGTCCAAAACGCGTTCTCTTTCTTCGGATTTACTTGCCATTGAGTCATTATCAAAATATGAATTAATAAATGCTCCTCTTTTAGCTAATGAGTCATATTGTTGTAGTATTTTGATAAGAAATGGAATCATAGACGTGTTGTTTGAGATCAGAAAGCCATTAAGGCTCTTTGTCTTCTGATTCGAGGAATTTTCACTTACTTGGAATGGTGACTTACGTCCATTGACAACACTAATAGACGAGGGTGTCCATGGTACGAAATCCATTCTCTTTAGAGCTCTCAACTTCCCCTTTCTGATTTCATCTTGATTAAGATCATTCCCGATCAAGTAAGTAAACATAGAAATATATTTTGGTTTCTCGTCACCAGACTTGTTCATCTTATACTTATCGTCGAGCAATTCGAGAATGATATCATACTCGTTAAGGTTCGATAAATGATATTTGGTAGATGTGCTAAAGGCTGATAAATCAGCAAATGGGGCTATCGAAGCAGAAAGAAATTTAAGATCAGGAACTGGTATCAAACTGGATAAAATAGACTCGTAGGAACTGTACATATAGCTTGGAAATCTTATTGGGTTTGAGATACTAGCAATCACATATGAAATGAGCTTATTGGTGGTATTAAAGGCATTGCTGTTGGATTGGAAAAGTCCCGCCGATCCTGGTGACCCAAACACATCATTCTGAATATTATTGAGACAATCATTATCAAAAACTGTGGTCCAATCACTACATTCAATTAATCGATCCAATGTTAAAAGGGTATTGTAAGGTTGAACAATGACATCTGAAGTCTTCTCACTCGACGGGAAAATCAGTGACGTGGCCACCAGTTTCTTGGTTCCATATCTATCATTTAATTCCTCCAAAAGATACGATCCAACTCCAGACCCCGTACCTCCAGCTACACTATGAATAAACTGAAAAGTAGAAAGATTCTCACACTTGTCACATTCCCGATCGATTATTTCCAATAATTCTTCTACATGCTGAGCCCCGTAAGAATATCCTCTCTGCCAGTTGTTAGCAGCTCCATCCCCAGTGCTACTCAAATGAATATTTCTAGGATTAAACATAGGAAACCCATTGGTAACTCTTTGTACCACTGATGGTTCCAAGTCAATTAGAACAGATCGAGGAGTATACTTACCAGAGTCCGACAAGGTGAAGAACAACTCTGGTCTATCTTCTCTGTCATTTACTGTCCTCGTGTTGTAGTTGGAAAACTGAGGATATTCTTGTGATTGAGGAAATGGGCTCGGAGTCCCATCTGGTTGAATTCCATGCTCAGAAGCTATCTGAGACCAAAATTGGGCTCCGACTTGATTCCCGCATTGCCCTGCTTGAATTGTAACAACTTCACTACGCTTTGTTAGTAAATCGATAGAAATGGATCAGTTAATTCCTCATTATACATACCCTGGCATCGTTGATGAGATTTATTTGTTTTTATTTCGCACCGCGTATATAAGTTTCGAGATTTTGATCCAAAAGTTATACAAAGAGATATTTCATATAAGTTTAATTTTAGCCTCTAGAAAGAGAAGAGAGAATTATAGTGTACTATAAAACATAATACGTAACACTACTAGAAGCGAAAAAAAAAGAATTTCAAGAAAAATTTAACTTATGGACGAGACAGGAATCGAACCAGTGACCTTTTGCTTGCAAGGCAAACGCGCTACCAACTACGCCACACGCCCAGTGTATGACTCAAAAGTTGAGTACTCATTTTTGATATTTGGCCATCCTGCACAAAGGACTGGTTTTTTACCCCAGTATTCTCGCTTCCGTGTTCCCATGCAAACTGAATGAGAATCACTATTGATGAATACTCAATTCTTAAAAGATATGCTACTGTTTGATTCAAAAAATAAGATACTTAATTTTATATTAAAGGCCGTCTGTCATATATACACGAAAAGTATGTAAGTAAAAGAATCCTTGCACCAGGCACTTAAAAAAGGCACGAAATAAGGTTTTGAAAATAGTAATAGTAAAAAAGCATACTATGATAGACTAGCCACGAAACTTTGAAATATTTATGGGTAATGAGAATTTTTCAGGTAATTTTTTTAATGGCATAAAATCGTTAAGATGATTTTGATAATTAATAAGATCTCTTCTTCTTTCTGCAAACACTTGGGCTTGAGCTAGTAGCAGAAGAGCCACCTGAAGTAGCAGTAGCAGATGAAACATCAGTGATGGAAGCAGTAACACTTGAACCATCACAGTTACCAAATGCAGCAGCTAAAGCGTTGGTGATAACGGTATCGAAAGTACCAAGGTTCAAGAAAGCCTTGAACAAAGAAGGAATCAAACCGGATTCAGTAAGAGCATCAATCAAATCTCCGAGAGAAATAGCATCTTCATCAATCAAGTTCTTGATCAAATCAGCACCGAAACTCAAGAAATCCGGATCAACAACTAAGTTTCTAACAACTTGGTCAGCCAAACCGGAATTCTTCAAAGATTCCATCAAAGAAGTCAAAAGGGCACTTTCGTTGTCAGCTCTCTTTTGCATTTCAGCGGATTGAGGAACAATTTCAATCATCATGAATTCTCTCTTGGAGTTACCGGAGATCTTGTTGGCAATTTGCTTAGCCAAGTCACCAATGTAACTTAAAGCTAAGGAGTAGATGTCAGCATAGAAAGAACAGTCACTAATCAAGTTTTGGATGACTTCAACGGCTAAACCAGAGTCGTTCAAAGACTTCAATAAGGTACCAATGTTAATGACATCGTTTTTAATCAAGTAAGTAATGGTGTTAATAGTAATTGGCTTTAAGTCTTCATCAGTAGTTAAGTACTTAAGAATTGGAGTAGCCAAGTTGGTGCTCTTGATAGCTTTCATGATATCAGTGACAATTTGACTTTCTCTCTTTTCCAAGTCATCGGCATCAAGTACTTCTCTCTTTGAAACGTAGTCATTAATGTTGTCCACGGCATCTTGGACCATAGTCAAATCTCTAGCAGCCAATTCAATACCAACATTAGTTGGAGCTGCTTGGACTGAAACGAATAAGGCAAACACGAATGTGAGTAAGAAATTGAAGTACTTCATGGTATACTTTGTTTCAATGCTTATAATGAAAAAAATTATATGTGAGGAACCTAGGATAATTTATATTGCAAAGAAGAATTGAAAATATATTAATTATTTCCTAAAACATACTGTTTTGTTGGAGAAGTCGAGGTCCAATTTATGTTTTGACTACCCAAAATAGAAATTTTTGATGGTTAAAATGAATTACCTATAGGCGATTTGGGAATTGCAAAATTACTTTTCCTAATTAGGTAATTCTCGAATTCATATTACTTTACCCAATTTGGAAATCCATCTGCAAAGTCAAGTTTACCTCATTGCCAAATGCGGAAGGTAGTATAATAAACTCCAAATATTTGGAGATACTTCTTAATTACATTTCTAGATTGGTTAATAATATGTCTAATTCCAATTTCTTAGCCTAACTGTTTGTAGCCGATTTCGTCATTTGATGTTTTTTCCTGAATGAAACATGTACCGTGCGTGGTTAACATTTTGGCATTTGTTGCAACATTTCTAATTGCTTAGACAATGCTTGATGGAAGTGTTATATATAGATGATGTATATGTCTCTCATAGTTGCCAGAACTACTCCTCGTTTCTAGACACGTTAGATTCGTTTTGAATTGAGATATATGAGGAATTTTTGACTGGAGAGTATATAGGCTAATGATGATGAACCTGGATTCAATGCTATATACACAACTACTAACGTAATTTCCCTATACTATATTCATTCCAAGGTTTTAAGGCACCTCCTTCCTATATTCTTTCACTACGGAATTTATTTGAAATGTACTGCTTTTATGCAAGGTAACTTTGGTATTTTTCCATATTTGACAATCATTAGGATTGCTGCAAACCTGCGTCTCTAAGCACTGCATTACATTTAGAATCCAAAAAACTGTTTCCTGTTATCGGTGACGAATTTAAAGTTAGCGAATGTGTTATAATGGTACCCAATTAAGAATGAACTAATATTACTTATTTACTCATTTTAGGCTTTCCATAATAGGGAAGAGCTGGACCAGAATCAAATCGGCAATTTATATGCCATGAGGGGATACATATAAACTTTCGCGACTTCGTTTGGCCCGTTACCTTGTTCTATATCTCAGTCTCGGGGGTAATTCTTATTAATAAAGATGTCAAGTTTTATCCTGTTGACTTTCACCTAAATTCTAAAAACTAAGCTTCGATCTTGCGAATTTCGCAACCTCTGTAAATTCTATGGAATCTTATGTTCGCAGATGGTAACACATACATACTTGGGTTGACGTAGATTTTGAAGACAAACAATTTACTATCTTCATCGAAAAGAAACATTTGTCGCTTAAGCAAGAAATGTATCTCTATTAATCTGTTAAACTTTATTCCGCTAGCTGCAATCGGTTACGGTAATCACCTGTCAGAAAATTCGCGGAGGGTTCGGGCGTAATAAGCAGCCGAGCCAATACATTGAAAACTTCAGTAGTGCTTAATTGATTTCCAAGTATCCCTAATAAAGACATGCAAGGAGCTCTATTCTATTCCAGTATAGTGCTATGTATATTGTATGTGGGGTTGTTGGTTGCTCTCAATCACCTACCCAATATTTCAATCAAATATGTTGGATTTTTTTCACTTGGTGGTATAACAATCGAGAGTCCCCATAAAATAACCCGGATCAAAAAGGTTAGATTAAGAATCAACTTACTAAGAGGAAAAGATTCCCCCTTGAAGCTTTTCAATCTAGAGCTTTTCGATATTGAAATCCAAGTTCTTGCTGTCACTGACACCAAAAATGCTTCTAAAGATGAGGTAGATGAGCCAGGGTTTGATGTCAATAAGCTATTACAATTTTCAATACCGAAGAGAATTTATGATGTGATATTCTACTATCAGATAATGAACCAATTCCATATTGTTCTTCATAGATGTTCAATCTATCATGAGGAGGTCAATAAAAACACAAAATTGCACATCGACTATGCTAAGTTGGAAAACGCGTTAAGATACGATGGCCATAATTGTTTGACCCTCTTAATTTTGAATGGATATTTGCATGAGATCGAAGACCATGATAGAATTCGAATCTTCAGAAACGTGGAAATAGTTTTCACCTGTGATGCTATCTTCAATTGTAAAGTGGACCGCAGTGATATAATGAATGCGTCATTAACTAATTTTGCTTTGAGAGTTTCACTTGGTAAAGCTCATTTGCCTTTAGATCACATAGGAATATCGACAGGACCAAAAGCTCCACCCGCCTCAAAGTCAAGGGAATGTCATCCAGTCAGCAGGGAGTGTATAGACTCTTTCAGGAATGTTTGGAAGGTTATAAAAGAGTTGAAATTATCATTAGAAGATTTCACTCTTTCTCTGGGTCCATGTGTTCTTGAAATACCGACCCTTCAGGCATCTTTGTCACATAACGCAAAATCTGAAGCTGCATTTAATTTCCACATTACATCTTTAAGATTCTTCGAAGCGGACACAAAATGCTTTGAATTACCTGCCGCTGCATGTGCTTTAGAAGCCAACCCGTTTGGATTGCTTGAAGGTATAGAAAATTCACATCATACAGAAGTTATCAAAGACTTAACATATACCCTGGATATCAAATTTAATTTGACGGTCACAGCACCAACATTTGATATTTACCATGATCAACTTATATGGTTACAAATCAGAAACAGAACAAAACTGCCAGATTCACTATCCAGATCAGTTAACTTGATGAATTTCCTCTTGTCACTTAAAAATGTGTCTACGAAAATTGTTATAGTCGATGCTAAGTTTGTGGCACATACCCCAGCATTTGGTCTGGAAGAGTTCCATAGAGATGCTCAACTGAACATTACTGTCACCCACAAAATTGATTCAATTGTTCAAAGATTTGCTAATAAAAATTTGGCTAAGTCATTACTCTCAGGAGCAGAGAAGAAACAGAACTTATATGGATTGTTCAAGTTAAAAAATTGGAAGGCTGATCTTCTTGATAATACCATTAATATGTCAAAATGTAACATCTTGGCAATCTATGATATACAGCGTAAAGATGTCTCATTGAAAGTAAACTGCAAAAGAACTAAATTTAAATCAATAAATTCTGCTATATTTCAGCTTGTCAAAGAAATTAGGACCAGAATTATCCTGGTGGATAATCAGGTTTATCACCTGTTGAAGGACACTCCAAAGTCAGAACCCAAAACAAATCCCTTAAGTCCGTCAGATGAAAAAGAAGAAGACGGTTCCCAAATATATTATGATTTATTCAAGCTTCTTCCCCCAATAATGAATCGTCTTAAGTTAGAAATTTCAGAGTTCCAAGCAGATGTGATTTGCAAAGATGGATTACCTCTGCAAATCTACGTTGATCCAGAAACCAATGAAGAGTTCGATTTGAAGGATTATAGGAGAGGGGTTTCAATCAAGCTTGGTCATACGTCCTTAAATTATAAAAAGGATGTAGAAGACATAAATTTGAAGATAACTGAACTCCAATGTTTCACTTTGAGTGAGTTTGATTTGGATTATTCTTTAGATTTTGATATTTTGTCAGCTTATTCAAACGTCAAAGATGAATTGAGTGACGTTTCGAGTTTGGAATCAATTGCTCTAGCTGCAGCTGAAGAAGATGATTTGAGAAAAGTCAAGCAGGTGTTTGAAATTGGTGAAATTGAAGTTAACAACTCCACAAATCGTCAAAGGGACAAAAACAGATTGTCCGTTAAAATTCCGGAAATAAATGGTAGAGTCGATATATTCTTGGCTTGGTGTTCCATGTATGCTTTAAGCTTAGTAAAGATTTTCAAGCCTAGAATTCAGAGAGTTTGTTCCAAGAAAGAAATTCGATCTATGATGGGTGTGCAACAAAAAAAATTGAAACTTGACTTATGGATCAATACTGTGGCAATTGTCACTAGACTTCCGAATAAGGTTGACGTTTTAATAGAGTTTGATACTCTTTTTGTGAAGGATTTGTTTGAAAGCAAATCTTGTGAGTTCAAGTATTTCAGAGGTTATACTGTTCATCCAATAACCAAGCTCTGGGCTAGATTTTTAACAATAAAGGGGTCATTTTTTGCTATAAATGCAACTCTTGAAGACAAGCACGCTTTCGAGGTCGTATGTAGGGGAATCAGATTGAATATTCCTCATGGTTTCTTATTTTACACGGTTATTGATAACATCGTGACTTTTGGTAAAGCAATAAAACAAATTGCTCATAATTTCAAAGTCTTAGCCAAAGGTGGGCAAGACTTTTCAGCTTTGCCTCAGGAAGCAAGGTCAGCATTGAGATTTCCTGCTATCAACGTGAAGACTTCGGTGTTTGGTGTGACTCTAGAGAATGATCCTTTTGAAAACGAACTCTCTTATATTTATGAGCTTGGTGCTATCGAGCAAAGGCTCAGAGTAAGAAAGATGCTTCTTTTCGAAGAGAAAGCTGAGGAAATATTGTCAAATACAATTGATCGAAAGATCAAACTTCTGTCAAGTGATCCGAAGAACCATCCAAGCTTCATGAATCCGAAAAAGTCAACAGCAAATTTAGATTCAGAGATTGCTAAGTCGGACTCTTCAACCACAGAATTACTTACGGATGAAGAGGCAAAAGAGAAAATCGAGAATGCCAGATACATACTCGAAAGTGAAATGTCCACTTCTTGGACTCAAAAGTTTAAACGGTTCAGAAGTTCGAAGGTTAAAAATTGGCAAAGCAGAGTTGAAAGGGGTTGGGGAGTAGAGAAGATCAACGAAAAGATTACTGAAAAGTTCGACATTATGAACTATTTACCAGGACCACTTTTAATGGGATTGATATTTCGTGATTTCGATCTAAAATTGAGTGAAACCACTATTCCTGATCTTGACCAGTTCTTACATGATTACGGTAAGGGTCAGCCAAAACTTGATTATTCTATTCTTGTTCCATTTCATATAGCGTTGCAAAGTTCAACTGTCTTTGGATTTCTCAAAGATTATTCACTTCCACTTTTATCGTTTCCAAATAACGATGATCCATCCAAACCATCGTTCATACTTGAAGGTAATATGGTGATAAACGAAAAGTTAATTCACAGAAAAGAGGAGATGAGAAGAATATGGGTACCATTTTCTCCTCCAATGGCTGATGAATCAGAAGATGATAGCTTTTATTCTGTTTTTGTGACCAGAACATTGACTCCTGTGAAATTCATGATCGATTTGAATTGTAAGATCGATACTCAACGAGCTGCAATGATCAGTTGGTGTAAGTCTTATCAAGCAGCCCTCCTGTCAGGAATGGCTGCTGTTGATAATTTCACCAAGCCACAAATCGATGATAGTCCGCTAGGATGGTGGGATAAGATTCCCTTGATTCTACATGGGCAAATGTCTTTTGATATCCCCAATGAATTATGCTTTCATATGAAATCATCAACCAATCCTTACGAGATGAGTGGAAGAAATGCTGGGTTTGTGTTTTGTTGGAAAAACAATGTCAAATTGAAGATTGATGGAATGCATTCAAGCAAGGATCTCATTACTTTAAACAGTGATGACTTTTTATTAGCTATACCTAATTATTCGGTAGCTGAGAAGCGATCATGGAGTCTATTCTATGATGAAATGACGGAGGCTGTTCCAGATATTGAGTCAGAGGCAAGAAAATACCAGAAAAAGGTCATGAGATTGTCTTCGGATGAAAAGGTCCAATGGACATTGGGTCTATTGTTCGAAAGAAATAAGAATGATTCGACTGCTTTGAATGATAAGGAAGAAAGAATAAACACTTTTCTACCCCATTATGATGTGGTTGTGACAAGTCCATTCTATGAATGGCATCCTGATTCGTATAAAGGATACAGGTCTGATTACATCCATTTATCCATTTCAGTCAAATCAGTTTCCGCTAAGGGTAATGCTTCCAACAACATTCATTTCACTCCATTGACTTTTGACTATTTCTTCTACTGGTGGGACACCATTGCAGAAGCTATATCTCTTCCAATTAGACATGGGGCATTATTCGAGGACACCTTGGAGTCTTCTCAACTGACTTCAAAATCCAAGACTGGTGCCCATCTTTTCACTGTAAAATACCAATTGATACTTGAACCTTTGACAATCTCACATATGCAAATGCACTCTTCCGGTGACAAAAATAACCGGGTAGGATTCACAGGGTTAAAGGGTAGGGCTTCACGTTGTGTGCTTGACCTTCATCAGCGAAAAGAACTATTAACTTATGTGAACAAAAAACTTAATATTGAGAATCAAATCATGCATTTGAAAATGAACCAAGCCGAAATCTCGTTTGATGATGCTGATGTGAGAATTGTTGATGCTGTTTTCCCTGATAAATCGATGCAATCACAGCTAGACAAATATTTGTTTGGAGGCGAAACGTCTTCAGGAGACTCTGGTTCTGGTTCAGGATCGGATTCACGTTCAGGATCAAGACAAGGAAGCAAATTTTTAAGATGGATGTCTAGCATTGACACACATGGTGGAGACTTATCTTGGATGGATCAAGAGGATTTCACTGAACTAGAAATGAGGGAGATTTTATCTCCATATCCTGATGTGACCATCTTACCATTTTTCTATACACCTAGATTCATATATGTGAGAGAATTCTCTTTACAAGAAGATGGACCATATCCTTTTGGTAACGAAAGCTCTCATGCCTGTGAACTTGAAAGTGAAACTCCTGAAGATACTCAAGGCAAGTTGATAAGTAATCGTCTTAAAAATATCAGGGCTGAAATTGATGCCAACCAAAGACTACTTGAGAACATTCAAGCGAACGAATTAGACAGTACTATCAAAGACCACATCAAGACCATCAAGAAGAATTTAGAAGAATGCAAAGAGAAAGAGAACCTTCTTCAGGTTGTTTATGAAGATGTGACGGGAAAATCGGCAGTTGGAGAAGGCGATACCACTCAGGATGATACGTCTTTGAGTATATCTCGACTTAACTCTAGACTGTTGTCTGTATATTCTAGCCACAGGTCGTACGAAGAATCAAGGAAAGTTGGCTTACTTAACAAAGAAGTGAGTGAATTCCACAATCGTTTCATCGTTCATAATTTACAATTGAAATGGGACAATAGGGTCCGGGACTTTTTCATGAGCTACATGCAACACATAAGCGACAAGAAATCGGAGTCTTATTTTCTCAGTAAGAAGGCCGTGGACTTGGTGGAAAGTGTTATAAACTCTGTACCTGCATCATTTGGACCTACCGAAGACAGTGAGTTTTCCTCAACTACATGTGCCTGTGAAGATGTGATCAATGGCTTTGATGACTACTTGGACGATGTTGATAAGGAAACTCAAGAGGCCGAATATAAGTTCTTGGTCAAGTTGATCAATCCGCAAATCCAATTAATGAGTGAAAAGGATCCTGAGTCTACAGCAGTGGTTGTGTCGAAGGACTTGGAATTGAGAATCATCTCTGTCAATTTGAAAGGAGTAAGTCGACTTATCAATGCTGACAACGAAATATCCGGTACCATAGAAACAAGATACGGTGGACTTTTCAATGATTCAGCCATATTTGTGTTTAAGAAAAAGGATGTGGTGATATCTCATCCCGATGTACCATATGGATATGTGGATTCAGAATTAGCTGTCAGTTGGCCTCCTTGGGTGGAATGTGAAAACATCTATGAGGACTATTGGTTAAGAGACAATTTGATAGCTGAGAGGACGTCCATGGTCTTATCCTTCAAGAAACCCAATTATCTTTACATCGACGAGAAAACCTCAGGTCATGAAAATAATGAAATTGAGGTACATGTTGCCAAGTTTGTTATAAATGCAGACTCTCAACAATATTCTACGTTGTATTACATCATCACAGATTTATTGATCTGGGGTAAGAGTCAAAAGAATCAATTATTGAATAAATTGGACAAGGTCATGTCCCTTGCTGACAATGATGATTTTTTTGGATTGGATAAGAGAGTCAAAACATTACAATCATCAATTCGAGAACTACACTCGATTTTGTTGAAAATCGATATGAAGAGTCTCCAGCTTGATGAAAAAGAAAAGGCCGAATTCAATCAAGTAGAATTGGAACTTGAACGGAGAAAGCTTGAATTATCGGTTATTATGAGAGGATTGAAGTTGAGGAATACAAAGAGTTCCACTAGAAGAGCGTCAGGAAAGTGGAACATAGCTGTTGATCAAATTATCTGGCATTTCTTGGACGAGAAAAGAGCTCCATTGATAGATTTAGCATTGGCAAAATCTAGATTCTATCGAGTGGATGCCGTTGATGGTTCCAATAAGAATAAGGTCGAAGTTGGAATTCTTCAGGGTTTTAATTTACAGGAGAATGTAGTCTACCCAGAGCTCCTTTCACCAATTTGTGACGAGAATGAAGAAAAGAAGGCTGACATGAACCATCCAATGATCGTCATGACATGGAAGATGTTGAATCCAGTTGGAGGTATTCCTATCATGCAGCAAGCTAAATTGGCTATCCAACCATTAAAAATCCAGCTTGATTACAACACAGCAAAGGTTTTGTTCCAGTATGCTTTCCCTAAAAACGACAAAAGCAAAGCAACTCAAAGCAAAAACCCCAATACCAACAATGGGGTTATGGTTGCTAGAAGAGAACCAAGTAGTGACTTAAGTTCGTTTGATGTGTCTTTTGAAAGACCCAAGAACATTTTCAAGAATTTCAACAGAAAAAGTTCCAGTCCTAGTATCACTACGGATGATGATGATAATGATAATGATAATTCGTCCATAAGTTCGAGAAAAACCGACTCCATATCTGTCAGGTTTTCCTCAACCGAAGACTTGAGTAGTCCTACTACTGAAGCATCGACAAACGGTAAAATTAGCACCAAAGAAGCTAAGAAGAAACAACTGAAAGAAGAAGGTGATGACATCTCATTGATTGTTTCGAGATCCTCCAAGTTTTTCAGTATTGTTGATATTGAAGTTGAACAATTTAAGTTGTTCATCAGTTTTAAGGCTCCTAAGCACTTGAACATTATCGATGTACACCAATTGCTGTTGAACATTCCTAACATCAGGTATCAGAACAAGACCTGGTCTGGTGAAGACTTTATTTTGAGACTTAGAAAAGACATCACTAGAATCATTTTGCAACATTCAGGACAAATCATTGGTAATAAGTTCAAAATCAGAAAGAGAAAGCTACTCAAAGAACCATTGAAACAAATATCCAACTATGCATCGTTTTTGTCAGTGCAAGATTTACAAAGTGGAAGTGAACATCGTGCAGACGAACAGGCAAGACAACATTTACAAAATCATACTCAGCCCAACACTCGATCCCATCACCGATCAAGGCTACATCAAAATACGTCAGCCAGCTCCTTGGAAAATTCAGTTGATCTGAAAGAGACATCCACAAATGGAGGAACAATTTCGTTTGAGAACCTTCTTAAAGAAATCATCGACGAAGAGGATGAGGAAGATAACGAAAATGAAGAGTGAAGTCACTCTTTTTAATTGTAATTCAATTTTAATATGTACATATATTTAATTCATGAGTATTCATAAAACGCTGCTGGTTCAATTGAGTGTTTACTCCATTTTGAGCACTTGTGGCCCGCGCATTGGCGTAAACACGAACTACATCAGGGACTGATTCTAACAGGTTAAGGAATTGACGGATTCAATTGACATGTCTTTCTTCGAAAATATCAGGAATAAGGCTGTCAGTACGATAAGTCAAGTTCTTGATAAGAACAAGGGAGAAAAGCTTAGCAAAGATGAGCTTTTTTGCAGGAACAATCATCTTCCAGATGGAGAAATGATATTGAGTGAGTCGGCTGTCGAGTTAACCATAAAGTCGGAATCGAGTCTTACTGAATACAACAACACTCCACAAGGCAGAATATATTTGACCAATCACTTTTTGGTGTTCTGGGACGCTTATGATAGAAGAAATTGTTCTTTTGTGTTGCATTTATCCACCATCAAGAAGGTTGAAAGAATTCCTACTAATTCTTATGGTTTAGCCCTAAATATCGTTACGCATAGCAAACTCAGTATCACGTTCTACTTGATAGGATTAAGGTCTGAAAGTGAACGGTTTGCACAGGGGTTGAAGGTAGCGTTGAAGCTGAATCTTGCCAATGTTCCTAAACTCCAACCATTTATTCAGACATGCTATTCTGAATATATTTTGGCGAAGAATAAGATTTCAAATGAAAATATCGAGTCGGTTCCTCCCGGTGGATTGGGATTGATATTCAAGTTTCCTGGTAATCCAAAAGATTTGAGAGATAAGTCCAAGATGAAACTTTGGTTTGATCTTTTTAGGGCAGATGGAAGGAACTTATCGTTAGTTCGAACGAACATGTTTCACAAACTTATAAGAGTTGGATTACCAAATAGACTCAGAGGAGAGATATGGGAGTTGACATGTGGTTCTATGTATTTAAGATTACAGTATCCTGAAGAATACCACAAGCTATTGGTAGAGAATAAGGACAAACACTCAGTTGCAATTGAAGAAATAGAGAAGGACTTGAACCGTTCCTTGCCCGAGTATGCAGCATACCAGAGTTCAGAAGGTATTGAACGTCTTCGTAACGTGTTAACAGCTTATTCATGGAAAAATCCACAGGTTGGTTATTGCCAAGCAATGAATATTGTTACTGCAGCTCTATTGATTTTCATGTCTGAAGAACAAGCATTTTGGTGCTTGAACGTCTTATGTGAACGGATTGTACCTGGCTACTATTCTAAGACCATGTACGGAACACTTTTGGACCAAAGGGTATTTGAGTCTTTGGTCCAGGACACCATGCCTATATTATGGCAACACATCACCAAGCATGATATTCAATTATCCGTCGTATCTTTGCCATGGTTCCTTTCGCTTTATCTTAATTCGTTACCTTTGGTATATGCATTTAGAATTTTGGATATTTTTTTCCAAAATGGCCCAAAAACCTTGTTTCAAGTGGCTTTAGCCATATTGAAGATCAACGGTGAAGAGCTTTTGACCCTAGAAGATGATGGAATGTTTATTCAAGTCATAAAGAATTACTTTTTATCTTTGGATCTATCAGCACACCCAGATTCATCTAATGTCAAGTACAAATCGATCACCAAATTCCAAGAGTTGCTTGTGGTTGCTTTTAAAGAGTTTTCCGTGATTGAAGACTCAACAATTGAGAAGCATCGTAACAAACATAGAGATTCGATTTTCCTGAATATATCTACTTTTGTGAAGAGAACTGAATTAAGGAATTTGCCAAGAACTCCAAACTTGAGCCTGGAAGATTTAAGTGTTCTCTATGACAGATTTTACTCAATAGTTGAGACGTATAATGTCACTTTAGGGAGCGGTACAAACACAATGGACTTTGAAGCATTTTACAGATTCATGTTTGAAGTTTCGGATTTCATTAATAATGATACTTCTGAGGAACAAAGAAGCATCGTTAGAGACTTTATTCACAGGCTTTTCGTCCACTGGGGATCAGACGCATCCATCAGTCTTCCTGAACTTGCAGTGGGGTTGGATAAATTGGTTGAACAAGATCTCATGCAATCAATGTCCAATTTCTACGAATTGTATAGTGACCCAGAGAAGTCTAAGGTCGATAGAGAGGGTATTCTCAAGATGTCAGAGGACTTGTTGGCAATCACCTCTCCTTGGAGGGATTGTTTTGTGTTGGATAACATCACTGAAAAAGAGATAGAGAATGCAATTGCGGACGTGGTGTATCACCAACAACAAGAACAAGAGGAAAAAGGCAATGGAAGCCAGAGCCAAGTACATTTACCAAGTCAAGTTGATATCAATAAAGCTGCCATCGAAAGTAAGCAAACTGAAAGATACTTATCTGCAGCCAGCACCTTCATTCAACGTGCGTTTGAATATGCCCAACCAGAGGAGGATGAAGAGATTTTGATTAAAGAATTGAAAATTGACGACAACAAAATATCTCATAATGCTGCTCTTAATCCTAATACTCCAGTGTATCTCAACTTGCCAACGTTCAGAATGGTCATATTGGCAAGTGAGACTTACGAATTGTTCTTCAGTAAGACGCTTCAAGATTCTGTGCATGTTTCCAAGCCTCTTGATCTGAAATTTGATACCATGCGTAACTTGAGGGACATGTTTGATGGTTTATTGGCCGATGGTAAACAGGTTGCGACTAAGGTTCGTCGTCGTATGGATTCAGCAGCATCCAGTGCTATGATAAACAATTTGGACTCAACTTCAATCAAATCTGGTAATAAGATTCCCGAGGTAGATGAAGAAGAACGTGATGACGATTTCAACATGATAGACCTCAATGATAAAGATAAGGATGTACTTTTGGGAGCTGAGGTTGGAGAATTAAAGAATTCTAATGAAGCCGAACGTCCAAGTTCTAAAGTTCAAACTCAATCAAAAGAGAAGACTCAAAATCAAGAAGGTGACAATGTTGTTGAATTTGAAACATAATATCCTTTTTAACTACCTTATATACATCTACATATTTTTATAGGATTTTAAGATCTTCCAAAAATCTTTCTTAACCTTCCACCTAATTTTTTCTTATCTTTTGAATCTTTCTGCTTCTTCTCCGGCTTCTTTGGGTCAGCAGACTCCCTTAATGTCATTATTTGTTGGCTTTGCCTATTTGAACGTGACTGTGGATGGGAATAAGGCAACATATCGTCTTTCTCTTCGTCAGAGTCCGCGTATCTAGTGGAAAAGATTCCAGCACTTGCAGGTGATGCAATTATTTCACCAGGTTCGTCATCTGAATCAATGATTCTTGATGGGGTAGTAGCCCCAACTGAGTCATACTTGGTAGGAGTACTAGGGTTTTGCTGATACTCTTGTCTGGAAGGAGGCCGAAGGCTTTTGTATTGCCCATTTTGTGTAGGTTGAGATGATTGTTTTTGAGTTTGTGGCAAGTGTTGAGCATTTGAATTGGGATGCTGTTGTTGCTGATGTGGTTGTTGATGTTGCTGATATTCTGGGTTTGTTTGAATTTGATCTCTCAAACTGGTTCGGATTTTAGGCTCACCGGGGGGTGCTAATTCATTTGTATAAGAACTCTTCCTGTTGAGGTTAAATGTTGAGTGAGGTCTGCTATTGGCCTTAGCATACAATTCAGCAGCCCTAGCTTTTGACAGTGAATGATAATTAGGACTCAAAGCTGGATGTGGGCTAATTGGTTGCACGTAAGTCGAAGACCTGTTTTCTCTCAAAGATCTATTACTGAGCTTTGATCCATTGTTAGGGGCAATAAGTTCACTGTTTGGTCTTGCAGGCTCAACTTGAGATTGGGGTCTCAAAGATCTAGTTGCTAATCCATTTGGAGAATGAGTATTTGCAGGTGGCTTTCTCAACGAGGTGGACATTCTCTTGTTGAGTGGGCTGTTGGTAGCTGTTGGGCCCGGATAGTGATGATTTTGAGTGTACATTGGATTATTATCAGCCAACTGAGGAGAGGACAATTTGGAGTTCAATCTTGTGTTTTCGGCCGTGGTCAACGAAAGATAAGCTTGATGAGCAGCATTGGACTTGCTTTGAGCTTGGTTTTGTGCTTGAAAAGAGCTAGTTGACGATTTCATAGCAGATTTCATAGGCTTCTTGTTAGATCTAGAAGGAGAGTCATCAGAACCGATTGATGATGCAGAACTGCCCCCTTGAGTTAACGTCATAGGTGCTTTTAAGGTGTCATTGCTCAAGCTTTGTTCGGATCCAACAGGTTCTGTAATGATACTTGGGACCGTATCGAAAGTTGGATGGGGTTCCTTATTGAGGATAGGAGTATCGTCAGCATCAAATTGACCCTCTTCAATTCCGAAATCGTCATCTTGTTCAATCAACTGTACATCACTTGATTCAGGGTCCAATGTTTGAAATGTGCTATCCCCATTTATTTTAGGACTCTTTTCAGATTCCAATTCATCAACCATAATTTTAGAAGGGTCAATTGAGCCCTCTGCAACTTCTACAACTTCCTTCTTTTCAACTTCATCTACAACAACCTTTGAAGGATCAATTCCACTTATAGTTTCGTCAGGTAAATCATCACCATCAGCAAAAGCAGTGTCAACCGGACCCTCACTTGACTCTCCGTGTGCCAACACTTTGTCAGTGGCAACAACAGAATCTGGAATGATTTGATTGTCAAGGGAATTTGGATAATCTGATTCGTCAGTCTCGAGATTATCCTGTGTAGTTGTAGGAGAAATGAAATCATCAGTAACGTCTGGTTGAAGGACTGGCTTCAGAATTGGTTCATTATGAGCACTATTAGAAGTTTCGGACACTATTCCCAAGCCATTAACTGGGGGCTTAATGTCACTTTCATAAAATGAGCTTAATGACAGCATATCATTAGGCTTTGAGTTCGAGTGAATCAAGGTAAACCTGTCTTGTTCCATTTCTTTCTCCAATCTAATTAATTCTGATTCATCAACCTGTCTCTTCTTTTTCAAATCTTCGAACTCTTTCCTCTTCAATTCCAATTTCTTCTGCAATTCCTTTTCTTGTTTGATCTTCTTTTCCAAAAGCTCATACTCTTTACTGGTTGCCAGTTCTGACTCTGGTTCTTCTTCCTTCATCGCAGACAATTGAGGAGTCTGAATCAAGCTTGATAATCTTGAAGATGGTTGTCTTCTAGCAACTTTAGGAGCCGACAACGAGTTAATTGAACTGGAACGAGGAATGTTTGCACCTGACCGGATCGAATTATTTCTTGAAATCTCCTGTTGCAAATTTGCTTCTGGCACTTCAATAATCTTGATCCCATTAGGAGTAGGAATATATTTCTTCACCATCTTAACTTGTGGTTGTTTTGAACCCGAGGTAATGCTACCGCGAGAGGTTTGTTTGGAAATAGGTCCATTGCCTGCCACATGTTTCAATTTCAAGTCCTGAATTGTGTCGTGATTGTTATAGTAGGATGTTGTTTCTTCGGTGATTTCATCCATATACGAATCGGTCATGCTGTCGTCGATGTCATAGGAAAAACTTGACCTATCTCTAGACGAGCCTGACGATTGAGGAACCGATGAAAAACGTTTGAATTGATTCGGATTTTTGGAGGTGGAACTGGTGGGTTTGGGCACTCTGGAAGACATTGACGGAGACCTCTTTAAGAGGGAGTTGGATTTTTGAACTTGGGAAGATGGTCTCATTTGTTGAAGCGAACCGGATCTGGAAATTGATCCATTTGGGCCCTTGAGACTATTACCAATGGTCAAGGCTGCAGCCAATGCATTGGAATTGGGCTGGCTAGACTGTGGAGCCGAGTGATTGACCCCAGTATATGCCACGTTATGGGAGCTTCGACTTTTCCGTCTGAACATGGTGGGTTGTTGTTTTTGAGAGTTTAACTATTACTGTTGCTTCCAAGTTTTCGAGGGATGAAATTTAATGCGCATCTGCTGGCTATAATTAGAGACAATAGATGGCTGTTATGTATTAGAATGTTCGTTACGAAATTGCATAGACTAGAGGCTAAATAAGTGGCATATAATGGTCGTTTGTTAGAATGATCTTCTTTTCGTCAATTGGTTTACTCCGAGAATTGTGGCTAAATATCCTCCAAAACGCTGGCCATGTTGCACCATCAGCTGCAAAAACGGACGAGCTATGATTAAAATTCCAGCAAATGCAAATCCCAGAAGGAGAGGCATTATTACGTGGTCTTTGATGACGGCATATATCACAATTTGAGGGGTTATTGGAGGTAAAGGAGCCGAAAGTTCCTGTTCTTCTTGAAGTTCTAGTTCTTGATTGAGGATATTGATGTGGATCTCATCTTTTGACGTTAAAGTTTCGGAAGAAATAGGCTCTGACTTGGAAGATTTGGTGGCATATGACCGGAGGGACTTCATGAACGTCTGTTCAAGACGGAGGTCTGGTAAAGGGATTGTGTTTAATGACATGTATACAGTTGAGTCGGTTTTTCAGTATTGCGTAAAACTCGAATTTTGGTACGCACCAAGTCGCACTGTCGCAACGAAAAAATCGTTGAAAAATTATCAACAGTTACACTTGGTTCTACTCATGGATATCGATAAGGACAACGAAGGAGGACCGGCTATCACCATCAGAAATAGTGAGCGTGACCACGTGAACTTGATGTTGAAGAATGTTGACTTGGCCGTGGCTAACTCCATTCGGAGAACCATGTTGGCCGAAGTTCCAACATTAGCTATCGACTTGGTGGAAATTGATACCAATACCAGTGTGTTAGCTGATGAGTTTCTTACCCATAGATTGGGGCTTATTCCTCTTATTAGTGAAGGTATTGAGAACTTATCTTACTCCCGGGATTGTACTTGTGACCAGTACTGTAATAAATGTTCTGTTAAGTTGGAGTTAAATGCTAAGTGTGACTCGGACTCTACCATGAATATTTATGCCTCTGACTTGGCTAAGTTCCAAAATGGGTCCATGTTGGGAGATCCAGTTATAAGAGATGCACAAGGAAAAGGTCCATTAATTTGTAAATTAAGAAAACATCAAGAATTAAGAATGACATGTATAGCCAAGAAGGGAATTGCTAAAGAACACGCAAAGTGGTCTCCATGTGCTGCTATTGGCTTTGAATATGATCCTTGGAATAAATTAAAGCATACTGATTACTGGTACGAAGTGGATGCTGAAGCAGAATGGCCAAAGTCTGAAAACTGTGAATGGGAAGAAGCCCCAGATCCTGAAGCTCCATTTGATTACCAAGCAACTGCCAATAACTTTTATGTCGACATCGAGACTGTGGGTGTGTTACCTCCTAACGAAGTATTCATTCGTTCTCTTGAAACTTTGCAGTTGAAATTGGCTGGTATATCTGTTGAATTGAATAAGGATACAGTTGAGACTAGTGCAGCAGTTTCTGGAGGGCTTACCACATACGGAAGAAATGGAGGAGACACCCCAGAAATGGACCCATACGGAGGAAGCGGATATGGAGATTCCAACGGTTATGGAAACTCGGGATGGTCTTAATAATCGTGATGTATATTGTATAATATTAGTAAACGTTAAATATTTTTTTATGAATGACTATTGTTCCAGTCAATTAAGTCGTCAAACTTGACAAGCTTTCCACCAAAAATATCTAATGCACTGCCAAACGTCAAGTCAACCTTGTTATTACTTAATTGAGCAACTGTGTTTAAATCATTCACCAGCTTGGCTCCACCAGCGTAAACAATTTTACCATCAAATCCCACTGGACACCATTCACCCAATTTAGCTACCAACTTCTCATCTATCCCATTGCATAATCCCTCCACATCAGCTGCATGGATCAAAAATTCATCACAATATTTCAGAACCTCTGCCAAAAATTGGGATGATAATTCACTGGTTGTCAATGTCTGCCATTTGTTCATGGCCACCACCCATTTAGTGGCACCATCATTTTTAACTTCTCTGCAACTTAAATCCACAATGAGTCTTTCCTTCCCCACGAGCTTTGATATTCTTTCGAGTTTCTGCCAGTCGAATTGTTTGTCTGTGAATAACCAACTAGTAACTATTACATGGCTGGCACCATGGGTATCGAGCCAAGTCAATGCATTGGAATCATTGATTCCGCCACCAACTTGTAAGCTCTTACGCCATGTATCACATGCAAGTATAGCAGCTTTGTCATTTTCAGGATTTGTGCCTAGTTTGATAACATGACATCCAGTGATCTTAGCGTCTTTGTAAAGTTGAGCATAATATGATGATGGTTTCTTACTGACGAAGTTCTCCGTGGTGGTTGAGTCGTTGCTTGTATTGACAGTATCATCCAGCGTCAAAGTTCCTCCAACGATCTGCTTGACTTGACCGGAGTGGATATCTATACATCCTCTAAACTTTGTCATCGAGATAACGGTTTGAAGATTGTCGCAATTTTTCAAGTATTATTTTTTCAGTATCAATTTTTCAGTTGCAAATTTTCATTAAACACGATAAACATCAACATCATGAGCGATGATGAGTATATGAAAGCATTGGAAATCCAAAGGCGGAATTTTGAAGCCCAGTTTGGTAGTATTGAGACGTTAGGATATGAAGATAAGTCGAGACAAGTTTCGTCATCGAGTGATGAGGAAGATGAGGGAGATGAGGTAGTAGTGCGAGATGACCTGGAGGATGAATTTCACGGGTTCGACAATGTCTCTGACGCAGATCTGGCAAGCTCAGATGATAATGATGATGAAAGTAGTAGCGAAGAGGAGGAACAACCAAAACCAAAAGTTATCAAGTTTTCAGATAACTATTCTCACCAACCGGTGGTATCCAAGAAAGACCAGAAATTGTTGAGATCTGGTAGAGCACCAACTCTCGCAGAGATTGAACAGAAGAAACAAGAACAGGAGAAAATCACGGCGAAACAAGCCAAGGCCAATAAAAAGGAAGAAGATGATAATTTGGAAAATGACCTCAAACTTCAACGGCTATTACTGGAATCGCATATACTTTCCAAACAAATCGACTATTCAGGTGCAGATTTGACATTACAAACATTGGATTACGAAGAACCAACAGGTAAAGCCCGTAAAAAGGCATTGACGTCAAGAATTAGAAACTTGTCTGCCGTAAACTCGTCCACTAATGGACTTCCTAAGAAGCTTGAGAAAATGCCCATGTCAATGAGAAAAGGGATGATTCAAAGCCGAGAAAAGAAGATCTCCAAGTATGAGCAGGAAGCCAAAGATGCCGGAATTATTCTTTCTAAAGTCAAAAAGGGAGAACTTCGAGATTTGGATTTGGGAAGAGGGTCTACATTTGCATCTGATCGTCTTGGAACCGGGAAAAAACTGGTAGATCGGGTCAGAGACAGAGGTTTGAAAATCAACTCGATTGGAAAGTCTACACGTAATGGATTAATGATTTCAGCGGATGAAATAAATAGGATTAATGGTAAAAACCGTGGAACCAAGAGAAGAAGGTGAAACGAAGTTACCTTCGCACGACCTTGATCTCATGGCTTCGCATCTTGATAGAAAATATAAACAAACATCATTAACACTTACAACTATGACAGAAGTATTGCCCAAAAAACGGAACAGAGATGGATCAAAAAAACGATACCATTCCAATGTCCAAGACTTGGCCAATATGGGAAGAGTGATTTCGGGACGGGTGGTGTCGAAATCAAAACGTGTAATTTCAAACAGAGGTGATTTATTTGATGAAGATACGTCTCACAATAACTCATTAGGAGAGGATGCGATCAATTTCGACTTGAACAAGAACACCATCATGTCGAATTTCGAAGAGTGGATCAAGTTGTCGACAGATAACAAGATCACTTCTAAGAATTCGTGGCAATTCGCTTTGATTGACTATTTCCATGATTTGAACGTTATTAAAGATGGAGACGATATCAATTTCCAGAGAGCTTCTGCCACCCTTGATGGATGTGTGAAGATTTATTCCAGTAGAGTAGAATCTGTTGCTACAGAGACCGGGAAGTTGTTGAGTGGGTTGGCCAATAAGAAGAACGATCAGGAGGGCGAAATTGAAGACGAAGACGAAGATGGAGAAGAGCAGGAAGTCAATGAGAACGGGGAAATAAGGAAAACCAGAAAGATTAATAGAGTTCTTGAATCGACACTCGTGCTGTTTGATACAATCAAGGTTAAGAAATTAGAACAAGAATTATCCATCGACCCGTTATTCAAGAAGGCCTTGGCTGAATTCGATGAAGGAGGAGCTAAAAGTTTACTTTTGAACACCTTGAATATTGATAACAACGGGAGAGTGATTTTTGATGCCACAACTACTGGAGGAAAGTCGGAAGATTCAGTTGAGTCTTCGACTGACCTCAATAATATGGCTGAATCAATGAACTTGGGAAAGATTCAATCTATGTTATTCAAAAATGATGGTCTAGAAAACCTCTTGTTATGTCCATCAATGGACCAATTGAAAGTTGTGTTAAACGATATAGATCAAGCCAAATCAATCTTAACTGATGTCAATAACAAATTTTCTGAAGGCAGTCAAGCTTTAGATGAAAAATCTGTTAGTAAGATAGAAGATGTAGAAGGCTTTGATTTTGGTGATTATAACGACAATAACTTTGATGATGACAATTTTGGTAACGACAATAATGAAAACGATGACAATAATGACGGTAATAATGACAACAATATTTTGAATAACCTCGAACAAGATGAGACAGATTACGAATTGGGACCTGGAAACCAAATCTTGGATCAGGACTTGATGGCATATTTCGATGAAACCATGAAAACCAATTGGAGAGGACCAGAGCACTGGAAAGTGTCAGCATACAAAAAGTCCAAAAGCATCAATGATGTTAAATCAACAACTCCTGGACCTGAAGATAATACGAGTGATCCATCTAACGACAATCAAACTAAAAAGAGAAGTAAAAAAGAACCATTGCATATTAACTTTTTTGATGACGATGATATCGATGATGATGAATTATTTGCCAGACCCAACAATATGTCAGCATTGAAGAGAAAGTATGCACCAATTGAAACTGAATTACCTGAGGATATCCAATATAACTCTACCAGACTCGTGACGCTCTTCTTAAAACCTGACACCAATATTCTTTATTATCCTAAAGTAAAGAAGTCGAGCACCACCAACTCAGAAAATCAGTTTACAGATGAGAACTACTTCGCTGAACAGTATAATCAGCAAGACCGGATGGCATCATTCCACCAAGCCCAATTTGAAGAAATTAACCAAGATTATGAAGATGACGGTGATGTTTTCGGAGGCATTGACTTCAACGATGCTCTTGAAGATGGAGCAGAAGACAACCAAGACCACAAGAATAACCTCTTAATTGGGGGACGTAAGGTCAGACCTGAATACGTGAATTTCTCGAGAATCGCCAAACGAGTCGACGTCAAGTTGCTTAAAGACAATCTCTGGAAAGGAATCAAACAAGAAACCCCAGAACCATCTCCAGCACCAGAGTCAACAGAGGAGCCAGAGAAGAAACCCACCAAGAATTTCGGAGAATTGGTCGAAACCATTGGTAAAATGTACACTCCAGATGAGAAGAAGGATCTTTCCACCAGTTTCTGCTTCATTTGCTTATTGCACTTGGCCAATGAGCATGGACTCACGGTCACCAGCACACCAACACACGACGATCTTCAAATCGCCGGGTTTTGATAAATAAATAGAATATATACAGCGTCATGCCCTTTAACCTGATCTCTTATACTCCTCAAACTGTACCAACTAGACCCCAAACTAACCCCAAACTATGGAGGTAATCCGGCAAGACACGCATCGCCGAAGTGCGGTCGCGGTGGCCACAGAAAAAGAGAAGCGAAAAGAAAATCTAATCAGGCAAAACCTATAGAAATGGCAAACATATTCGGAGTCAGTAGATTCGGAATGGTTTCTATGGGAACCAGTCGCATGGTTAAGCACGCAGTTCTCGGGACTCGAGCTTTCCATGTGGTCCGTCCAATCTCCATCAGAAGACCCGCTTTTACTATGATGAAAACTGCGAATAGGACCGTTTCTAATTCCACCATTGCTTTATTACAGTCGCAAGAGCAAATCGCCAACAGTGACCTACAAAATACCGGGGCCCAGGCCGAATTCTACAAGTCGTTATTGGCTAACAATTATCCGCATATTGTGGTGCAAAGATACGAAACACCAGGAATCGCATCTTCTCCTGAATGTGTGACATTATATGTTGATGCATTAAACAAAATCGGAAAGAAGGGCAAGGCCGAACAGGTGATGAAGACACTTGGTACCAGCAGTATGGCAGGAAATGGAGCTGGGGTAGGATTTCCTAGCGGATTTGGGTCGAAGTATGAACCGGTTCATGTGGTGGTGAGTGAGAGCATATTTACAATCATTTCCAAATGGTTGAAGTGGTTGATTCCTGTGGGATTATTGACGTATGGAGCCACCACTGGGTTCAACTATTTGGTGGAAAATGGAACCATCTTCAAGAATGCCGAGGTGGCAGATAAGTCTGTGGATGTGAGTCAGCTGACGGTTAAGTTCAGTGATGTCTGTGGATGTGATGAAGCTAGAGCTGAATTGGAGGAAATCGTCGATTTCTTGAAAGATCCTTCCAAGTTCACTGGTTTGGGAGGTAAATTACCTAAAGGTGTGTTGTTAACCGGACCTCCAGGTACCGGTAAGACGTTATTGGCCAGAGCCACTGCAGGAGAGGCTGGAGTACCGTTTTTCTTCATGTCTGGCAGTGAGTTTGATGAACTATACGTTGGTGTTGGTGCTAAGAGGATCCGGGAATTGTTTTCACAGGCCCGTGAGAAGTCCCCGGCTATCATCTTCATTGACGAATTGGATGCAATTGGAGGAAAGAGAAATCCAAAGGACCAGGCATACGCTAAACAAACGTTGAATCAATTATTGGTTGAATTGGATGGTTTCTCTCAAACTTCAGGAATAATTATCATTGGTGCCACTAATTTCCCTGAAAGTTTGGATAAAGCATTGACCAGACCAGGTAGATTTGACAAGGAGGTCAATGTGGAGTTACCAGATGTTAGAGGAAGAATTGACATCTTGAAGCACCACATGAAGAATGTCGAGACTTCGGAAGAAGTCGATGCATCCATCATTGCCAGAGGAACTCCAGGATTAAGTGGAGCCGAATTGATGAATTTGGTTAACCAGGCTGCCGTACATGCATCTCAATTATCGGCCCCATCTGTTGATATGAACCATTTTGAGTGGGCCAAAGACAAAATTCTCATGGGAGCTGCCAAAAAGAAAATGGTGATCACCGAAGAGAGCAGAAAAAATACAGCATACCACGAAGCCGGACACGCAATCATGGCCATGTTCTCCAAGGGTGCCACCCCATTGTATAAGGCGACAATTTTACCCAGAGGTAGGGCTCTAGGCATCACGTTCCAATTGCCGGAAATGGATAAGGTCGATATGACCAGAAGAGAATGCTTTGCCAGATTGGACGTTTGTATGGGAGGTAAGATTGCCGAGGAAATGGTCAATGGATACGATAATGTCACCAGTGGATGCTCGAGTGACTTAAGTAATGCCACCAACGTCGCGCGGGCCATGGTTTTATCTTACGGTATGAGTGACGCCATTGGACCCATCAAGTTAAGCGATGACTGGGAAAGTTGGTCGCAGAATTTACGAGAATTAGCCGATACCGAAGTCCGTAAATTCTTGGTCGACAGCGAGGAAAGAACCCGGAAAGTATTACAAGATAAACATGTCGAATTGAAACGTCTTGCCGAAGGGTTATTAGAATACGAAACATTAACCAAAGATGAGATGGAGAAAATCATCAAAGGTGAAGCCATCAATAAATCCAAAGTGGTAAGCAATACGGTGATTAAACTGAATCAGCCTTATGATTCCATAAAGGGAACCGAGCCTATGTCGTAGGCCGACCGATGTCGTAGTCCCGTCTATGTTGTAGTCTCGACTATGTCGTAGTCCCGTCTATGTTGTAGTCTCGACTATGTTGTAGTCTCGACTATGTCGTAGTCCCGCCTATGTCGCCGGCCACCTTATATCTATCGGCCCCCATTGTAAATATGTCAAAATACACGACTCTAATATCAACTATATTTTTTTGCGTTTTCACGTGAGAGCCGCAAATACATTCAATCCAATAAAATAATTATCCACGTGGGCCCAATTTCAATACGACGATTTTCCCATTTCGGAAACACCAACGCATCGTCTTGCTCAATTGCTGGCACAGGAATCTCACAAGAGTGTTACCGGGTTCAGATCTTTTGCAGTTCCCCAACCTCTGCCATTTATGGATTTCGGGTGGGTTTATTGCAGCCGCCAGTAGCACCTCATTGATTGACATGTCTCACGATTTGACACATCTGCCCGCCAAAATTATCCCAAAGACTCTGGGCCCTGAAATAAAACCGCAGAGGCAGCTCGAAAATCTCCGGGGCCCCCAACCAATGCAGCGGCACGGCGGGATGGTGCCAGGGTGGTGCGAACCCACCCCAGGCCGGCCCGCCGGCCTGGGGACGACCTTGGGGGCCGCGCAGTGCTGGACTCCAGGCCATGCGCGGGCTTCCAACCGGTGCGTATGGCCCTCCAACAACCAATGGCTCCGGAACCAATTTTATTGTAAAACGACGAATTCTCGTTGCAAAATTCCGGCCAACCGTCGCATTGAGAAAATCCACCCGCCGTAAGTTGGTGGAATCGAGAGGAGATGTGATGATAAATGACTCAACGAGAATAAAGACGCCAAAACCTTAAATCCAAAGTTGGTCGACCAATCTTGACCTGGATTGGCAACGAGAAACAACACGGACATTTCGCCGTGGGCTTTGGCACTGGCCGGTCTCGCCTTCCGTTACTAACCCTAGCTGTGTTCTGGTAGTTTTGTACCATTGGCCATGGATTACTGCACGTCCTGTGACTAAAACGGGAGGAGTTTTTTTTTTTTATTTATTGTGCGCCGCGACTATAAATTCAAATCGGTCCCCAAAGGATTTTTTTCCCCTAGTTTTAAGTGCCAGTTTTTTATCGAAACTAAAACATATAATTAAGTACTTTTGTGGCGTAGTCTTGACATTTGTTGCATCGACCAATCGTTCATTGTCCATACCTCCATGATGGACCAAAATAGCTGGGTCTCATTTCACCCTGATAAGTCAGATTACTACGAATTGAACGAGCCAATTCTTGATATTAAAGGCGATATAGATATCAAAAACGAACAATTTTTATTAAACCAACTCGACCAGAACATATACGAGAACCTGAAACATATCCATCATTCGAACCTCCATGGGCAGCAGAACCACGAACACGATAATGGCGGACATGGCCAGGGACAGAATACCGATCCTTTGAATAAGTTGAATGATTTCTCCTTGGACAACTACAATTTTGATATCAATGGGGTGGGGAAGATTGATGGAGATGACTTGAACCACACCAATCACAATGACATGGGTGGTTATGATGGCTCACATGATGGGACTCCTGATCAGAAGAATGAAGGAGATGTTGCTAGACAGTCGCACCATCACAACCTGTCATCTGCGTTCCCTCCAACCGGGTCGTCGGTACAAAATACTCCAAGCATGCTTCCATATAAACAACAGCATCTTCAAGAGAACCACGTTATCAGTTCTCCCATATTACCATCGCAGAATGATAAATCTTTCAATAATCAACATTACTATCATAAGCTTCTGAGGACCAAATCTAAGGAAGCGATCGAGCACATGCCGCAGCTGCAACATATACGCCCGGATGTGATTTTCACGCCGTTGATGTCACCTCATGCCACGCCCAACGACCAGAAAACCCCGGCCAAATATGCGGTGCAAACGTCGTTCGAGCCATTGACGTCGCCAGCGTTGACGGCTCAAAACAACCAGAATCAAGCCCATGACAAAAGAAGATCGCTGCTGCTGGTGTTTTCGACCGTGGATGAAAATAAACCCACCAGCTTTAAGAGAAAGACGCCTCATGGAACCCCGATTCTTCATAGTAATAATGATGCTAACAGTAATGGGGGAAATTCGACATTTGAAAGGTTACCTGAAGCATCTATGAGTACAAGTAACTCTTCTACTCCAATGCTCCCCCCACAGAACTACAAAAAGATTGATCCTGAAAGCACCAATACATCTCCACAAATGATGGGGTTCACCATGGGTAAATTAGCCAAACAACAACAACTGCAACTGGGGCTGAGCTCCAGGGCAAGTCCTATTTTGAACTCCCGGAAATCTTCCTTCACCTCCACCACTCGTTCCAACGATACGTCTCCGAACTTGGGTCCAATGGGTAAAGGAGAAAAACCTGCTTCCAAAAAGGCATCCCATAAACTTGCAGAACAAGGTCGTAGAAATAGAATGAATTCTGCTGTGCAGAGTTTAGGTTTACTTATTCCACAGGCCTATCATGATCGAGTGACAATTCCTTCAAAAGCCACCACTGTTGAGTTGGCTGCCACTTACATTCAAGACTTGATGAATGAACTAGAGGAGTTGCGCAAGAACTAACTGCGTGGTGTATACTATTGTAATAAGATATAGCGTTTCTGGATGTACATAGTGTAATAATATTATGATGAGACGACTTCTTGTACACATTTGCGAACATTTTAAAAAAATCTATTATACACTTGATTTCTAAGCATAATGATTCCAGTATCTGGATTGGCAAAGCTCTCGAAGAAGGTGTTTGATGTCTCGGGTCCAGATGCAGCCAAGTTTCTCAATGGTCTAGTGACAACTCGATTTCTTCCTAATATCGTGAAAAAAAACCAGTACACCATCAGTGATGTTGAATCGAAGCATCTCAATTTGAGTAAAATCATAAATCTCCAGGAAAATTGGGGGATAATGCACGAGGACATATATGATCCTGAAAATGATATTCTTATACGACGGGATGGAGTGTATCTGATGTTCTTGAACTCAAAGGGAAGAGTTTTGTCCGATAGTTTTTTGTATCCGAATCCATTTGATAATGCTGCTAATTCCACCAATCCGTCATATTTAGCAGAAGTCGATTCATCCGTGGGGAATAAACTCGGAATGGTGATGAAAATGCATAAACTCACGTCCAAGATTGACATCAATACTCCACAATTGCATTCATATTATTACTACAACGATTCCGTTGAATTTGATGAATTTCTCGATCATATTCAATCCGAGTATTTCAATACCTTCACGCCAAGAGATGCATTGAACAACTCTTCAAAATTCTTAGAGAATGAACTTGTTGTTAGACGTAATAGCAATGTTGTTGGCTTTGCAGTTGACAATCGTATTCCAAATTTTGGGCTTAAATTCTTGACTACTGAACCTATAGAAGCAGGATTTTTCAGTGAACAATTCGAATCTCAATTTGGAGCTTCGACTCTTGTGGATGAGGATATTATAAGTAAGAGGAGACTTTTGAATGGGCTTTACGAATCTGGTGATTCTCCAGCTAACTTTTCTCTTTTACCATTTGACATGAACTTAGATTACATTAACGGTCTTTCTTTAGATAAAGGCTGTTATGTGGGTCAAGAGTTGACTATAAGAACTTATAATAGTGGTGTTATACGGAAAAGGATTGTCCCGGTACAATTCTTTGAAATCAATGAAAGCAATTTCGAGAAATGTGATAATGAACAATTACAATTAGACACAAACGATCCAGTAATCCAACACTTGAATAAAATCAATATTTCTACCGTCGATAAGTTGGATATCACCACCTTATATGATCAGCCCGAGCCAGAACAGACACAAATGTCTGCTTCGCCGTTTGGAAAATCTGTTAAACCAAGGAAACTGAAAGTAGGCAAATTACTATCAATAAATTCCAATCTTGGATTTGTGTTAATAAATTTGAAAGACATTCCTCATAAATACTTCAAGGTTGAAATTCCAGACCTACAAGGATCAAAGTTCATAGGTATAAAGGTCATTAAACCGGACTGGTGGCCAGAGGATTAAGTACTCAATAAATATATATTTAACTCATTTACTTTGAAATATTCAATTCACGGCCAATATTATGCTTTGGATTAGGCTTTGGAGGAGAAGGTGACTCGAAGTCATCTACACTATGGTTCAATTTTTCTCTAATCTTTTCGTTCAAATCTTGTTTCTCCTTAAGATCCAAATGTTTGATAATGCCTGGTAGATTCTGCAGAGATTGATTTCTAGATGACATACTAGATAAATTAGGACTGTTGAGGTAACTCAAAGATCTATTTTGTTCGATATTTCTTAAATCAAGTTCTCCAAAGTCAAAGTATCCGTATCCTCCAAGATAATCAAATTCTGAACTGGAATTGGAAGTTGAATTGTCGCTATCTTGACTAGGAGCAGACTTATCCAAAGGAATAGTATATTGATCGACCGCTAATTCAATTGGATTCTTGGTCGATGGCGACTCAAAATTAAGATTTTTGAGTTCATGTTCAATTCTTAACTTATTCAATTCATGTGTACGATAATCGTTATCCTTATTGATCGTAATAAGGAAATCTGACTGTGATACAATCATTGATTTGACTTCATTTATGATCTTCACCAAAGTGTCAAGGAATCTTTCGTTTTGACGGAATTTGGAGCAAAGGGTAAGAAGGACTTTATCTTCATGGATGATATATCCAATACCAAACCCTTGATCAGCAGCTGGTGGAATTCCAAATAAGTGAAGTGCTGGATTACCACAGTTAGAAATAAGAAGATCTGGAGCCGAAATTCTTGTCAAAATGGAGTTAGAAAGAAGAGGAATATAATCTTTCCGTAACACTTCATAGTCGGGAAGTGGCTCGATATCAGTATCCGAGTTAAGGTTGTTAAGAAATTTAGGAACACCAGGAGAGTTGATAATGTGAAGCAACGAAGTGAGATGTTTTTCAAAACCTTTCCCGTTCATAGCATTATAATATTGTTTCTGGTGAATATGACAGCAACGTTCAAATAATTCCCATTTCTCGTCTTTTGATGAGTTTGTAATAAATAATTTGACCAAATTAGCAATTTCGTCGTTTTGCACAGCAATTAGCTCTGTTCTCAGGTCTTTGAATCTTCTGGTTGTAACCGGCTCCAAAGTATTGGAGATTTTACCATAGAGTGAGTAATTGGCAATCTGAATACACATTTGGAGAAAAGAGTCGGTAGATATCTTATAATTTTCCAATATTTCCGAGTTGAACTTGATCTTTAAGGTGGTATAGCTATGCTGATTTATCAAGTCGGCCAACCTGGTCTCTGATAAATGAATCAAATTAGACAATTCAGGAGTCTTATGGAAAACCATCCGTTTGTATGAAGGTTTTGTGAACTTGTTAGACACAAAATTAACATCTCCGAATAAACTGTATTCTATGGCATTGATGTTCTTAGCAAGTTTAAGAATCGAATCAGTATAGATATCACTAATGAACCTTAAAATTGCAGTAGCGTCCATTGAAGTACTTTCCCATACCACACCAGCAACTGAATTCTTCGTAACAATAAGCTGCAACTTA
Organism: Yamadazyma vaughaniae; assembly: GCA_030569695.1. NCBI lineage: Eukaryota > Fungi > Ascomycota > Pichiomycetes > Serinales > Debaryomycetaceae > Yamadazyma > Yamadazyma vaughaniae. The sequence goes on along the minus strand of JAJMLO010000003.1, from coordinate 780,066 downwards.
TCGTACCATCTTGAAGTGCAGGTACCCACCTGGATATTTTCTGGTGATAATTTAGAACTTCCATGTGAGATCACCAGGGTCTTCTCCTGGTCTGTAGTTGGTGAATTGGAGTCAAGAACCACCACAAAGAGGGCATTATCAATCAACTCCAAATTGGAGGCATTGGACTTCATCAATTCAAGACGAGATAATCTCCAGTGATTGTAGTTCTGCGTCGATAAAGCCCCCACGGCATTGTTGATTGATTCCACGGCGTCGAAACGAGACAGATTTTCAAGTATCTCGCCAAAAAGAAGCGACAAATCATAGTCATTAAAGAAGATTTGGTTCTCTTCATTCAACACCGGCAAATAATAGAACTGATTGTTGCAAATCACAATGATATGATTTGAGCGTGACGATGACAGTCTGTGAATTGCAATTTGGTGATACATCTGGCCCTGTTCCAGTAAATAGGGAATCCGAGTAGTCCCAAATAAGTTCTTGTAGCAATTCATCGTCAATGGAACCTTCTTTTTTGGAGTCAAGTCTGGCCGGAGAGACTCCTGGCGAAGACTCAAGATGAACTTCAAAGACGAATTGACCAACGTAGCAGCACGTTGTTGTTGGTTGGGAGGATTCATGAACTTGGAGTAAGGGTCTTCCTGAAGCACCAAATACGGGTTTCGAGGAAGAACATCGCCACGAAGCTCACTATAAATTCCCGGGTTTGTTTCGTCGTTGATACAGTTCAAATAGCAAGAATGGTTGGGATTTTGACTAGCAGTCTTCAAGTGGGACTGGATCAAATTGACAGTTTTATTGTTGAGAAACTCAGTTGATTCGTTTAGAAGCTGGCTATACTCTTCAGAAGACACCAAAGGTTTCAAGGCCATCAAGAGCTGGTGGACCGTAGCCAGAAGCTCGGGGACCGGCAATTCAGGAAGCGAGGTCTCGTGTTCGAATGTCTTCATGATAAAGAAGAATATGAGATAATGCTGAAAGATGGGATGATGGTGTGGAAATTGTTGGATATGTCCCCACATTTCGCGGAGTTAAATGCCTGAGACCAGAAGGTGTGCAGCACCAGATACTTATGTGCGGTAACTGTGGGTGTACGGGTTAGTGTTTGGAAAGCGCGGGTGTATGGGTGTTCACCACCCTCCCCCCGGTGATGCAAGGTTTATCCACGGATGTATGGGTGTATGGGCCCAATAGATAACGATGCGCGTCCTGCCGGAATTATTTTTTAGAGGCTCATAAGTGCTTGCTATGAAGGTGAAACGCCGGGAACTAAGTCTCAAGTTGCAGGGATCACCGTCACCGGGAGACTGAGCCACCGAGGCTAGACCTCGCTTCCTGTGAATTCGGTGACAAAGGGTCCTGATGACCTCAGACTCCGGCGTTATAAATTAGGTTATCGACTAGAGTTAAAGTTTGCTGCAATTATGATCGGGGCTAAACGAACGCAATCAAATGTGGTGCGGTTAACTGGCGGCGGCATGTGCCGTGATGGGCGTGATACTGCGGCGGTGCGCGGGTTGATTCCAACAAATCCGGTGCCATGGCGTCGCTGCACCACCGCGACCGTGCATTGCCGCGGCAGCCGCCCTGCGTATCGCTTCCTAATAAAAAGAATCACATAAAACACAATTCAACACCAGCCACATAACTGCTAGCCGACTTTGATGTTTAGCAGCACCTATGCTCCGAGACGTCATTGCCACCACAACTGATAATCCACCCCCCAAGCGCAAAAAAAAGAGCACCCCCTCGTATAGTTTGGCAGCACGGCTACTAACTGGGACAATTGGCCATAAGCCGATCCCAACGCGGGCAGAATTACGGGGCTACTTCCAGTCACCGCAGCAGAAATACGGAAATTTAAACAATCCCGCAGAAGGAGGCAGAGACAATTCCACCTGTGCTATCGGGACCTGGGGGTTCTGAGCGACGTCAACACCGGCCAAGCCGGGGGTCGGCCCGATGGGGTTCGGACGTCTACCTGCGTCTCCAGCATGGTACAACAGGCTGTGTATGGAAGGCATGTAATTGGGGGAACGGAGGTGTCAAGTGGGTAAGTAGGCAAATACAAAACTAGTAAATTCAAACTATGAAACAATAAACCTAAACGCCTAAATAGTCATTACATAAAATCATGAAAGTTTAAAAACAAAAAAAGCAAAAGAAAAACCCTAATTTCGAAGGATGGTGTTGATTAAATCATGGCTTTCGAGGTGTTTGGCCTCGTCCATTAATGGCTTGATACAAAGCCATCCGGTTTCGGTTCTGAAATGACGAGAGAGGGCATCGGATCTAGCAAACTTCTTGCCACATCCCCATTTGGTCTTACCGTCTTTCAAGTAGCCCTCACACTTGAAATTCTTCTCACCCTTATGAAGCAACTCATGTCTCTTCTTGTCGTGGCTCCGAGCAAACTTCTTGCCACAGGTGGAACAGTCAAATGGTTTCTCAGTTGAATGGGACTTCATGTGTGATTTCAAGTTGTAGGGCTTGTTAAAGATTTTACCACAAACGTTGCATGGGAGTTGCGGTAATTGGCCATTACCAGTTTCTTGTTCATCCACAGAGGTGGCCAGACGTCTTTTACGTTTCAAAGACGGAGATATCGTGTAGTTTATAATCAGAGAGTAGTCTATGGCGTATTTCTCGTTGTTCTGTTGGTTGTTGCCCACACTAACGTTGACGTACTCAGGGTAACTGACTCCCTGATATGAGTAAGGACTGGTGCCAGAGAAAGAACCTCCAGACACAGAGGTTCCAGTGGTTCCAGAGGTACCCGAAGTTCCAGATGGTCCAGACATCGACTGACTGGAATAATAGTCATTGTAAGGACTAACGGCGACCGATTTGGCAGGCACCGGACTCACCACCGGATACAGTTGCACCTGGTGCAGGTTGTCGACCACGTAGTTTTTGTTGGTGTAGAACTGAAGTGGAGGTAATAACGAGTTGTTTGTCTGATAAGTGGCATAGCTGTTCGAGTAGTTGTAGCCATAAGTAGCCGGTACCAGTACCATAGGCCCCGGTTGGAGATGATGAGTAGGTGGGAGCTGATAGTTTTCAGCAGCCATGGTAGCAGATGCAGTGGGGGCAGATAAGGGAATGGAGGCCGGGGCTGGGGTTTTGGCTATGGCCGGTAACATGGGCTTATTATCGTGTTTGTTATAGACGTTCATTATATGATAGAAAGGAGAAAACAAGGGGTCCCAAAGCCAAATCAAAAGGAACTCCAAAGTCTTAGAAACTGGTATATTTCATCAACGGATAAATAGTGGTGATGGCCATGAAATTAGCAAGGGATCGGCCAATTTATATAGTAAAATTTGCGATCCCGAAAAGACAGATTATGTCAAATGACCCAGCCTCGCGTATTAGGACTTGAGCAGTTTTAAGCCGATTTGGGCTTGACAGGTTTGTGGCCGCGAAGGTGTCTAACGCCGCCGAAGGTGCGAAGCCCCCCGGTTGCGAAGCCTCAGGCTGCGGAAAACTGGTACAGCCTCCGACGCACCGCAGTTATTTTACCCACCGCAAATATTTTTTAGCCCCCCTGCTATTCGGCGGATTCTTTCAGTCCGCCTGCATTGGCTGACGGCGCACTGGCTGACGGCGCATCGGCTGCGGACGCATTGGTAGTCGCCTACGGGGCGTAGCCCCAGGTCCAGGTGCAGATGCAGATCTGAATCGAGCCAACCGACACAACCAAAAGAAAAAAAATACCATGGCCACACATCCATCGTATCCCGCTATCGTAAATTACGGATAGGATGGTTATCAGGATGACCCAAATTTTGGATTTAAACCCCTCCACCAAACCCCGGTCCGAAGCCTCGCTGTCAGGACTACCTTTAATCCGATATGCCATGTGTCAAGATATACCTGTCAAACTTTAATGGGTGATATCGGTGGTTGACCCCGGCACAAGCTGTTTCCCGGTAGCACGGGGGCATTTCTACGCAAATCGCTGCGTCTACGCCATCGCGATTGTCTAACATACTGGCGTCTGCAATAATACCTCAGTGAAATTCGGGGTGCATGGGTTGAGTCCCCGAACTATTGTGTATGCACGGTTTGCGGGAATGTGACCGCAATCGTAATTATGGGCTGGGAATACGGGTCTAAACTATGCGGGTGTACGGGTTCGATGTGAGGTTTTAGACTGGTGTGTCAACACCACAAGCTGCGTGTGCTGTGCTGGATAAGTATGCTGTGCTGTGCCGGGGTGCTGTGCTGTGCTGTGCTGTGCTGTGCTATGCTGTGCTGGGGTGCTGAGCCGTGTTGTGGCACCACACTACAGCCCCCGTCTCAGCCTTTATTCACTACAAACGTACTAGTATTCCTCGACGTTTCCGTCGGTGTCGGTGATCTTGCAACCACCTACTTTGATCAACACAAGCTCATTGACGTCGGCCTTGACGTAATTGTCCAATTGCTGGGGGTCGATGTTCTCGTTGTTCAAATGCAATGATTTGAAGAGCTTGTGACGGGAGTCGCTAGCCGGCACGATTTCCGCCACTCCATCGATCATGGCTGAGACGCTACTGATTTCGGTCTTATTCAAATTGGTTATGAAGTCAAGCAATGAGTTTCGGCGTTGGGGTGTGTCGTCTTCCCGATCTTCGGTTTTGGCACTGATCCAGTCGTGTACCAAGATTGACACCTGGCTGTTGTGGAGCATGTTGTTGTATTTGGCGGTGTTTTTGGGGGTGGTGATGATGATGTATTCCGAGTTGTCCTTTTGGTAGAAGGTGTAATTCATGAGTGACACATGTGGTTTATCGTTATGGCTGGTACCCAAATGGAGAAACTTGGTGGACTTAAGAAGATTGGTGGCGGATTCTGGTAACATTGTTGCGTTGATGAGTCGAATTGATCTATATGTTTTGCAATATATAGGGTGAACTTCGGACTGTTGCTTAGGTGATAAAAGTTTATTTGTGCGCATCGAAATTTGAATCGCGTAAACCAACTTTTCACCATGTCGTTTGATGATGACTTCCCCATAAAACAATTGTCGGAGGAGGAGTTGAGGAAGGACCCATTTTTGAAACTGGTCAACAAAGCAAAGGTCCAGAAACAGGTTCGGAAGAAGAAAAAGCGGATGCAGTTCTTGAAGTCGTTTATCTTGCGAGATAACACTGAAGAAGAGGACCAACCGTCTCAAAACGATGCAGAAGATAGCGAAGACTGCGAGGATGAAGGTGATGATGGAGACGGTGATGATGGAGACGATACTGTGTATTCAGACGCCAACGATGGTGAGTCTACGACTTCTGGTGCCAGGATATCTGGGGATTTTGCTGTTACAGAAGAAGACGTTATGTCTGTGAGGAGGATAGTGAAATCGCAATTGATTTCGAAGCCCAGAATACTAAATGTAGACCATGAATTCAACGAACTCTATGGTCTCATGAGTAATACCGTCAAGGACCATGAGGGAAACTCCACTATTATCATTGGACCTCGGGGGTCTGGAAAGACCGCTTTAATCAATCGATGTCTCGATAAGCTTAACCAGACGCACGAGAATGAGTTCATCACCATCCGGTTGAACTCCTTCATCCATTCCGATGACAATGCAGCCATTCGAGAAATTGGTACCCAATTGAACAAAGTAGCCAGGCAGCTGGACTTTGACGGTGTAATTGAGTCCCATCAACTCACAGTGACATTCAACAATATTCTATCGATTCTTGACAGACAAGATGAGTCTGCATCCAAGGTATCGATTGTGTTTGTCATTGATGACTTGGAAACCTTTACCTCGGGTAACAAACAGATTTTGCTTTACAATTTGTTTGAGTTTACCCAGAATTCACGAACTCCCATATGCATTGTTGGTACTTCCACCCGATTCACCACTAGAGAGCTACTTGAGAAAAGAGTGAGGTCGAGATTCTCACAAAGACTCATTATCATGAACAAACTAGCGACATTTGAGTCTTTTGCTGGTGCATGTTGCAACAATATGAAACTTGATACAGCATCCATAAAGTCCTTGAATTCTCCTGAATATGGATTTCAGTGGAATCTGCATGTCGATAAGTTGATGACTTCAAAATCCCATTTGCACGATTTACTTACACTTCATTTCAACACTACGCGAAACGTCAAGATATTCAATCACTCAGCCATTATTCCTGTCTCAAGAATATCGACTGCATCTCCCTTCATGATCGATGAACTATTTAAAGCATACTCCAAACTCCAAATGAAAAATCCAGTCCAAGAAATCGTAAACAATCTTTCGTCTTTGCAACTTCTCATGGCCATAGCTGCAGCCAGATTCATCAACAAGGCCAACATCCCCACTTTGAACTTCAGCATTGCATATCAGGAATATGTAGCCATGACAAAACAGCACAATATCGACAAATCGATCGTCAAATCTTCCTCCGTCTCGACCCATGACATCATTACCAATGTTAAAGTCCAAAGCAAAATATGGGATTCCGGGGTTATGAAAAATTGTTGGCTTGCTCTATACCGGATGGGTCTTTTGATTGACTTTGTGCCTAACACTGCAGAAGGAGGAATGCTCTCTGCTAACTCAAATCGATATTGGGTTATAGAGGACAATAAAATGGTCCAACTTGATATTTCTCTCGCTGAACTCCATCTGTACTTACCTGAACAACATCCTTTCAAACCATTGACTCGGTTGTAGCTGAAAAGGATCTAGACTCCCTATACTTATAGTTTAATCACAGATGTGGGACTTTTTTGAGTTTCTTTTTAGTTGCCAGATAAAGAAGTCGCATTTATTTTTTGCACCTAAACCTTCTGAAACAAATCTTTTGTTTCAGAATATGCACGATGTATTAATGCTAAAAATATAAAGCCCCAAGGGTTGGGTTATGTGGTAAAATATCAAGTTTCTACTTGTACATCTATCATGGATTTTGTTACTCTGATTCCCACCATTCCAGTGGCCGAAAATCTTGGAAAGGACGATATTCCCATCAATTCATTTGCAGCAATTACTGGATTGAATGAGATCTCGCAGGAAAATTTACACATCCAGATTGTGTGTCAAAGTATGAACAAAAAATTCAATAAGTCTCCACAGGGTAAAATAATTGAAGAAGATTTGAAAAGCATTTATTCCTTGATGATTTTACAATTGAATCCTCGAGAAAAAAAGAAAGCAAAGTACTCTTACGGGTTTAACAAACCGTATGATTATTGCTTTTCTGTTTCTGATGTGATTAAAGTCTTGGAGAACTTGGACTTTGATTTTTGCAGCACTGGAAGTTCGATATCAATGAGCTATAATATCAATGACACATTAGGTATGGTGTTGTTGGAGAAGTTCTTTGTGGCTAAGTTGCTCCATTACCCTTCTGATAGGACTCGGTCTACCTTCAGTACCTCCACTAATTTGCAACCTACACCAAAAGGTATTGCTATTGTCAACAGATTCATTGAAAGAACCGGCCTCAAGTTCCAGAATATACCAGATATATTGGTATCCAATTTGAACTCCATGGATTTGTTCTTCTTTGAACGGAGCTTTTTGAATGATAAAATACGTTATTCCAGCTGTTTAATGAAGGTTTTGTTTGCACAAATGCTTGGGACAAAACCGAATATTTGGCTGCCCTATAATAGACTGGAACAGTTTAGAATCAAGATCAACTTCAACATGTTGGATATAAATAATCCTGATGCTTGTGATTTTAACTTATTGGGCAATGAATCTTCATTCACCAGCCCATTGCACCATAAATACTTTTCCAATCCTGAGTCTGATGCTCATGTTCACTACTACTCTTCCAAATCGGGCATTCGTGTTTTCAAATCGAAAGTTTTCTACGATTCTACTTCCAAACCATTCAAGATCGATTATTGTGTTTCGGGAAAAGTTGTGGTGCAATGGCTAATGGACTGTACGGATATTTTGTCAGCTAGCGTTGCGGTTGAAATTGGAAAATTGTTCATTCGCCTGGGTTATTTGAATCCAATCCACTATTATCCTTCGATAGTAGGTTCTGATTCATTTTCTGATTCATGTGATGCTTTTTACAGGATTTCTAAATCATCCAAGAGTAAACTGTTCTGGAAAACCGCTGATCAGAAAATGTTGGTGAATCCCGTGAGCTCAGTGAAGACATTGTCTTTTGGTGATGTTTTGAGTGACCCAGGACTCAAGCATCTTTATAGATCTCATTTGGTGAATGAATACTGTTCAGATAATATGGATGCCTTTGATCTTTTGAAAATGTTTGTTAAAAAAATCAACTTACTTCTGAGGCTCATCAACCATGTCCATTTGAACTATAGAAGATCCACAAATGTTTATAAGAATGAAATCTTAAAATTATCCAATGATTGTTTGGCATCGATTTATCATATCTATTTTACTTATTTATCTCCAAGGGCTTCTTTGGTATTGAACCTTGAATATGGTTTGACTAAAAGAATGACTTCGATTTTGGTCAATAACCAAAGAGATTTGGATGCCGTATATGATTTCAATCAAAATCTCGATATTTCATGTGCTTCGAGTCAAACTGCTTCTGTTTCCTCTGCAGCATCTTTGGAGTCACATAAGCATTTACGGGGTTTAACGTTCCCAAATCCAATAGATGATCATCTCAAGACACTGGATCAAGTTTTAGAAGAAGACGATTCAGTCTTCAGTTCCAAATGCAGTGAAGCCAAAGGGACTGGGTTTTCTATTGATTCACCTCCCACATCTCCTAGAGACAAAGAACTCAAACAGGTTTATAAATCACTCATTGATTTTGCACCTGTGGCTACTGAACTCCTCAATTCACTCTATGAAATGATGGAAGTTGATTCGTTTCCAAAGTTTCTTGTTTCTGACCTCTTCCAAAAATATCAAAAGATTCTAGAATAGAGTAGTGAACTTAACAAATTGTGATATGTATAAATATACAAAACCTATAAAGTACAGAAAATGTGTTTATGCCATTGGTTCTAAAGCAGTACCCTTCTTGATACTAGCCCATCCAATTAATCTCCAATGCTTTTCTATACGTCTAGAAAGAGCAATCTTTTCATTTACTTCGGTACATGCTGGGGTAGTCAATTGTAATCTAGCCATATCAGCCTTAACGGCCACAACTCTGGCACCGGTAGCAGTGGAACCAATGTTAACCATCAAAACTTCACCAGCTTCCAACTTTCTCACCTTAGCTCCCTTTTGACCGTCAGTCTTAACACCCAACAATCTTCTTAAAAGGAAATAGTTAATTTCTATGTCGGTGTAGATTGATGGTAAATCACCCTTGGCACCTACCACTTGACCAACCAATCTATCAGCTCTACACAAAGTTGGATCAACTTTAGTACCCACTCCAATCAAACCACCAGGAACAGCAAACTTCAAATCATTGTTTTCAGCGAATAAAGATACAATATTAGAGAAAATTGGCTTACATTGAATCTTACTGTTGTCATCCTTTGTGACAATACCAGGTCTGATTTCAATTTCGTCACCAATCTTAAACACACCATTCAAGATGGAACCACCAGCAACACCACCTTTCAAGTCATCAATTTCGGCACCCGGTTTATTCACATCGAAAGATCTGATGACAATTAATCTGGGGCTCACCATAAAGTCTCTCTTTGGAACTGGAATATAGTTTACTATGAATTGATTGACAGCATCAATATTATATTTTAATTGGGCAGAAATTGGAACGATTGGAGCTCCATCGGCAATAGTACCTTTGATAAATTTCAAGATAGATTTTTCGTGTTCTAAAGCGCTTTCTTCTCTCATTAAATCCACCTTATTTTGCAAGATAATCACATGTTTCAACTTCATAATTTCAATGGCAGCCAAATGTTCTGAAGTTTGTGGTTGTGGACAACTTTCATTGCCGGCCACCAATAATAAAGCAGCATCCATAACTGCTGCACCGGACAACATAGTACTCATCAAAATATCGTGACCTGGACAATCAACGAACGAAACATGTCTAACTAATTTATATCTACCAGCACATCCTGGAACTTGACACTTTGGTCTAATTTCTTTGTCAGACTTGAAAGATCTGTAACATCCTGGTGGTGGACAGTCTTCGTTATCACACTTGTATATCTTAGCATTGGCATAACCCAATTTAATGGTAATATTTCTTTCCAATTCATCCTTAAACCTAACGGTTTGGACTCCAGAAATGGCTCTGACGACGGTAGACTTACCATGGGCCACATGACCAATGGTACCAATATTAATGGTGGCTTGTCTGTTGATAATTTCAGCAGACAAAGGAGTCAACTCGGCGAAATCTGGGTTCTCGGATTGCTCTGGTAAACCTCCACCCTCTTCGAATTCTCTTTTAGCTTGTTCTTCATCAAATTCTTCTTCTATGCCTGCAAAAGACACGGATTTTTTGGTAGTGGTCTTGGAGTCTTGCTCGGCATCTTCCTGGGCTTCATTATCACTTTCAATATCATGTTCATACTGAATTTCATAGTCCTCTTGTTCTTGTTGCCCTCCGATAACTATATCGGGAGTGGCGTTGTCGATATCGTCGTAAGACATTGGTGATTTGGGAGAAACTTTTTTGAAAATTTTTATCAAGGTTCGCGCAGTCGTGTGAAGGTCGGTGCCTCTTCTACCATCATATAATTTACTATTACCTCTTACTCTACAATATAATCTACATTATTTACAATTATTGGGCATGGAATCCAAAGTCGTTCATCACACTGTCGACGTCTTTCCATAATAAATCGGAATCAAAATTGTCGAGTTCCAAATTCTCAAGACCTCCTTGCAATGGGGAATCGTTGAGAACCATTTGGACTGCAAAATCTTCTTTTTTGGCACCATTAGGCTGACCCCTAAACCCTGCTGGACTTTGACCTTGGCTAGAAGGCATGTTTGGTGTTGTACCATAAATTGGCTGGTTTTGAGGAGGATATCCTGGGGGCTGCAGCTGTGCTGATTGCAAATGATTATGGTGTTGTTGAAGCTGATGAGATTGATTTTGTGTTTGTGGGTGATACATTTGGTTAACTCTTGTAGCACTTTGTGACCGGTTGATAGTGTTTCCGGCAATAGCCATTCGGTTATGGGTTGTGAAGAGTGGTGGAGGAGAGTTGGTCTGAGATCTGAAGTCTTCCATTTGTAATTGGCTTACTTGATGTTTGGATCCATCCATTGGTGGAGAAGGTTTGACATGGGGTGACGACTCGTTTGAATTGTCGATCACTTTGAATATGTTACTTCTCTTATTGTGTGCAGAAATTGGTTGTGGATCGAGTGGAATGGTACGAATAATCTTTCTCGCTTTGGATTCAGCGTTGATGGTATTGGATAACGAACGATTTCTCTTCGTCTTACTTGAAGTGTTACTGCTTGGAGTCGACTTTTGACTGACTTCCGTGCCATTTGATGGCTTTTCGTTGTCAGATTCCACAGCTTCCTCGTTATTATTTTGGTAACCGTATTCCTCGTCCTCTTCCTCTTCATTCGAATTGGCGTCTTCATTGAACTCTCCATTGTTTCGACTATTAAGTTTTAACATGCCTACTTGATCTCTGAGAACATAAAGACAATCAAAAAACACAGATGCAGCCATCCTGCTTCTGACATCGATGGTCAATGAGCTGAGCTTCTTGTCATCTAAGGATCTTAACACCAGCCACATGTTCTTCATGATTCCACTCGATCTATGAGCCATATCATGCTTTAAAATAGATGCTTTTGCTGCTAAAGTGATAGCTTCTTGGTAAGATTGTTTACCAGAGCCCAGATCAATAAAGCTTTTCAATGGTGAGTGAATCAATTTTGCTATAATACATGATGCTTGCCAGATGCTCAAGACATAGACTCCGGGCAAATACCTAATAAAGTTCTTATCTCTTGTAGAAACGTTATGGGCAAAGTTGATTAAGGAAATGGCAGAGTTATAAAGCCTTACCAATCCTTTTTGTAATTCAAAGAACGCTATCCGAGAAGAATCCATAAAATAGTACGTCAAAAGATGTACCCTGGCAGCCAAAAGCTGGAATCTTCTGTGAGTTTCACTGCTTGGTAATTCATGAGTAAGCTTCAATTCTAATTCATCCAATTGCCTTAAAAGGACCTTAAGAAGAGGTAACCTTTCAGTTGGATCAATAAGTCCATATGGGTCCATAGGGTTTGAGTTTAAAGTCTTGGTAGCTTGGTCTTCAAACAGGGCAATTTCAAGCATGAATCTTATCAGTTTTGGCATTTCCATAGAATTTTTAGTTCTGAAAGATGACCAAATAGAAGAATCAAATTGTACAAAAGCAGGAAACCCGAATGCAGTAGCAATTGTTTGAGATACAATATTACATATGACCCAAGTTTTGGTCTGTTCGTGGGCCATGGCAATTTGTTGTGGAGTTTTGGCTGAGTTTATCGGAGCATTGAGACCAATTCTAATGGCATGGAATAATGCCAATCCAATGGTGTTCCATGATGTATCAGCACTCAATGACGAAGTAATAGGAGGCCAGTAAGTGTAAATTAAAAATGCCTGAACAGAATAAACTGAACAAGCATTCAATATAGGTTCATCCTCTTCTGTTGGATTGTATCTTGTGATTGGAGAAATGGTAATTTCTGCCAAAACATCCTTGATCACGGGTGAGAGACGAAGTAACAACTCTCTATATTGTTCATCGTAAAGTCTTCTCAACGACACAAACATAATTACCCAAAATAAGGCTGGGCATAATTTGTATATCTTTTCAGGACCTTTCATCACATCAACAACTGGCAATATGGGATGATAATGGTCAACATACTCCATATAGAGAGTTCTGATAACTTCTGGCAGAACTGTGACCGCATCAAGAGTCTTCTCTTCACAATGAAGCACATATTCTGGAATGGTCACATGCTCTTCCGGTGTCAGACCCACCTTACCATATAACTCTGGTGGTCTATGTATAGACGGAGTGTTTGGAATCGACAGATTCGAATTTGAGTTTGAAGGTGCTGCGTTATTCATGTTTATTTGATTTGCAGCATCCACAACCGTCTGAAGAACAGAGCTTGAAGCTGACGAAATGGGACCATTGCTTGGGGAGTTTGCAAGTTCCTGTAATCCCTGCACTTGGGAAAGGGTGGGGATTTTATTCAACAACTCAGATGCTTGGGAAGCAGTTAAAGTTCTCTTAAGTTCGCTAAACTCCTTCTCTATTTGGGCAATCCTGGCTCTTTTGAACGTTCTCTTATAATCTGACCGGAGGTCACACTTCAAGCCCTTCTTTACACACCTAGTACAAGGTTCAGGTTGTCTTTCTGAAGCGTCACATTTACTTTTCTGTTGACGACATTCTACACATGCCATACGTTTAGGCCTTGATTTCCTTTTTTTGTCATCGCTTTGGTAGCCATTTTGAGAATCATGATCGTCCTGAGATTCTTCCTTGACAATCTGCTCGTTGAGAGCTTGATGCTCTCTCGACATGTTAGCAATCCGGGCGAGATTGTGCAATGAGCTGTGAGGACTAGTCATTGAAGAAATATTTTCGCGCAGAGATAAGATTATAGCTAGCTGTATATGACGCTGAATAGTGTAGTTCCAGAAGCCAAGAGATAAGAAAATTCGACTACTGTTTGGATTTGATTATTGTGTGGTAATTAAATTTTCAAGAGGAAAATAGAACTGATTTTACGTGTTTTTTCGTTCACTACATCGGCAATGCATCTCATCTCCAAATCGCATCACCAGACTAAATTACAACCTTGAGTCCTCTTTTCCTCTCAATCTTACTTGACTCATATTTCTGTAATGTTCAACTGATATAGACTAACTCTATTCAATTCTCTGTTCATTACCGAACTTGAACCAGAAATAAAAGTTTTGAGTCGTAACCAACACCATTCTTCTCCCTCATCGCTCCACTTTTTTGAGCCTCACAGAACATTGTGCGAGGCCCTGGAAATTTCAGGACAATGCACATCTTGAAAACAGTCAAACAAGCAAACGCCGATATATGGCTCCTATGGGCATCTGTGTTTCTCCGGATGGTATCCTTCGGAGTAACCAACCAGGTCATGGTGCTTTTTTTGCAACTGATTAACATACCCCACGGAAAAATCGGATCGTTCATGACGTTGACTCTTATCGGAGATGTTCTTATTTCATACTTCCTTTCATGGAACGCAGATAGAATTGGCCGTCGGGTGGTGTTAGTGGTGGGCACCATAATGATGTTTGGTGCTGGGGTTGTTTTTGCAACTCAATCGAATTATTGGGTTCTTTTGTTGGCAGCTATAGTGGGAGTCATCTCTCCATCCGGGGATGAAACTGGACCTTTCAAAACCATCGAAGAAGCTTCTTTGGCCCATATGACTCCACATAATCACCGTCCAGAGGTATTTGCATTCCATGGGATTTTTTCGACCGTTGGAAATGCCTTGGGGGCTTTGATTAGTGGGATTATAATCGACTACTTAAATTTGACCCTTCATTGGGACTTGATATCATGTTACCGGGCTGTGTTCGTGATATACGCATTGGTTGCGGTTTTCAAGCTCTTTATCATGTTGTCTCTTTCGGAGAAGTGTGAGGTTTGGTCGAAGGTGGACTATGAGGATGACGAAGTTGATGAAGTTGAAGCTGAAGCGGAACCTTTATTGCAATCAGAGCCAGAATCGGAACCTTTGGAGTCACGGGAACCTGTTTCTTCTACTGGGACCGTTGCTATTGCATCGAAACTTTTATTGGTCTTCTTTTTTGATTCCTTGGGATATGGATTTATGCCAGAATCATGGACAGTCTATTACTTCAAGACTGTATTCAAAATATCAGCTACGGTTCTAGGATCGTTGTTCTTTGTTACTAACATGATCAACATGGTTTCCACAATTCCTTCTGCAATTTTGGCCAAAGGTTTAGGTCCAGTCAAAGCCATTTTGTTCACCCAGGCTCCCTCTGCAATAATATTCCTTCTTATTCCATTTATGAAGGATTTTGTTTCTGCTGCAGTTCTTTTATTGGCATATAAAGCAACCACCACTATGGATGTTGTTCCCAGACAAATCTTAATCACTTCTGTGGTGAAGAAGGATGCAATGACTAGAGTAATGGGAACGGTTAATACGGTTAAGACATTTGCTCGGTGCGTTGGGCCAGTCTTTACTGGAAAATTATCCGAATCAGGCAAATTATATTGGTGCTACTTTATTAGTGGAGGATTTACCTTGTTCCTGGATTTGATGTTGGGTGTCAACTTCTTCGGATTGGACTCTGAGATATTGAAGAAACAGAGAGTGCAGAGAAATATTCAGTAAATGTTATACTATTCTATTAATCTATGAGGGAAATCTATACTAAAATCCGATATAATTTCCTATGCCATGGCAATCTTTCATGTTCCTCCCTTTCCATTGCCATTGTTTGTTTTAATAAGTCGATATCGGTATCTCTTCTTCCGGTATCTAAGTCCATAGTTTCAAGTGGAATCAAATCATTGATTTTCCTGGTATATAACTTGTGCCCCACAAAAAACACTAAGACCACAACAGCACCTAAATAGTTTTGGAAAAATACACTCACGTCAGGTTCTGAACCAACAGGATATAAAGACACCCAAAATTGTAAGCAAATAAATACAACAGATGCCACCAATCCTAAGACAGCACCTGGAAATCCGGTGTTTGCCAAATATGGAAGTTCATCCAAGCTTCTATTTTGTTTCTTCATACCCATTCTAAATCTTATATGGACCAAGGAAACACTTCCCCAGGTGAAAAGAGTTGAAAGCCCCAGCAATGCCATTAACCAAGCAAATACTTCATCCTGTTTTGGAGTGGCAGAAACGAAAGCCAATAATCCAATAATAGCAGCAGTAATAATTCCTGGTAATGGTCTTCCAGCTTTATCAACATAAGTGAAAATTGATGGAGCTAATCCTTGTTCAGCCAAAGACAAAATAGTTCTAGAAAATCCATAAACTGCTGAATTACCGATAGCCAACAAGGCCACCAATACCACAACATTGAAAATCGATGGTAGCACTTTAATTCCAGCCGAGTTTATGGCAATCACAAATGGAGATGCCGATGCATCAGAAGATGAAGCACCCACGAGTTGATCTGAATTCCAAGGAACCAAGAATCCCACCAAAGTCAAAGTAAGCATGTAGAATACCATAATTCTGTAGAAAACAAGTTTAATGGCTCTTGGTAATTCTATTCTTGGGTTACCCTTTGATTCACTAGCTGTCAAACCAATAAGTTCTGTTCCAGCTAACGAATAGACTGCCGTGATCAAAACACTGATAGTCCCCTTAGCTCCGTTTGCAAAAGCACCAGGATTGTGCCAGTACTTGGCCCCAATAAAACCAGCATCAGTACCTCCACATATAATAATAATAGCGAGAATATTGAATCCAATAATGGCCAACAACTTAATAATAGCAGACACAAACTCAGCTTCTCCAAAACCCTTATTTCCGTATAAATTCAACCCAATAATCAAAACGTAAAACACTGCAACCCAAACCACCGGGTTGATATCAGAGGGCCAAAACTTAATGGTCATGGCCAGGGCCACGAGCTCAAGTGGTAAAACAACCACCCAAAATAAAGCATAATTCCAACCTACAGCAAACCCCCAAGAAGGATCCACAAATCTCGAAGAGTATGCAGCAAAGGATCCACTAATTGGAAGAACTGCCACTAATTCAGCTAAACTTTGCATCACACAGTATAAGTATATAGACACAAGGGCCCATCCAATTAGAAGACCTGCGGCACCTCCCACTTGCAACGCAGCTCCAGCTCCAATGAATAATCCACTACCTATACATGAAGCCAAACTAATCATTTGAAGCTGACGCTTCTTCAAGTTTTGGTTAAGTTGTGGTGCGTTTGAACCAGTTTCCTGACGCTTGAATGAGTCTTTAACACGGCCCCAAACATTGGTAGTGGCATCGGAATTCGATTTGGAATTCACAGTGCTATACGGATCAGTGGCCACAGCCGACACGTAGTCTTCGTTAGACAGGTGTTTTTCCAACATTGTTAATTATAAATTTAAACGTAAATGACTAACGGCTGAAGATGAGATGAATTTTCAGCCAATATGCACAATGCCTGCAACGGCGATGGGCGCACGCCTGCTGCAAAATCCTGGAAACATCAGGCGCTGAAAGAAGGCATTTTTTGCGCGCCGAGCCTGGAAAATGCGTCTTGGCCCTGGCGTTGCACGAGTTTACCATTGGCACGACACGGCCTATGTGAACCGGGACCGCACGACATGTTGCACGACATTGGATGTTGCATTTGCGAAGTTAAACCCGTTTAAACATGTCTGGAATGGGTACAAAACTGAACCTGTAGTTTGCGGGTCATAATACTTCATATAATATACGTTTCAACCTTTGTCACGTTATGTATCAACTGTGCCGTTTCGTGCATCTTTTGCGCTGTTTCTGCACCGTCCCTCGTTGCTTTGTTCTCCAGATGAACGCAGCAATAATTGCGTCGTGCCGCAGCGATTTCGCGGGGTGTTGTGGGACCTTTATTTAACTCTCCTTCCTCCTATATTTAACTACCATGAGTGATCAATTCAAGTTTAGAAGAGCAGAAAGTGAAGAGAAAATCAAGCAGGTATGTGGTTTGGTTTCCGAATGGTTTTTACCTAACCACACTCCCGAGCAAGCCGGGGGCCATTTGTACAAGGCCATGCAAAAAAGAGACTATAAAACCGAAGTCTATTACCTCGAACATGTTGCCACCAATAAGCCCGTATGCCTGGTCCATGTGATGTATGAGGGTGCTTACTACAAGGATGCACCACGGAACATGGGCCCATCTTCGGCCCCTGATCCCGAGACTTTTGGAGTCAAACTGGCTACTTCTCTTACCATTTCCTATGTCTTCACCAGTCAGAAGTACCGTCAATTGGGATTGGCCAATAAGTTGATTGCAGCAGTGATTGGGTACGTTGAAAAAGAATTGATCAAAGAGGAAGTTGCTAAAAGTGAAAAATCCAAGACCAATAACTTTGCTGACATGGTTACTGGACCTGATGGACAACTTGATTTGAAGTTGGCTAACTACTATATGAGTAAGAAATATTTCTGGGTGCTTTACTCAGCAGTTGGTAACTTCTATGAGAGGTTTGGATTTAAGCCGTATCCTGTTGAATTTTACCAGGTGCCAACCTCGATTTTGACCGATTCCCAACAAGAAATTATTGACAAATTGACTGGTGGTGGAACCACAGAGCATTCATTTGGGAAAAAATTAAGATTCTTAGATTCTACCAAACCTCAGGATAGAGATTTGGTGTCATTTATATTACAGAACCGTGAATTGGATATTTTGACTGAATTGAATAAACTGACATTCCATTCAGAATTGACTGGTAGTCGTAAATCTACTTCATCATTTACTAGTGTCCATGATGCATTATCGACTGCGAGATTGGCATCACAAATGGAAATGACCACTTTGTCTGAAAGTACCAACACTCCAGCACCACCTGTTTCTAGTGGAAGAAGAAAGTCATCAATACAAATGCAAAATTCTGCAAAGTTTTCCTTAAAGCCTAATGTCAGTCACTTTGAATCCATTAACTATTTTACCGGTAACGAATTGGCCGTTGAAGACTTGTCAGAGGAAACTAGGAAGTTCAATAACATAGAAGGTGCTATATTTTCCAATGACTTGCAGCAGAAATCTCACTTTATTCTTTGGACATCAGTTGTTACTCACTTTATTGTGATTGGAGTTGGAGAATTGCAATTCAATATGTTTGGTCCAGTGTCTGATCCTATTGGTAAAAAGGGAGACCAAAGACGTAGAGGTAGTTCTTTCACTGGATTGAATGAACTTGGTGGTTACAATTTTCAAGACTTGGATATCTTGTTTTCAAGTGCCGCAATGGTTGCAAAGAAAAAGCATAACGTGAAGAGCCCTTTTATTTATGTAGCAGTGAACGATTTGCCAAGCACCATCCCAGCACCAATGCTCAATGACTATTTCTTAAACTATTTGCCCAAAGCATTTGATATCGGCACTGCTGATTCAGCTGGTGATGAACCTAAGGTTGAATTGATCACCGATGCAGCTTCAAAGTTGCAAATTTTGCCAATGATGAGAAAATTCGGCCAGGAATCTAGCAACTTTGAAATCGACTGGATCGCCAACGGTATGTGGGCGTGGGGTTAGATAGAACAAGAAAAATATACAAATACCAAAAGCGAAAAAAAGAAGAACCCATGCCGGGACTCGAACCCGGAATCTTTTGATTAGAAGTCAAATGCGCTAACCATTACGCCACACAGGCTTGTTCAAATTCAAAAGTGCGCAGGAAATTTGTCCCGATTTTGGCATTCACTACTCCATAAGAAATTCAAGGTTTTACCTCAATTAGACTCAAATAGGATCATTGTGGCTATATCCAGCTCTACATAATCATAATCTTCTTTGATTCTCGCAAAAAACTAATTTCCACATTTAATTCTATTAAAATAAAATCTTGCGAAATTCACAAACCGTTAATCATACTCTCAACTTTACTACATCATGATCAAATCAAAATCAAATACTTTATTACTCATATTTAACTAAACAGTTTCTTTGCTTAATCTATAGAATTGAAAACGACAAACGTCCTTAGAAAATAGCATCCAATGTACAACAAATACAAAGGGCACCCAAACATGCAGCCAAACATCCAGTGGTTCCCGAGGATCCTCCTCCTTGTTGTTGAACATACATTGGCTGTTGCTGTTGATAGTAACCTCCTTGTTGAGGGTATCCACCTTGTTGGTAGCCACCTTGTTGTGGGTAACCACCTCCGTAACCTTGTTGTGGGTAACCACCTTGTTGAGGATATCCTCCTCCGTAACCTTGTTGCTGGTAACCACCACCTCCGTGACCGAAAGCTCTTTCTCCGCTAGAATTGCCTCCAGCACCAGAAGGCGGGTGGCTTGGAGCAGCATAGTTATCGGACTTGTTACCCCATTCTGGAGGGGCTCCAGTTGGAGCAGAATACTGATCTTTAGACATTAGTTAATTAGCAGTAGTTTCGAGATTTGATTTCAAGTGCGAACTTAGGCAAGAAATATCGGGTGCGACTATATGCAGATGGGGCCAAGCATGGTCACATTTAAGCTCAGACATCGGCTTAGACTGAGGTAAGGCAAGGTGGAGATTTGATAAATGATAGATCACTTTACCCAAAGTGGTGTGTAATATTGCGATGTATTACTGGGGTTACTTGGAGAGGAAATGTCGGCAAAAATGTCGTTTGTGCATGGCTAATGTGATGTTGATTGTTGCCGTATAACTGCGAAGTCTCATCGGGATACTGGAGAGCAATAAGCCCGAACTGGGCTCGTTTTCTCGTATAGTTCCCCGAAACGACACCTTGTGAACCGGGAGCCCTAACAGTTCACGTGCGCGCGCACAGGGCACAATCTGACTGCTGTAGCTGAAGATCACGGTTGTGACACGCCGGACTTCGCACAGTAACAATTTTTTTTCTCTCCCTTTGTACCACCAATCTGAAAATTTTAATCAAAGTCTTTACATAAATTTTTTTCAAGTTTTATCAAACCCATAAAAAAACAAAATGGCTGAAGTTGAAGAAGTTCCAGTTGTTCAAGAAGAATTCAAGCTCGTTGAATTAGCCACCACCATCCCAGCTGATGTCCAAGCTGCCCAAGCTGAGGTCAAGTTGTTCAACAAGTGGTCTTTTGAAGAAGTTGAAGTTAAAGATGTCTCCTTAGTCGACTACGTTCAAATTACCCAACCAGTTTTCGTCTCTCACACTGCTGGTAGATATGCTGCCAAGAGATTCAGAAAGGCCCAATGTCCAATCATCGAAAGATTAACCAACTCTTTAATGATGAACGGTAGAAACAACGGTAAGAAATTAAAGGCTGTCAGAATCATCCAACAAGCTTTGGAAATTATTCACGTTGTCACTGAACAAAACCCATTACAAGTTGTTGTTGACGCTATTGTCAACTCTGGTCCAAGAGAAGACTCTACCAGAATCGGTTCTGCTGGTACCGTCAGAAGACAAGCTGTTGATGTTTCCCCATTAAGAAGAGTTAACCAAGCCATTTCTTTAATAACCATTGGTGCTAGAGAATCTGCTTTCAGAAACATCAAGACTATTGCTGAATGTTTGGCCGAAGAATTAATCAACGCTGCCAAGGGTTCTGCTACCTCTTACGCTATTAAGAAGAAGGATGAATTAGAAAGAGTCGCTAAGTCTAACCGTTAAGATATTTATATCGTGTATAATATCTCTTATAAATTTATCAAAATCATTGTTAATAAACACATCGTAACAAAACTGTGCTCTAAACTCTGACGGGAATTTTGGGGTGCTTATAGTCGAACATATTCAGGCGTAGGGAATGGTATTGGATGCTCTCCAAGTATGCAAGAGAGTATATGTATGTATATAGATTACGCTGAGCTGTTTCGTTTCATCAAATTCATGCCATATTCAAAGTATGTATACAGAATGATTAATAGTAATTCTGTATGTGTGTGTGTATTAAACATTAAAGGTAGAATCTTCTACACTTTAATAGGATAAAATGCTCTAATTAAATAAGTTAATGGGTTGCTTTTGAGTAAAGCTTGGTGTCTATCGATTCTTTGATTTAAGAGTTCGATTTCTTGCTGTATGTCGTCCGATTTTTCAAGGGTCTCGGAGGTTAAATATCTGGTACCAGCATTGGTATATTCTTTGAGTTTGTTACGAGAAGTACAAATATGACTCTTCAATCTCCGTCTAACTAACCCTTCTCTAATTGGAAGCATTATAAGGAAACATGTGAAGAAGCAACATCCAACGAAGATTTGAATATTCAAGTACTTCTTTCCATGACTTTTAGTTAAGGCTAAAGCGATAACTTCAGCAACCAACGAAGAAGTACCAACCATGATATTCAAACCAGACCACGCCTGAGCCAACCTGGAAGGCTCTCCAAGTATATCCAGACATAAAGGTTGGCACATGGTACTACCAATTCCAACCACCATTCCTAAAAATAAACAAAATGGTACCATGGTTGCAAACGACGAAGCATTTATCCAAAATGCCCACAACCAAATACTAATAAATAAACTTCCAATGCATGCAGCATTGCTTCTTCCAATGTAGTCAGCGAATAGCCCAAACAGTGGACGTCCAACTGTTTGGCCAACATTAAGTACCGCAGTCAATATGGTAGCTTGTGAAGAACTGAGGCCAATCAGAGTAGCATATGAGGAAATTGAAAACAACATCACCACGTACCCCATTAAGGCAACCATGAACCAAATTCCAAGTAAGAACACTGGTCCCTGTTTCATCACACTTAAGTCAAACACCACCTTAGCATTCTCTACAATGAATTGTCTCAGAAATCTCTGCTTTACAGGTAGCGTTTTACCGATTCTAGGACGAAGAAAGTAGCAAGGTAAAGCAGCTATCAAAGCCATCAAAGCAGCCAATCTTAACCCCCAATGTTGGTTCCCAGTGACCTGAAACACCCTATGAATACTTAAAGCGAATGTAACACCTCCAAGCCCGGCACCCGAAACAGCAATACCGAAGGCAAGAGCCTTGTATTTGTCGAACCAAGTCGGAAGCACAAGAGTTGCAGGGACAAATAAAAGACTAAAAGAAAGCCCCACCACAAACCCTTGACAAAGATATAACTGCCAAAGTTTAGTGGCGAAGGATGCAAGAATATACCCAAGAGTTTGGAGAACGATACCAACAGTGGTGATTCCTTTAATCCCAAGAATTCGGTACAAAATGGCAGCTATTGGGCACAATGCTTGAGCCAAACACACCACAATACCTCCAATCAATGCGAAATCATACTTGCTGGCCCCGGCAAACACATCGTTATCAAGATAATACTGTAAAAACACCCCAAACGCTGCGTTACTTCCCCAAGTTGCAAACACCGCAAGCATCGAAATTAATGCTATCACCCAGGCAAACCCCTTGTCCGGAGGAGGCACAGACTCGTCGTTGTCCGGGTCTTCCGTTTCTTCGTCGTCCCCGATTTGCTGGGGAGCTTCCAGGTCGGTAACTCTAGAACTAAGCCTTGAAACTCTTTCTAGTTCTTGCGCAATAATAGCTTCAGGAGCCTGTCTATTATACTCCTCTTTACCGTCTTGATTGATATCATCTTTGATCCCTGAAATGATTTTCTCTAGCTCCGATACATGAGATGCTTGTCGATTCAAGGAATTATTTGCAGCCAATTCTGGGTCGACACCAGAATCAAAGTTATGGTTTGAGAACCGAGATTCGCCGTGGAAATCGGTAGACGACTGGCTCGAAGAGTCATCGTTCTGTAGGCTTACACTATATTTATCGGAATCGTTTCTTGGTGTTTGTGACGACATGAATCAGTAGCAAGAAACTGTCAAATTTGTGCTATGGATGGGATATTTATACAAATTTGGGGTTCACGATGACTAATGGCCTGCAGGGATTCCAGTTCCGGCTCGACGTATCAGGAAGCACTTTCGCGACGGGGCCGAAGCCGTGCCAAAAGTTTCTAGCCGTCTGGTGGATTTGGGGAGTCGCCGCGCCGTCAGTACGGTGACACGGCCAGGGTTACATTACAATAGGAATAATGGACGGGACCTGCATGCGCGACGTCCCACCAAACTCTGCTTAGTTGGGTCGGCTGTACGAGTGCCATATAACGTAAGAATATCGGCAACATATTCACAGATATTTGTCAGCACCAGAAGGGTGCCAGCGTAAATTGGAGAATGTCTAGAGGTTATCTTGGAAGAGGCAGTGCAGCAAGAAATGAGGGAATGTGTTGTGATATGGTCAAATTTGAGGGGGGGTTAGAAGATGGTTAGTTAGGACGACAGGACTGCAGAATTGAAGATGTGAAACTTGCGAAAATTGAGAATACATTGACTGCGCGATGGGTAAACGATGGGTAAACGGGAGGATGAGCGGACGGTAACTGTGCGCGAGTGGGCGTACGAAGAGTGTACGGAGACGGAGAGTTGGCTTTGGATGTGAGTGTGGTGTGGGTGTACGGAGGGTGTATGGAGGTTGTGGGAGAGTTTCTGGGAGAGTGGTGTACGGTGTGGGAGCGTGGTGAGAAAGTGCGACGAGCGACAATCATGTACCACGACTCTACCGCGACGCCCTGCCCCAGCGAGATCTGTGTGGTCCTCTTCCGCACCCAACCCTCATTCTCGCACTCGCAAAACAGATAGGGTCAGCAAATCACTTTATCTAAAAAGTAATTCATACATCCAATTTGCCATTGTACGTGAGTTGCTCATTGTACGCATTGTATTCCATTCGTCTATACATCCCTGTTTAGTTTCCCTTTACAACTCCCCCAAATTCCCCTAACTCCCTATCATGTCTGGCACCGGAGATTTCTTGAATAAGGGAATCGACTTGGTGCAAAAGGCCATTGATGCTGACACTGCCACCCGCTATGAAGAAGCATATAAATTGTATTATAACGGTCTAGACTACTTAATGTTGGCCATAAAGTATGAGAAAAACCAGAGTGTCAAGGAATCGATCAAGTCCCGGTTCACTGAGTATTTGACCAGGGCCGAACAGCTTAAAGATCACTTGGAAAAGCAGCAACAAAAGTCCAATTCCGCCGAATCTTCAGCCACCAACGGATCCACCAAGGCCAGAAAACCGGGTGATGGAGGCGATGATGACGATGCCGATACAAAGAAGTTGAGAGGAGCACTTGCGGGAGCTGTGCTTTCGGAAAAGCCTAACGTCAAATGGTCTGACATTGCTGGATTAGAGAGTGCTAAAGAGGCATTAAAGGAGGCGGTTATTTTGCCGGTCAAATTCCCCCAATTGTTCAAGGGAAACAGAAAGCCTACGTCGGGTATTCTTTTGTACGGTCCTCCAGGTACTGGTAAGTCATATCTTGCTAAAGCAGTAGCGACCGAGGCTAACTCGACGTTTTTCTCTGTATCTTCATCCGATTTGGTTTCCAAGTGGATGGGAGAATCAGAAAGATTGGTTAAACAGTTGTTTACCATGGCAAGAGAGAGCAAGCCATCAATTATATTTATCGATGAAGTCGATGCATTGTGTGGACCTAGAGGAGAGGGAGAAAGTGAAGCCCTGAGAAGAATTAAGACCGAATTATTGGTTCAGATGAATGGAGTGGGAAATGATTCAAGTGGAGTTTTGGTTTTAGGTGCTACCAATATTCCTTGGCAGTTAGATGCTGCCATTAGACGTAGATTTGAACGGAGAATTTATATTCCATTGCCTGATGAGGAGGCTCGTACTAGAATGTTTGAGATCAATATTGGTGATGTACCTTGTGAATGCACTGCCCAAGATATGAGAGCATTGGCGTCTATGACTGATGGTTATTCAGGTCATGATATAGCTGTGGTGGTTAGAGACGCATTGATGCAACCCATCAGAAAAATCCAACAGGCCACACATTTCAAACCCGTAGATGAAGATGGAGTTGAGAAACTCACCCCCTGTTCTCCAGGAGATCCGGGTGCCAAAGAGATGAGTTGGATGGAGATCGAGACTGACGAATTGAAGGAACCAGATTTGACAATAAAAGATTTCATCAAATCCATCAAGAGTAATAGACCAACCGTCAATGATTCGGATATCCTGAACCATGTCAAGTTCACAGAGGATTTCGGTCAAGAAGGTAATTAATCTTTAGTTTTTAAAACATTACATACGATACAGTTTTTTTTTTTTTCAATCTCTCATAGGAGATCTTGATCTATTTCTTTCGGGACTTCTGTCTCTCATCTTACTAGCAAATAAGTCTTCTTCTTCATTTCTGTTACTTTTACGAGCCCGTAATTTGTCGGCAAACAAATCGTCATCATCATAATCTCGTTGGTGACGACGTTGTTGACGTCTTGGCTTGGATGGTCTATGTCTAGGTTTTCTTTCTGGTTCTCCATGTAACAAGTAATAACGAGAATAAGCTGAGGCATTCTTAACCTTTCTGTCTGATTGGAATGCCAATCTTCCAGATAAAACTAAAGCGGACTCGTCTTCATCCATGGCTCCAGACTCGGTAGGTTCTTCAGCAGCAACACCTAATCTGTGGGCCAAATCGCTTTTCTTTTGGAACGCAATTACTGGATTATAAGGTTTGAATTCTCTTTCTTGAATTAATAAAGCAGCACGAGCTTGGAAGTCTTCATCTAACATGTCTGGAACAGGAGGAATAGCTGGATTCGACGAAGTTATGGATAAAGCTTCAAGTGCTTTCACCGCATCTTCATGCTCAGTAAACACAATAGTGATGGAAGTATCATTTATCCACTGGACCCGGAATTTTTTCTGTTGTTCAAATGGAAGGGCTTCATACTCCAACGTTGGAGCTGCTTCAGCTTCATCTTCAGGTGCTGCCACAGTTTTAATTTGGTAGTTTAAATAGTAGTTGACATAAGCTTCAATATTCTGCGTCGACAAAGAGTCAACACCTTTAATGAATACAGCTTCTGGTCTTAAAGTTTCTGTGGTTCCATTGACGGAGATCTCGATTGACTGTTCTTGGAGTGTCTTCTTACGGCTGTTTTCGTCTTCGATGCTTTGAACAAGCAATCCACCGTATGGGGCTGGTTCTTCTGCCATTACTGAGTTCGCAGTGAAAAATTGAGAGTTGATTATCATAGTTATTTTGTGGAGATAGCTTCTTTCAATGTTTTATTTTTGCATTCAGATTCAGACTAGATAGGGATTCGTTCAACTCTGCATCTATTGTAAATTTTATTATGACTACTTCTATTATACACTGTTTATTGCTCTTTTATACTGTGTTCTCTCACGAATAGAACATTGTTACATCTGATAAACACATCTCCCACCTTCTCCTCGGTCCTTTTACCATCTGTTACCACCAGTTCATAGGCATCTTCGAGCTGCAAGTTCATGTATCCATCGACTGACACGAGAATACCTCTGTATTCGGTCTTATTCCACTTTAGCCTTACCACCACTTGCTTTGAGGTAAGTGTTTTGAGAAACGGCTTGGGGTTGACGGGATTAAACTAAACGTTAGTAAACACATTCAAGTATTAAGGTATCAAGGCCTATTCAGGGACCAGGATAAGTCCTGTTTTCCTTCGTAGACTATATATACCAACAAGTTTCTACATACTGAAGACATTAGTGCTGCAGTTTTCGCGAAGATGGTTTCAGTAGGTTTATAGATAGGGTAGTGCCCAGTTCGTTTTACATGAAGACCTTTAATTCTATACGTTCGAGGACTTTTGGTGACTCTAAAGTTTCTACATAGTCACAAAAGAGCTACAGTTCCCATACACCGAGATCTTGTCACAGTAGATGACACAGAAACTTAAATAACTGGTACCATGTGCTACAGCTTGAGAGTGAGATCAACAGAAATTTTTCACGATCGCGGGACAAACAAAACACGTTACTAGCAGATACCTACAAAAAATGGCAAATAATTCTATTATAGCTACAGGGTTCTGTCTAAGGTTCATTTTACCGACGTTGTTCCCTTCCATTCCATACAAGCTTGCTACGGTTGTGGAACTAGCCACTCCAATAAACTCGTGGACTTCATTGCAAGAAGCTTTCTTCTACTTGAATCATCATATAAATCCATATGATGGAGGGGTTAACCACCATCCTCCATTACTTGTTGCATTCTTTGAACTTTTCAAAGGAGCACTTCCAGAGACTGGTTTTCAAATTTTCTGTAACTTTTTGTTTGCAGTAATTGATGTGGTTATTGCTCTTCGATTAGTTGCCATTAATAAATGGTACAATGCCCATGTTTCCCAACGTTCGGGCCAAAAAGTTGAAGGATTATCTGACTCATTGATCATGAGTTTCTACTTGTTCAATCCATTGATCATTCTTTCGAATTTGGCCCATTCAACTACGCTTATATCTGTATTATTCATCATAGAGCTGTTATATGAATTGAAGGTCAAAAACTTGGCCAGATCAATGGTTGCCTTGGGAATTGCCACCTATTTGTCGCTCAGTCCAGTGTTATTGTTGATACCAATTTTGGCGTTGGCACATGCTACGTTTAAGGAGGACCAATTATCCAGAATCTATTTCCAAGGAACTGCACTTTTCATCATGACCGGGGGGTTTTTGGTTTTCTTTTCAGCAGTTTTGACTTCTTCGATTTCCTTTCTCGATCAATGTTATGGTGTCATTATTAGATTCGATAAAATCCAACCAAATGTGGGACTTTGGTGGTACTTTTTCACCGAAATGTTCGAGTTCTTTACTCCATTCTATCTTGGAGTGTTCAATTTATTTGCAGTCATTTTCATAATCCCAATAACAGTGAGGTTCTTTGAATACAGATCAACTATTGGTGATTCATTTCTTGCGGTATTCTTATGTTATATTTGGATGTCATTTCTCAAGTCTTATCCTACAGTAGCTGACTTAGGGGTTGGACTTTCACTCACTCCTATATTTTCAGCTACCGTCTTACCATACTGTAAGCTCATCTACGTAACAGGATTAACTTTAATTGTTTGCTTGGTGTTATCTCCCATTTTATACTATTGTTGGATTGTGTTAGGAAACGGAAATTCTAACTTTTTCTATAGTATTAACTTAATCTGGGGTGCTGTACACATCATGGTTCTCATTGACTTCATGTGGGGAAAGTTGGTTAGTGACTACTGTGATGAAAACAAGATTAAAGGAGAAAAGAGATTCACCATCAGATTAACGCAAATGTAAACCTGCGATTTTGCAGCCATAGTACAAACAACAGAATTAAAAGAAGCCCAAGCTTCATACTACTACATAAATTCATAAAAATTACTGCCGTAATGACAAAAAATAAACATATTCACGTATGACCAACCGTCGACTTTTCACATTGTAGAAATCAAATGGAACATTAATGTTTAGAAACTCACTCTATAACTGGTTTAGTGTCAGCTCATTATGTCGCGAAAATCCTGCCAATCAACTTGCGAGGAATTGGAATTTGAAAAAAATTGTTTGCCAAAAAATACTCACTAGTTAAAACACTCTAATTAATATGTTGTCTCGTGTTGCTTTACGTTCCTATAGCACTGGTGGAGCTTTAAAGGTCTCTTCTAGAGATGCTCCAGGTAATTTGACCACTCTTTCCGTGGTTGTCAATAATGCTGGTTCCAAGGCTGGTAAAGCTGGTGTTGCACACTTGTTATCCAAGTACAACTTTTTAAACACAGAACCAAAATCTGCATTAAGATTCACCAGAGAAAGTGAATTATTGGGAGGTGTGTTTTCTTCCACTGTTACCAGAGATGCCATTGTTTTAAAGACCCAATTTTTGAAGGAAGATTTACCTTACTATGTTGAAGCTTTAGGAAACGTTCTTACCAAGACTTCCTTTAGACCTCACGAACTCCCAGAAGTTGTCTTGCCAGCTGCTTTATTGGAATCCCAAGCCGCTGCTAGCTCCAACGAATTTGCTGCTCTCGAAGCTTTACATCAAATTTCTTTCAAGAGAGGTTACGGTCAACCTTTGTACTACGATGGATCCAACAAGATCTCCGTTGAAGAAATCTCTGCTTACGCTCACCAAGTGTACAACAGCTCCAATGTTTCCTTGTTTGCCACTGGTGCCAACGAAGCTGACTTGAAGAACTTCATATCCGAAACTGCTTTGAGTGAATTACCAAGTGGTACTGCTTCTACCGTTGAAACCAAGGCTTTCACCGGTAAAGAATCTAGAACCAGATCTACTGGAACTAACGTGGCCATCATTGGTGTTCCAATCAAACCAAGTGAGTTTGCCAAGTTTGACATCTTATCTGCTTCTATTGGATCTGCTTTGTTACCAAACAACAGCTCTCCATTAGCCAAGGTCCCAGGTGCCACCTCTAAATTATATAAATACCAAGATGCTGGATTATTCGTCGTTTCTGTTTCTGGTGAAAACGCCAGTGTTGTTGCTGATAGCATCAAGAAGGCCAAGGCCACCATCGACTCAGTATCTGCCAGTGATTTGACCAATGCTGTCAAATCTGCTGAATTGGCTGTTGCATTGGAATCCACTTTCGAAGCTCCATTGGACTACAAGATCGATGCTTCTGCTGCCAAATCTGCCAAGTTGGGAGCCTTCAATTACGTTGCTGTTGGTGATGTTGATGTGTTGCCATACGCTGATGAATTGTAATTGATGCATTAATTTATTGAAATAGAATGTCATGGTACTGACAATATCCCGTCACCGTACATATGTACATACTTTTAAACTAAAATCTATATATACATTCCACGTACCAATATCAAGCTGCGAAAACTGCTTCATCTTATCTCATTTCGCACATAAAATTTTTCATCCAAAACATTCACCATGTCAGACGTTGAAGAAAACCCATACAACGAAGCCCCAGAAAACTTCGATGACTTTGACCAGCCAGACCACTTCTCTGAGAATGAATTCGATGAACCAGAAAATGAGAATAATGGTGACGTTGACATGAAAACTGAAGATGGAAGAACCATCATCAATGGAGGGTTTGGACCAGATGATAATAAACCTCGTGTCAAAACCGTAGCTGAATTGGCCATACCCAAGGAGAAGAGAACCACCACACCATATATGACCAAGTACGAAAGAGCCAGAGTGTTGGGGACCAGAGCTTTACAACTTTCGTTGAATGCTTCAGCATTGGTTGACATTGAGGGAGAAACCGATCCTTTGCAAATTGCCATGAAGGAGTTGTCCCAAAGAAAGATTCCTTTGGTGATCAGAAGATACTTACCAGATGGATCTTATGAAGACTGGGGATGTGACGAGTTGATCATTGACAATTAGTATTTCCAATTCTATGACATCGAAATACAACCACGAAAAGAATTAAGTTAAGAATTAAACTAAGAATAAGATAATTATATGCCAAACACCGGCAAGCTAAAGCACAAAATTCACGGCTGAACACATGTACGCTCCGTACGTGAAGTCCAATTTATACTGTATATTAATAGATCTAATCTATGTACGCATCCAACCAGTTGGAAGCCAAAAATAGTTTCTTCCCGTTACTCTGTTCCCTGGTAAATCCCTCGACAAGCTCGTCAAACGTGGTTCTCGAGAGCCTATGGTCACCAGATCCAATATCTCCCAATTGAACCGAACAACAGGCTTCTTTCAAGGTTTCCACGTCGATTATCAAGTCCTTGACGTCCGAACCTTCGGAAAAAACCTTCATGGCGTTATATATGACAGTTCTATCGTCCAATTTCAGTAGCTGTTGTGCCATTATCCCCAGAAATTGAGCAAAATTAAGGCCCTTGGCATCCTTGTCGTCACTCTTCACCATCAACTCCAAGTCCTTTTTACTGGGCTGTTCAAGCCCCAACGTCTTGTACAACTTGACCAAGTCTTCCTTCGTAATCACCGAGTCCTTAGAGTCTCCGTCGATCAACGTGAACGCGTTCCGAAGCTCGGCCTTCTGGTTGTTGGTAAGAGTACTAAGCAGATTCATGAGATCGAGATGTCAAAATGTCAATAAAACAAAAACGCGAATCAACCAAACTTCTTTATATCCATGGCAGAAGAACCGTTGTACAACCAGCCAGTGGTCATCGACAATGGGTCTGGAAACATCAAAGCAGGCTTTGCGGGAGAAGACAAACCCAAGTGCTTTGCGTCGGCGGTGGTGGGTAGGCCCAAGTACCAGAAAATCATGGCTACATCTCTTGTTCGAGATGACATTACAGACGACACATTTATCGGTAACACGGCCCAGGAGTATCGAGGGCTCTTGAAACTCAATTACCCAGTGGAACATGGGATGGTGACCAATTGGAACGATATGGAGCTTTTGTGGAACCATGTATATCTGCACGATTTGAAGACTTCTGCAGAGGATCATCCACTTTTAATCACTGAGGCTCCATTGAATCCACGAATTAATCGGGATCGGATGTGTCAGGTGCTATTTGAGCTGTTCAATGTGCCGTGTATGTACATATCACTCCAGGCAACATTATCTTTGTATGCTTCGGGACGTACCACTGGTGTGGTGATAGACAGTGGAGATGGGGTTACGCATATTGTACCGTCGTACGAGGGCTTTGGGCTTCCGACATGTATCAAGCGATTGGACATCGGTGGGAGGGATGTCACTGACCAGTTGATCCACCAGATCCACCGAATGTCGGGGGTGTCGTTTCGAAGCAGCAGTGAGTTTGAAATCGCCAGATTGATCAAGGAGAAGTACTGTTTTGTACTGAAGAGCCCGGCTAAAGACGAGAAATTGTACGCGTCTGCTACGTATGCATACTATTCACAGACCAGTGATTCGGACCTAATATCCAACTACAAACTTCCAGATGGGCATAATCTTCAGTTGGGAAGCGAACGATTCAGGGCTCCTGAGATTCTATTCAATCCCCAGTTGATTGGAGATGAGAGTCCAGGTATAAGCGAATTGACAGCTTTGTCCTTGGCCAAAACAGACTTGGATCTCCGTCCCACACTCTACAGCAGTATCATACTTTCAGGAGGCAGCACCCTTCTCCAGGGATTTGGAGACAGGCTTTTACAGGAACTTAAGGATCAACAGAATCAGACGTCTAGTTCGGTGTGGCTGTCTGGCTCACATTCGACCCAGTCATACCAGACGAAGATGAAGGTTAAGATATTTGCACCTCCAGAAAGAAAGTACTCTACGTGGGTTGGAGGATCAATTCTTGCTGGACTTTCAACGTTCAAAAAGATGTGGGTTACCGCACAAGAGTTTCAAGAAGATCCGGATATTGTGCACAAGAAATGTATTTGAAACTAAATACCGTAATATCTATCACCAAAGTCTCCCAATCCAGGAACGATGTACTT
This sequence comes from Yamadazyma vaughaniae, assembly GCA_030569695.1. NCBI lineage: Eukaryota > Fungi > Ascomycota > Pichiomycetes > Serinales > Debaryomycetaceae > Yamadazyma > Yamadazyma vaughaniae. Next base: position 747,285 of record JAJMLO010000003.1, on the reverse strand, counting down.
GTCTTCATCCAATTTTTCATCGATTCCCCCGGTGATTATCTTGACATGAGGATACTTTTGTTGGAATGCCTTGATTCCCTCAGGAGCAGCCAATAAGTTCAAAAAGAAGATTCTGTCCATCTTGACACCTCTGGCCAAAAGCACTTCAACAGCCATCATAGCACTACCTCCGGTGGCCAACATTGGGTCTAAGAGAAAGACGTATCTTTCGCTGATATCTTCAGGAAGCTTTTCATAGAATAACTTTGGCAATGCGGTTTCCTCATCTCTTTGGATCAAGATTTTACCGATTCTGACTGACCGACAACAGTCTCTCAATCCCATTTCCATGGACTCTCCAGCACGAACAATAGACACTCCACAGATCTTTCCTAAAAATCTGGCACCTTCGTATTCATGATCTCCATGACATTTGATAACGGATTTTTGCACTGGCAAATTGTTCAAACCTTCTTCAACCAAAAGACGGATGATTCTGTCAGAGTAGAACACGAAGTCACCTCTTTTGGTGTCCTGATCTCTAATGATGGAATACAATCCGATCAACTGGTTGGTTTGGGGGAGAAGAATAACGTTGTCGGAGTAATTGGTGGCAGTCAGCATGGTGAAGGATGAGATTAAGAGATTTAGAGATTCAGAGATTTTCGCGTCGATGAGATAACGGCTTAGCCAATGATGAGTGGTTGACAAATTATATCAGATGCCCACAGAGCAGGCAAATACGGATCTGTGACCATCCACCCAGATTTCGCTGTCCTAATCGATAAAAGCATATTCATAGAAACTAATAAGTAATTTGCTTGCGTGAGAGCTGTGTAGCCAGTCTAAAATACAAGGACAACTAACTTTTAAGACACAATCACATTCAATTTGGAGAGGATATAGTAATAACAACCGAGTACAGAACTTATTGTATATTATACAGCCGTAAATACGTTTTCCACTCATGCCTGTGGCTGAACAAACGGATTATCAATGATCTCACTTCCATCCATTGGAGAAAGTGTCAATAATGATGGACCTCTTACCACCACTCTACCAAGGTTTCTGGTGCTCGAAGTCAATACACTTGGATCTTCTGGGTCTGAAATATGTTAGTAAAAATTCGATAAACAAATATTCAATATACTTACCTCTCAAGGTCTCTTCCACATCGTCCAACACCAAGTTCATCAATGGGTCAAATCCTTTCAAAGTACCCACCACTTCTCTGCCTCCAATGAATTGCACCTTAATCTGGTTGTCTTTGTATTTGTTGAGGTCCAAGATGGCTTCTCTTTTTGGGCCATCTTGCTTGGTGGCATTGTTTCTTCTTTTGTCTCTGTTGTCTCTGTTATCTCTATTGTTGTTGTCTCTGTTGTTGGTGTTTTCCCTACGGTCTCTTTGTCTGGAATCACGAGGATCCTTCTGTTCTTTGACACTCTAAATATGTTAGTAGCGGAGCAAATGTATTGGGCTTTGAATGAACATACTTCCATGGTTGTTGAAGAAAATTGAAAACGAGCATTGAGATTTGAAGTTGCGACTGAGAACACTTCTGAAGTTTCAACACTGTTTGGGTACTTTGAATAATATCGTATAGATCCGTGATCTACTTACACATCCTGCTTTATATACCTGCGTTCTGTTGCCCGGGACTTCTATATCTCATCTAAGAAGCTTCCCTGTTACAGCCCATCTCACGTTGAGTATTTTGCAATCGCGAACCGTTACACCAACAAATCATCAAATGAGTGATATATCTATCTACGTCACATCAGACTTGACGTCTTCCGAGAGAAAGGTATCTCCTCAGTGGGACCTTGGATATTTCCAGACTAAACTTGAGCAGATCACCGGGATTTCGCCTCGTTTCCAAACACTTCATCTTTATCCAGTGCAAAACTCCAACGATTACCGTGTAATTGTCATGGCAGACAACTATGACCCCGACAAAAGCACTGAATCCCATGTGGCAGACTTTCTGTTACCGCTGTTCTGCCGAATTCACGTGGTGGATACCGACCCCAACTCCGATTTGAACGAGCTTATGGGCGACGGAGGACAATCTGACCCCCATTTCCAATTGTCAGAGGAGGAATATGCTAAACGTAGCAACACCGTTCTCAGCTGGAAAGAACAAAACAAGCTTGGTCGGTTCGATCCCAAATTCCAAGAACTGAAACAGGCCCAATTGAAACAAGAGCAAGAACAGGCATCCAAAATGAGCGTTGGCGACCGGTGTCGGATAATTAGCATTGAGGGAGAGAGAAGAGGAGCCATTCGTTTCATTGGGCAAATCGAGGCTCTCGACGATGGCGAGGGAGTGTGGATAGGAATCGAGTTTGACGAGCCAGTGGGTAAGAATAACGGTCTGATCGGAAATATCCGTATTTTCAGCTGCAAAGACAAACACGGGAGTTTTGTGAAACCGCAAAAGGTTGAGGTAGGTGACTATCCAGAGGAAGATCCATTTGCGAGCGACGAGGAGTTGTAAATTAATTTATATATGTTTATACATGTATGTATGATTTTATAGCCGGATCACAATATGCTGCCAAATGTGCAGCCAAATGTGCAGCGAAAAACAATCTTGAAATATTTCATCTCACTAATACAATGGATTCAATCGGACTGTTTGATTTCATCTTCGACTACGTCGACAAGGACTCTTTCGTCAAGTACTTCAGATTGGTGATCATCGTATGTGGTTATATCTTGGTCCGGGGTCTCTACCAGAATTGGGCCACCAAGTACCATGTTCAAAGACAGGTTGACCAGGACGAAAAGGAAAAACTCGAAAAACCGGCCAAGGAAGCAGCTGCAAAGAAGCAAGAAGAAGAGAGATTGGAAAAGGAAGCCAAATCTTTTGGATGGGGAAAGAAGACCAGAAGAGACAACAAATTGAAGGAGGCATATATCGAACAACAATTCAATGAGTTAAGACAGAGAAACCAAAGTGCGTACGATGCGGCCGAAGACCACGATATAGATAATCTTCTTGAGGATTAGACAACACCCAGAGCTATTCCGGGAGTTCCCCCGAATATAGAACAGCGTTTAACGTTGATATTGGTAAATATGTTAAATGTATACAAAGTGCCACTGATATGGCCAATGTATTTTTTCCTGCAGACGGCTAGTCTTCGCAGTGCGAAAGATTTTTCAAAAGAGCATCTCTTCACACATAGATAATCGACAGAAACCATGGGAGATTCATTTCTATCGGATCCTTCGAGGAAGAGAAAACGGAACAACCGTGTGTCCAGCACCACAGCTTCTGTTCGTGGAAACAGAGACACAAAAAATGCCGGGGCTGCTCGTAATGACCGTGGCAAACACAGAAGAGAGTCGCATCAAGATGAGGATGCAGATGATGATCAAGATGACGAATCGACCAGTGAAACTGATGGAGCAACCAGTGAAAGAGAGATCGAAGAAATGTCTTCTGACGAAGAGTTTGAAGGTGAAAATGCTGCCGACAAAAGAAGAAGATTGGCCAAACAGTATCTTGAAAACTTGAAGACTGCAGAGTTGGAGGACGATGAGTTTGATGCTAAAGACTTGGACACCGATATCATTGGTCGGAGATTGCAGAGAGATGTGGCTGAATCCAAGGGTCATGTATTTAAGTTCTACGGCAACAAGGTATCGAGTCAGATCGAAGATGTCAAGGCCAAAATCACTCGAATTGGTAGCAAGAGTTTAACTGGAGTAGCAGTGCATTATCCGTATTTGTACACGGTGTCTAAAGACATAGAATTGATCAAATGGAAGATCAATACGAACAAACCACAAAGAATCAAACATACTAAGGGAGGTGCCAAGTATATTGATCTTCGAGATGAACAATATAAGAACCATCACTGTGATGCCATAAACTGTGTCGCTGCTTCGTCCGATGGGAAGTTTGTCGTGACCGGTGGCATGGATGGTCGTCTTATCATCTGGTCTACTGAAAATCTTGCATGTTTAAAAGTTTTGGAAACCAGATGTGCCGTTAATTCGATCACTTTCCGTCGTAATTCAGACCAATTGTATGCTGCTTGTGCTGACTTGAAAGTCCGGACTTACTCCATCAACCAGTTTGCTCAATTGGAAACCTTGTATGGGCATCAAGACAATATCGTTGACATTTCGAGCTTGGCTCGAGAAACTTGTGTTTCGGTTGGATCCAGAGATCGGACTGCATTATTCTGGAAGATTGCTGACGAATCCAGATTGACATTCAGAGGTGGTGACAATGAAAAGAAAACACAAAAGGAAGGAGTACATGCCGAAGGCTCGATAGAATGTGTGTCGATGGTGGACGAATCCCACTTTATTACCGGTTCTGACAACGGAAATGTAAGTCTTTGGTCAATGGCTAAAAAGAAGCCTACTTTCACAGAGAGAACGGCCCATGGTGTCGAGCCTCAGCTCACACCAGACAGAGCCAGTGCCGAGACGAATTCTGCCGAACCGGTGTACATTCCTAAACCACAACCATACTGGATAACTGCTGTGCATTCAGTGCCTTTCAGTGATATCTTTGTCACTGGATCATATAATGGAATCATCAAGGTGTGGAGACTTTCAGCAGAAGGATTAAGGAACTTTGAACTCCTTGGCACCATCGAAGCCAAAGGATGTGTGGTAGACATCAACAGCAGCGAAGTCTCTGATACAAAGAGTCTCACGATATTTGCCGTCACCAGTAAAGAGCATAAGTTTGGCCGGTGGCAGGGAAAGATAGAGGGGGCCCGGAACTCATTGGTGTCATTTGCATTTAACATATAATATAAATAGTTCTATAAATAACCATTAGAATGCTGCTTCATCATCGCCCTGATCGGCGTATTCGTCATGACCATCGTCAAAGTACTTTTCGGCATTATAATCATCGTCATCGTCGTCCTCGAATTCATCCTGGAGATCATCTTCGTCGTCATCGTCGTCATTTATCAGCTCCTCTTCTTCTTTAGTATCCAAGTCTTCTGCCATTTCTTTTAATTGTTCAAGCACCAACTTGGACTTTTCGGCTTTATCGTCTTCCATAAACAGATGACCATTGATACCGTTGTTCATTTCAGTGGTGGTCTTATACGAAGAAACTCCGATCTTCTTAGATTTCTTGCTGACTCCCATCACAGGATGTAGTTCAGCAGGGAAGAATTCAAGATTGTACGGGTGGTCTTCAATGGTAGACCCGATCTTTTTCACTTTTTTGTACTTATCAGAATGACGTTCGATTCCATCCGGTTCTGTCTGGCTTGTGGTTTTTTGGTTGTCATCTGTGGAGTTACCAGTGTAGAATGGTCCATCTAACACTAATTTGGAGTAGTTGATGGCCTGGACAGCCTCATCTCTTTCCTTGATGGATAATGGAGCATTTATGGGCAAAATTAGCTTCGGCTTTTCCACATCATAGTTGGTGGTTAACACATCACTGTAATCCAAGCCAAATGGGAGGAGAGATCTGCCTCCACCCCCTGGACCTTTGGATCTGAAAGACATGGTACTGAAAAATTTGTGGATTTGTCGCGAAGATGAGATGTGAGATGTGAGAAGTGGATGGAGATGAGTCGATGAGGCAAGTGATGTTAAAATGTTTGGAGCAAGATTACTTGATAATCATGGAAAGAGAGTGGCAGTAGTTGTAGGTGACATCTGGCTATATTACTGTTATTTGAGAAAGGCCCGGTGATGATAGGAGAAAGTAAAGAGCCAAAGGAGGTGGCTCAGTTTGCAGCCAAGAAATCTATAAATGGTCAAACAAGATACCGAAGTCAGCATATCTATTATTAACCATGTGTGACATCTGAGGACCAAGTATCCAAATTTATCACATCAATTAAATGGATTAATTTTTAGGTGATACAATCCATCCAAAGAATGGCTGCAATTTTGTCTGTGAATTTGTCGCAAGGTTTGTGATGTGAATAGGAAGATGCAAAAAATATGCACAATCCAAAAAAATACACTGAGAACAAAAAAAAGCTTTTGCAATGCAAATAACAAGTCATTTCCCGCAGCCAACTATATCTGGTAAAACTGGAAGTACAACGACCAGCCGGGCCCTTGGCTGATCAGTCATTGTCTGCTCATCGCCTCATTATTTCTAAAAAAAGATAAACCGTAAACACTCGCACTTAATGAAAAACATAAGCACCTCCAGATAATATCAAATACAACTATATTACTTCTTTGCCAATGGATCCAAACTCCTCGATTATATCCTCCCAGACCCCTCCCCAGTCTGCAGACGGGACATTGGTGGTCATTGTGTGCCGTGCAAAACACTTACCGAACAGAAGAAAACTCGATAAACAGTCTCCATATGTCACCTTAAGACTTGGGACTACTGCCAAAAAAACCCCTTCACACTTCAGAGCTGGACAGACACCTGATTGGACTCATGAAATACGTTTTGAATTGACGAGAGAGAGACGGCCAGTAATCAAGTTGGACGTTTTGGATGAAACTAAGAACGACCCTACTCCAATTGGAACTTGTGATATTGACTGCAGCGTGATCTTTCTGTCAGATCACCAACAAGATGGTAAGTATATTTACGATAAATGGTACGATTTAACATTGAATGGAAGAAGAGCCGGAACCATTTATTTGGAAATGACGTTTTACCCAAGTGCTCCGGTTTTACCACCTAAGTTGTACGACGATGTGGTGTACGAGGGAGCAGATCAACAATTTCGTTCATCTACATCCAGTTATGGTTCCAGAAAGGACTTACCCCCACCTCCACCACAACACCCTTCTTTGAGTCGGAAACCAAGTGCTATTGATGATGTCTTTGTGTCTAGTGTGGATTCTCACAAGAAGCTGTTTTTCAAGAGCTTGAGTTCTGCTCCAGATACACCTATGACCAGCTCGGGATCTAGTGCTGGAGACCAAGTAGAAGAAGTTTTTGTGTCAGGGGGAAGTCCCGACAAGAAAGCGAAATATTTCGATAGGTTCAATAAGTTAAAGAGTAAATTCCAAAGCAAAGAGCCTATAAGTACGCTCTGGAACAGCGAAGAAAGAGAACGCCAAGAGAGACACAACGGAGTCAGTCCTATCAACATTAAAGACTTTGATAACTTGGATGAACTTGAACGAGATATCAACTTTAATCGAAGTCCAGACTATCCCGATTTCGGGTTGGATGACGAGACTCCTCCTAGTCCACCACCTCATTCAGATTATATGGGTCCTACTCTGCCTGGGCCCATGCAACTGCCAGGACGTGGAGCAGGAGCTGCTACTTTCCATGGGGTCAGGACGCCACAAAAAGCTTCTCCCCATCGAAAACCTCCTCCGCAATCTCCAAGTATTGACCAGAGCATGAAAAGACTAGCCCTTGGGTCCCCTGGAACCACTTCAATCCCCTATTCGGCTGACACTATTGGATTAGAAGAAGAAGAGGAAACAGGAATGCCAACCAGAGTATACTTCATGGACAAACAGGTACAATCGTTGTCCCATTCTTCGTTACCCAATCCTCCTGAACAGAAACCACTTGATGAAATAGATCCTAAATATTATGCCCCTACACCAGATCAGCACTTTAGAAGAAGTCGACAAGAAGCAGAAAGGCGAGAGTTAGACTTAAGGACAAGAGAGACCGGATATTTAGGAAATGGTAAATGGGATCAGAAATTCTCTCCATCAATATTCGATCGAATCCCCAATGATGAAAATACTGGGTTTGAAAACAAACCTCATGTACCACCTAAAATACCGGCAGGCTTGTCAGAACAAGAATACTACGTGCTAGAACGAGAAAACTACTTACGAGATATAAATGGCAGAAGAGCTTAATTAAAAGTAACATCGTTAATTTACTTAATAGTACACATAAATTATACAAGACAAGAAACATTAGTCTCTAAAATAAAAAAAAGGTATAAAAATTCATTTTACTAATAACATCACAGAACCAAATTTTTAAAAATCTCTTGCAACATAAACTCACTTCTGATCGATTATAAGGAGTTTTATTGACTGAGTGGTATCAAGTGGTTGCAAAAAAATAAAAACAAAACGAGCAAGAAGGAACGCAAAAAATTTCGAAGTAGCTAACCTCACTATAATAAAGCGAGAGCAGCTAATCCAAGAGCACCTAAAGCAATGTTTTTGGAAGCAGCCATATCACCTGATGAGGTTTCATCATCTTCGTCATCCTCAGCAGTAGAAACAGCCTCTGAAGTGGATAACACGGTGGAAGATTGGTGGTGAGATGAAGTAACAGCTGAAGAACTGTTAAAGTAAGTCGAACTAGCTTCAACTGAAGATGAGTTGAAGTAAGTGGAAGAAACAATTTCACTGCTAGAAGCTTCACTACTAGAAGAATTGAATTGAGAAGCAACGGCAACAACTCCCTTGAATCCAGTCAAGCTTGGAACCGAAGAAGAAGTGACTTCGGCCTCCACAGATGCTACAGAAGCAGCAGAAGCTGAGGACAAAGAAGCCAAGTAAGCAGCGTAAGCCGAAGCACTGGCAGCAGAAACCGAAGAATCAGAAGCAGCAGCAGCAGCAGATTCAGAAGAAACACTAGCAACGGAAGCAGCCGATTCAGAAGAAGCAGCAGCAGCAGCATCAGCAGATGATTCAGAAGCAACTGAAGCAATGGAGGCAGATTCTTCTGGAGTTAAAAGAGTGACGGTAACAGTAACGGTCGAAAGAACAGTGGTGTCTTCGTCAGCTTTGGCAAGGGCTAATAAAGCAATTGGTAATAAGTTTTTAAACAACATTGCAAAAAGGTTCAAACAAAAACAACTCAATAATTAAGGAAAGACTGTGGGTGAGATATATATCTGAAACGAATGTAGGAACGGACTTTTAAAACGAATTCAAAGGAACGTAAGTAGCTGAAGGAAAGTAGATGTTTGTTTTTTTGGTGATTTAAAGTTCCTGGGAATGACTTGAGTTTTATTGGGGATGGGAACCACAGTCAACTGCGACGGATTGGCATTGCACACCATTGTGGGTTTTGTGCAGGAGAACAAAGCCGGTCCTGTGCGCACTGGGCTGGATTTGGCGAACAGCGTGCTCATACCGGGCGGATGCATCAGCGCTTTCGCCCGATTGGGATGGGTCGTCAACACTCCAGATCGTCAACATTGCCGCATGTGGAAATATATTGCCCATTTTGGGAAAGACCAATGCCGTTTCGAGCTTTATGCCACTTTGGTTACAAATTTTCTCGTTTAACGCTTTGGAGAACAATCCAGTTTAGGAGCTATTGTCTTTTTTGATTTCGTGTCTTGTGAGATTATACTGATTAAACTTAATCGTGGTTATTATCCTGGGTCACCGTTGGCAATAGCAATAGAAATTGGAGATTTCCAGCAACCTTATTTTTTTGACACATGTTTATTTTCATTGAAGAATAATCAACCATCGAAGGACGGTTTTAGTGGGAACCAAATGCGCGGGCCAAGACGAAGAGTGAAAATTTTGCTAATGCCGTTTCTATTTCCCAATGGGGACTGGTAGTAAACGAAATGGTGTCGGAAAGCCGCTTTGGGATAAACTCCCAAACAACGGTGGGAATGAGCCGCAAATGATGTTGCAGAGAATTTTTCTGTTTTAGTGGTTGAATTATAATCGGGTATTATTTAACCCGATTGGGCCAAATGTCTAACTGAGTGGCTTAATGATCTGATTGATGAGATTATGTGTGGTCTGCTTACTTTAAACGCTGCTGAAAGGGGGAAGCTTTTTTGGTTAGTTTCCGTTTGTTTCTGTCAGATTTCGTGAGGTTTCATTGGGTCTACACCAAATCTCGCCTGTTCTCTTTGGCATTATCCCAATTCTCTATTCTCTTTTGTAGTACATCCAGCTGCTCATGAAAACATTCGGGCATCAGTCAATTTGTTCGGCTCCCATTTGGGATAAATTGTCTGGTGTTAGCCGGCTCGCCAGTTGCGTTATCTACATTATTCTTTCGTCATACTCGTTTGTTCGGTAGCCAATATATCCACATATGGCCACGAAACACTTCGTCGTGAATCGGAATTGTCTGGATCCGGATTATTCCCAATCTAGTTTAATTGAATATAGGGTTTAGGCTAAAATGTGTCATGGCACTCGGGGCACAGAATGAATGTGGGATCTGACTTTCGTCGTCAACTATTGTCAGAGGTTTGCGATGGTTGTGCCTCCAACCGTCGTGGTTGCAACCGGATTTTGGCTGCAAATAGAAAAGAGAAACTACGTGTATTTTTCTAGACTGGTACTGGTTTGAATGTGGTGATATTCCTGTGGTTCAGGTGCATAGGTTGTAGAGTAGATTGCAAGCTTTGCAACCATTCTGGGTGAAAATCTGTGAGGTTAAATGTGTAAAACGAAAATTGTGCTGGGGAAGGTTAAAACGGGAAAACTTCGGGCAAGAAAGAGTCTTGTATGAAATATTCAGGTTCTGGCCAATACTAGTCGTCATTGAGGTTCATATGTCTTCTCTACTCTACATATATACTAATCTTATCCTGAAAATCCAGCTCGTTTTGCAGTCAAGCTTCATCTCGCACACGACTTTTGATGTCGCACCAACTGAAAAATTTCCACATAAAAATTTTCAGCAGTATGCGGTTCTTACGTTACTATTCAATTAAATCCCTCCCATTTGAGGCCAAACCGGCAAACAAATACAACCCGGTGAAGTCAGCATTCAACTTCAAACCAAAAACCCCAACAAACGGACTTGTATATACCCCACCTGCATCCATACCATCTGTTAAACAGACTCCTCATGCATTTCTTCCTGAGTCGGATCCAAGAAAGAAACTAGGAATCAACAAGGTCTACACAAAAGAACAAGTTGATGACATGCCTATAATATATGGACATTCCAAGTCATATAATGTGGACGCAGCCACTGCCCAAGAAATATTGTCATTAAGAACCAGTGATCCTAAGCAGTGGACCGTATCGAAATTGGTGAAAAAATACAATGTCAATCCACATTTCATCATTAATTTGACCAAAGATTATAAGCCAAAGGTGGAAGTCAAGGAAAAGACTTTTAACCCTAGACAACTTGACCAGAAGAAGAGACTTCAAATGTGGCTCAGAAATGAATATTAATTAACGCATAGATTAACTGTAAATAGCTTTAGTATACATTATTTTACACAATTATGATGATTGTACATAATTTACAAAATGGGTAGGTATGAATCATTATTCTGTTTGGTCTGCTTCCAATTCTCGAATAACAAGTTCCTCTAATTCCTGAAGGTTCAGTTGGATGTTGAGCTTGAAATTGATGGTGTTTTCGATGATCTTTTGGATTTGGTTGTGGAGTGAGTTTTTTTGTCTGTATAAAGCTCCTTTAAGGGTTTCTGCTTCGATCATAACATCATTATACTGATGTAGCACTGCAACGTGCTCTGTGTTGGCGTCGACTTTCAAGAAATTGATCTCTCGAGTGAGTTTTTCGATCTTGGTAGAGTATGTGGTAGCTTTATCTGAGACGGCTCCATATAATTGTTCGTAGGTCAATTTGTCTATCGTCAACTTGGAAGCAAGACTTTCGAGTTCATCTCTTTGTTCCAAAATCTTTTCACTCAATAAATCAATTTGTTCTTGGATCTTGATTTTCTGGTCTTCTATTGAATGGATTCTGGAATTGATTTCATTCTTGAATTTTATTAGTTCAACCTTTTCGTCTTTGAGATTCTTATTCAATATATGTTGAGGTTTGAATTCCTTGTGTAAGTCTCCAACGTTATCAGATAACTTGATTTCGAAGATGTGGTCCGTCAAATTCTTATACTGAATCTTGTAGATTAAGTTGTTGTAGTGCTTGACAAAGTTATCAAGACTCTCGTAATTGTTCCGCAATAAGATCTGCTTCGACTGAAGCTGTCTTGTGACTTCTTCAATTTTGTCGTTGGTGGAGTCTATGTTTTTACTCAATTCACTTCTATCGTTGGTGAGCTGATTTATCTTTTCCACGTCCAATCCTTTTGCCTTTAAATTACTTTCATAGCTCTCAATTTCAGTTGTCATCGAGTTGGATATAGTTCGATAACTGTCGATTTCAGTTTCAATCTCCTGTAGTATTCTATCCCAGTCGGATCTGCGAGACTCCACTGTCTCAATATAAGCCTTGAACTTGATAAGATCATTCTCCAAAGCTCGACTTTTCTTCTGGCTACCCTCGTAAACCTTCACTTGATCATTGAGTTCATTAAATTGATCCTGTAAGGTGGCATTCTCCTGTTGTTTTGTTTTGATCTGGGTGTCCAAACGCTTATTAAAATCCTCAAAGTTTAGTTTGAACTCGTCATAAATCTCAGTAAACTCGTCATTATTGTATCGTGAATAGCTGATAAAGGTCTTCTTAATATAATCGTCATAAATATCATTAAGCTGGTCATCAAACGATCGGTTCAGCTCCTGGGAAACATTGATCTCGCTCAATTGAAGATTAAGTTTGACGAGCCAGTACAACATGGCAAGGAAAGTGGGCCAAGAACTGCCACCAACGGCACTGATCTGACTCCGGTTGATACCATCCAAGTACGGATAGTTCAACAACTTGAGAATCGTAAACACCTCGGTCTCGATCGACTTGGTAAACCTATAGTATGGATCAATCTTATTGTACAAGAAGTGGAACATCATTATGAAGTCCTTCTGAGTGGGTTGTTTGAGAGTCTTCGTCGTCAACGGGTGGTTCATTTCAACCTCGAACTTATTGAGGCGCAAGAACTCAAACACTTCCCCCTGGATCAAGCTCTGGTATTGTTTATCACGCAATGGACGGGAATCATGGCTGTTTATCGAACTATTAAACACCGAGTGTTGGGAATAGGCATTTTCGTCCCGTTCTTTCGCCGTCGACGCCATTCCGGGAACAGAAGTGGCCGTGGCAGACGTGCCGGTTCCCCTGGAGAGAATCATGGAGCTCTGACGCCTTTTGGCCGACGCTGGGGTCGATATAAGGGATCTTCTTTTGATGGAGGATGGTGCCGAAGAAAGCGAGTCAATCAAATTGGAACGGGCAAGTGGTTGTTGTGAGGAGCCAAGGAGAGACAGCCGCGTTGCGGAGGCCATGCTGAGACGTTTGCCGTTGTTCTTTCTTAGAAGGGAAGACGGAATGGGAACAAGGCCATTAACGTTATTCATGAGATGTTGTTTACAATTGTGCGAAAGTGCGAGGAAAGAAATAAATGCGAAGAAGTAAGTGCGAGGTGAGGGAAGATAGAGAAGCGAGCGCGAAGCACGGCTGGGAGCGCGGGCGCGGAGGGGGGTGGTCTGGCGAGGATGCGGTGTGGCGGCGGTGCGGCAGAGCAGCGGCGTCTGGCAGTGCAGCGGTGACTGGCGGTGCCATCTCTGGCCAAAACCCTGGATACGAACAGCTGCTGTTCAAGTCCCCCTATCCCTAATACCCTTACACACAACACGGCAATCCTCCCTTCGATAGACAGCACGCCTTCCCCAACACTCCAACCATTCACCGTGTCATAACGTGCTCGCTCTATTTACTCGCACATTTCTCATTTGTTCGCGCTCGTTGTCCCTCGCGAAAACATTACTTACACCTCCTAGTTATCCTTCTACTAAAAGCTACACACTAGCTTCCAGCCTGTTCTACGTTAAGCGTCATACACCCCCCGATTATTAGGACCGCGTTGTCTACTTTATCCAGTTTCTCGCATCGTTTTTGCTCCCGCCGTTTTCCATCTAGGTGCGTTATTCCATATGACCGGAAAACCCTCCACCCCAATCGCCTCCCCCAAGATCCCTCGAGTGGTCAAGTTGGAGGAGCCTGCCACACCTCCCAGCGACAAGAAGAGCATCCGGCGGTTGTCGGGGTTTTTGACGACCCCGGACCACCGTCTTGATCATTTACCACAATCTCCCAGCTTAAAACGGTCCAGCGCCGACATTCTGGGGGTCAACTTCCAGAGTCCCAACTACAATCACTTGCTCAAGACGCCACGCTACTCGTCGACCGGATACGAGAGCGATGACAATGAACTGTCGGCCAAACAAGTGAAGATAGCTCGGACTCCGATGTACTTTTCACCAGGAAAGAAGCTCTTTTCGGACGAGTCCGTCAACCAGAAACGAGAGGAGTTGAACGAGATAACCCAGCAACTCAAGGGTAAACTCAGCAACGCTATAGATAAGCTACAGAAGGACCAAAAGTATTCGAAGAACAACTACACCTTTAAATTCACCGAACTCAATTTCGACACCCAGACGTCGCCCACCAAGAAGCTCAAATCGCTGCTTGAAAAGGATCTCTCGAAGGAGGGGTCTATTCAACGGGCACATCAGAATCTCCAGAACCTTACGAACGAGGAGTTCACACAACTGGGACCGTTTCTGGGTAGTCAATCGTTACAAAACTCTCCTCTGATCATGGAGAATAGAGAACGATTGAATAAACTCCCCAACCCAGATGAAGAGTCGAGTGCCCATCATGCGTTGATGGCCACGCTATCGAGACAACAACAAAAGTCAAAGAAGGTCCGGCCACTTTCGCTTGACTCCTCCAAAAACTATAAACTTCCCTCTCTCAACATGGCACTTGCCAACGATAAACCGCTGGATTTCAAGTTTGGTGGCTCGAGCGAATCTGGCTCCACAAAGGGCAAGAACAAGAACACCGAACAGGATGCAGTCTACTCGTTGATGTCGTTATCGTCCCCTCAGTCGGTGAAGTTCAGCCATAGTCGCACCCACAGTTTAAACAACGCCAATGGCACGCGAGTCGATGCATCGCCCGACTCGTCTCGGTCGTCATCGGTGGTACTCCCGTTGCCCAGTCCGTCTGCGGTGCACACACCGTCGCTCCCACATCACCTGCTCCACCGCACGCCGCTGCAGCTGCAGCCGCAGCTGCAACAGCAAACGCTTCCACCCATCACCGGGCTCATCCACGAGACACAGGCCCGCGCGACCCAGGCTCGCGACAGCCAGGCACAACCCCCGGCCCATGACACCACCGGCGACAGCGATGATGCCACCGACATCGAGGACGACATGACTGACGACGACACCTAGGTGTCACCCGCACAATGACACATAACATGTTACGTGTTACATGTTACGTATCATATACATAGCTACACTGTATAGTATCTGTAATATAGGATCATATGGCAGACGGGGTCGGTTGACCCAATGTGGCGAATGGCAGCACTGGCATTTCGTCTTACTCGATCGAGTAGCGCGGACCGACATCGGGGCACGCAGTGAAGGGGTGGTGCAGCCACGTCCGGGTTTTCTATAGTTTTCGCACCATTTCTGATGCGATTTTTTTCTGACAAATACATCTCACCATGGCTGACAAAGTATTATTGCTCTTACATCCTACGGTGGTGACGGACGAGGATCTCGTGGTCCGTACCAAGCAACAGTTGGGACCTGACGTCACGCAGCACATCATCGACCGAGTTGCCACTCTGAAGGTGCAACTCAACGACACGTATGACAAGATCTACTATTTGAATCCCAATAATGGACCAGACGAAAGAACCATCCCTGAGGCGATGATCGCCAAGCTTTTCACGCTCTTACGTACTGAGGGTGGTGAAGTGCTGGGAGACTTGCCAGAAGACCAGAATGTGGACGTTTTGATGAACGGATTTGTGATTGAACTGGGTAAATGGGTTAAGCCCATGCCTGTGAAGTCCAGCGTGATAAGTCTTAAGAAACGGGTCGGAAATAATGAGGGCAAGAAGCTCGGCAGTTTAGGGTTCAATAAGTTGAAGAAAATCAACGTTGCCCAGTCTCCGGGAGTTGGATTGACCGATACGTCAGCCAACAGTTCGGATGAAGAGGAAACGAATAAACGGAAGTTGGAGAAGACCAAGTTGACGTATTTCAGTGATGATAGTGACGATGATGATGAGGTGGATGAAAATGAGTTGATTGAATCTGCTAATACGAATTATAATTTGATAGTGCCTCGGAAATGTGACACTTCAGGTAAAAAACGAAGAAAAGCCTGTAAGGACTGCACATGTGGATTGAAGGAACAGGAAGAAATGGAGTTAAATCAAAAGCAGGAATTGCAGAATTCGATATTATCAAGCATGGTAAAACTGGCTAACGAAGAGGCGATGAAAATTGAAGAGAAGTTGAAAACAAAAGTTAAATTTGATAACGGCGAGTTGTCTGAGATTGATTTCACCATCAAGGGAAAGACTGGAGGTTGTGGATCTTGTGCATTAGGTGATGCTTTTAGATGTGATGGATGTCCATATTTGGGCTTACCGCCATTTAAACCGGGTGAAGCCATTACGATTGACTCTTTTGGTGAGGATATTTAATGGGACATCTGGATTATAGTCATGGAGTATAGGAAGATTAATATATTTATTGGGCCGGGAATGGATGTAGTGTATTTAGACTGATGTACTTGTGTATCTTCTGTACTTGCGTATCTTCTCTAATCTACTTTGTGATGCTTCTGTGCTGAGACAGAGTAGAAGGAGTATATATTGATCTTACACCATCCATATATTTTCTACAACACCGTACATTCTCTTACACTCACTTACACTCACTTACACTCACTTACACTTACACACACTCATCTTCTGTCTCTATCCACAGTCCCAGCTGCATTGTCATTTCATCTTCTATGTCGCTTAATTTTACTATTACCTTTATTGTTTCTTTTTGTATGCAATGTCCCACCCATATCTATTATCATAACTTAAATTGGCTTGCAAACCTTAAACTTTCAACTTCGTATCACGCC
Source organism: Yamadazyma vaughaniae (assembly GCA_030569695.1). Taxonomy (NCBI): domain Eukaryota; kingdom Fungi; phylum Ascomycota; class Pichiomycetes; order Serinales; family Debaryomycetaceae; genus Yamadazyma; species Yamadazyma vaughaniae. The sequence continues at coordinate 730,598 of JAJMLO010000003.1, read as the reverse complement.
ATTTCTACAATATCGACTTGCTTCCTAGCTCTTTTCATAACCCCGATAGGTACACAATTCGCCAATTATGCAAATAACACAATATACTTATTGTAACCAAAGCTTACACAACTGCAACACCAACTTTAACCTAAACAACACCAAGCCCTCGGGGGTAAGGTTTTAACTTAAACTTCCGGAACATTCTATCAATTCAAACCTTAATAGGGTTTAAACATCACAGAATTGGTTGCATATTGTTTCTGCGTTCTTTGCATCATTGACATCTATTGTAGGCTGCAGCTGGTGATGGCTGCGAAAACGGCTGCATGAGAAGTTGAGGTTGGCGGCACGAAATATCTTTGGGGAGAGAGACATCAGAGGTATATGCTATAAAAAAAATGAAATTGAGGTATACGGTATAAAGGTATAGGACTAATGATTATCCGTGCAGTAGCCTTTGTCGGCCGGGGGATAGAGTTAAAGTTACGGTTTGTACAGGAGGATATTCTAGCGCGATGATCGAGGTGGAGACATCCAGGGACTGGAAGGGACTCGATTAGTGGCAGTGAGGCGGTTGTTTCGCGGTATTTGACCTTTGACCCTGAAACTGTAGCGATATATGATCCTGAAACTGTAGCGGTATGTGACCCTGAAATTGAAGTTTCGCCAGTCTCAGCGGGGTATCCCTATCCCTATGCCTGTCACACAACATAGGGATAGATACGCTATCCTTTATCATACCAGTAAGTACCACACCGCTACAATACGGCTACCTCTGCCCCCGTCTAAACCCAGCCGCTAGCGTATCGTGGCCGAGAGTCCCAAACCATAAACCGACGGTCCAACCAACTCTCCCTCCCTCCCTCCAGGGCCACAGTGCACCACCAGTGCGGCCTAATCGCTATCCCCGAGCCAAAAGAAAAAATTAGCAGTCGTGCACTTCCGCCGTACCCAGTCAACTTCACTGGGGAAACTAACATGCACCCCTATCTTAATTATCGTCACACACCTTGGCAAAATTTCATACTCATCATTTTTGCACAGACAACCAAACGCATCCCCCGCCCCCCCACTCTTATTCTCACACCGTCTGTGGCACCTCCTCCACCGTCCCCAACCGGAATTAAACTTTGCAGTTTCACAGACAAAAGTCACTCGTTCAACAAGCCCCAAACCCAAATTCCAGCCCTTTATGACGATCCCGATCGGTTCAGGGATTACACTAATTGAAACGATCAACAATGCCCCTACAGATTAGAACTATTGATAAAAGAAACAGTATCGTTGGCAAGCTATTTCCAGGGCGGGCTTCTCTTGCACATTCACAATATAGATGAACCGGGCATCAAGCAAGTTTAGCCTGACGAGATAGCCAGAACAGGAAAAAGAAAAGTAGAAGATTGCTGACCCGCCAATGATATCTTAAGTCGCCCGGTTATACCAGATGAAGATGGCCCTGAACCGATAGTGATGCCCCGAGTGAACGAGGGATCCGGGGGTCATTGCGCCAACTGGACAGGGGGACAGTGGTTGCGCCAGTCCGGCAACTGCCAGATATGGCAGGACCACCGTCGGGGCGCGCAACTCGAGCGTTATCATGGTGGAAAGGGGCGATCAGTAGCAGCATTTGATGGGACACCCGCAGATTATCCATGGTAAGACTGCAGACACCGGAATGGCCGGGCCCTCAACCTTATTGGAAAAAAAAAATTGAGAATATCGCAATGTGCAGCTGCTAGCAGCATCCCCACAAGTATCAACAACTTAAAGTAGCAGGCATAAGGAAATAGCCCTGTACAGAGGCCGGGTGGTTTCCTGCACGGTCCCTGAAATTCTGCAACCAGGAGTGCTACCACCAATTGTTCCACCACCGGATCTAATTGTATGATTGGCCGGTACTTCAGGTCGTCAATCCATTTTGACAAGATAGTTTTGCGAAGTCAATTTTAAACGGTTCACATTCCTTTTTTGATTATTTATTGAATTTTGAAGGTTTAAACGACGCATTTATTCTGTTAACTTTTTATCATTGTCCATCGGCCACAATCAAGCGTTTGGTAGAACGCAAATGGGCGCATCCAGGGCTACATTGGACGAGAGGTCCATTGTGAGCCCGGCCAAGCGTCACGGTGATATCTGAGATACAGGATATTCCAGCCGTGAGGACGATAAGCGGCCGACACATTTGCCAGAACAGGTGCCACCGCGGTGCTGCCACCGTCACGGTGCTACTGCACCGCCAGTCTACGTCTCTCCCAGTACATAACTCATTATATTATACAAACTAACTCTGGTAATCAAACCCGTAACTAGAAGAAATATTGGCACTCACAGGCGTGGGCAAAGAATTGAATCTAGGCTGCTCATATCCAATGGCAAACTGAGGTTGTTGAGCCTGGCCCTGTTGTGGTTGTTGTTGGACCTGTGGCTGGTGGTGGTAATGATGGTCGTACTGCATTGGTACCAGACTAAGTGGACTCAACTTATCCAGAGATGTGGGCACAAGATCATTTCCATACTGGAACTGGAAATTACTTTGAATTGGATTCGATGAAATATACACCATATTATTGTATGGCTGTTGTTGTAAATTCACATTCGATTGTTGAGGAGTCTGTTGGTATTGTTGGCCAAACTGTGGGGCCAACAGCTGTTGAGGCTGAGGCTGCGATTGGGCCGGTTGCATTTGAGATGGCTGTAATTGTTGACCTCCCATCTGTAACTGAGCTGCAGCCTGTTGTTGTTGTAACATATAAGAAGCGTATTGGTCTTGTTGCATTTGAATCAACTGGTGATTATGCAACTGGATTTGCTGTTGTCTTAAGTTCTTTTGCTTACAGAAATCACATAACTTACCCTTACCGTTTCTTCTAGGAGTGTAACGGTAACCCGGGTATTTTTTAGCGTGGTTGGACTTTTCCTCTTCGGCCAACTTGTTCCAGTGTTCTCTGTCCTCGTTCGAAAGAGCTCTCCATCTACGGCCTAATTCCCGCGATACCTCTGGGTTGGTACGAATGACATTTCCTTCGTCCAACACACTTTGGTGGTATTTTTGACGGAAAAGAATAAAGGCGTTTCTGGGTCTGGGGATTCTGTTGGCGTTGGACTTACAGGTACACTTTTCGGCGGTAGGTCCGTAGTAGCTTGCGGCCGAGCCCTGGGACGAAAACGACGAGGCTGGCGTGGTATTGGCAGTAGACGGCTGACTACTGGCACTGAACAAGTCGACGTCACCAGCAGTGGCCACGGCTCCGGTGGCAGAAGAAACCGAGTTGTGAGAATGGGATTGAGGTTGAGCGTTATTCATGATTGAAGATAATGAAGGTAAACTGTGTCTTTCTTCTGGATTGTAGTAGATAGCGGTGGTCATAAAAAGGTGATTTGAAAAAGGCCGAGGGTTGACGATAAAATAAGAATTGAAGATAAAACCAACTTGATATCCAAGAACTGAACCGGGGGAGATAAAATAAGTTGTAAAATAGAGGGTGATTTTCCGGTTCTTAAATAAGTTTCAAGACGAAAACCTGGTAATTTCGAAAAAAAAAAAAAATTCGAGTTGATAGTTGCAAGCCAAAATAATCTAATAGAAATTAGAAAATAATTTTACTTAATTCAGGGGTCAGTACAGGAATTGATATATTTTATAAAAATGAAAATTAATTTCTCCATTTGGGCAAAAAGAAACTATTTAAAATTGCGTAATAGGTTAAATTCAAAACCATGAACTTATTCCCGGTTTAAGCGCCCACCGTGCAGTAGTGTCCGGTGGCAAGCCCGCTTGAAATTCTAGGGGACTTGTGGTATTGCTGCTAACATAGATAGCATACAATTACTAATCGATTCGATATAATCGCCAAGAATATCGATACTCAACATGAATGTCCCTCGTGTACCGCTATTACCGGCCCACTTTATTCCTCACATCCCGGCCCATCCTCCACACACCCTGTCTCCAAACATGCCGCCTCACTGTCCCTACCATCCTCCACGCTTCTGCCATGTCCGTGGCCATTCACAAACTCCGGCGCGGAATGAGATTTTAATGTAAGGTACGGATATAGTAGTGCGAAGTGGACCTTAACTACGACCAAACTCCCTAACTGTACATAAAAAATACCGACGGTCCCTGTTGCTCTAATCTCACTGGTTTTTTGCATATTAACTTTGGGTTTGAGTTTTATCTCACATAAGCAAGATCTGCCGATCGGGTCCCCCCAAGGTTGTACTACATCAGATACTCCTCAATTCCTCTACCAACTAATTTGCCATCTCCAAGTTCCTGACTCCTATCTCCACCCGTCGGCGTACCTTAGACGACGTCAGGTCGGGTTTCTTAAATTCCGATCGTCGTCGGTAGTAAAATATTTTTTTACTTTTTTTATTTTGCGTCGCTTTCCTCACTTAGAATCTCAACAAACAAATTCCATGGTATCTGAACATAGATTCTACCACCCGTGACAACATTATCCCGACCACAAAAATAAAGTTTCGATTCCATTAAGGTTGATGTAATTAACTAAATCTTAATTATGCTGATAATAAAGTCGGTCAGGCTAATCACAAATAAAATAACGCCATTAATAGTGCCAAAATATGCGGTCGCAGTAGTACGGTGAACAATGCGCAACAGCATCAAGTCAATAAAATCTTAACCTTAATAAATTCGTAACAATTGAGGCTAATAGGTTCATGCCCGGGTAAAATTGCTTATCGCGACGATCGCACATCTCGATTTCGTGCCCGCGGTGGAGGGTTTTTTTTTATTTTGGGCAGCAGCCTCCATGCAGTTACGCCCAGTTTCCCGCAACACGGCCGCTAAATGTCATCAACGTCAAAGCCATGATGTTTGGAGATCCGTGTACCGTGTCTCAACGCGGCCATGGTGGAACACCATGCATGGATCTCCAAACCCAGATGCAACACGTAAATTCCGTCCCAATCGCGAATAAATCAAGCGTTGAATTTAACCCCATCGAGAAATAGAGTTTAGATCTTTTAATAGCCCGAGCCGGTGCGCCAGGCCCGCCCAATTAGGCGATTGCCCAAACCAGTGCGATAGGTTACCGAAACGACCAATTGTCTAGCAACCTGATATTCAATTACAATAGACAAAAGGGTTTTATCCCGTTTGGGCCATTTTTGTTTGTTAACATTGCGATTAGCACATCGCAGACTATTGTTGCCATTATTATCGTGGTATTGTGTAAATTCCTCCGTTGCAGTAACAATCAACATTTGGGAATGTTTAAATAATTAAATCCTCACTTGTGCAGCATCTAACCAATTGATCGTCATACCAGGGTCGATTGTTAGATTCTTGTCAGGGTCGATTGTTTATTTGCGTTGGTGTTCGGGAGGGTCTGAATGACGGAATGTCGTCTAGTGGTTTGTTTATATTTTGGATGAATGGGATTGTCAATGGTACGGATAGGGGTAACGAGGGGTTGGGTGATGCTTGGTGTTTGTTGGCATTGACATGGTTCGATGTGCGGTTGATTGTGGTGAATTTTGGCGTTGATTGTGCGGTGGATTGGTGCGGTTTGTGCCGGTGGATTGTGGCTGTTTGTGCCGGCTCGCGTAGCCTCAGGGGTGCGGCCGATACTGGCTTGATGCAGAAAATGCAGAGGATCTGACGTAGGGGGATCTGACGCACGGTCAGCCGCGTCGGTCCAATCTTGGCGGTGGGTGCCACGGAATTGGGCCAGCAGCCCTAACCACGCAGCCCACGCTTACGGTTACAGGGCACGGTTGGAAGATAGAGGGATTTTGTTTGTTGGCTTGATGGATGGCTTATTGTGGGATCCAGGTCCACATGATTTATGTGATTGTGTGGAATTGTGTTTGGTGGATTTAGTTTGGTTTATTGTTGCAGATTTTGGGGAATTGTTTGGGGGTTTGTTAATTTTTGTGGAATATTTTCTGTCAAATTATTTTGTAGGTTCGCTTGTATTGTAGATTCGGCTAATATGTGATGAGGATTGATTTGGCTGGCGTGAGGTCACTTGAGCGTTTTGTTTGTTTTGTTGGTGTTGGTGTTGGTGTTAGGGTTTTTTGTTGGTGTTGTTTGTTGTGTCTGTTGTGTGCTGTGCCAGGTTTATTGTGTAGTCCTGGTCTTATCATTCAGACGGTGGAACTACCAACTGACGTTGATATATTGTGTGGTTGTTCTCCCCGTTTGTCTGTGGATCTGCAAGCAACTAGCTATTTTTTTCTATCAGATTTACATTTTACTGGTTTCGCCATTGACTAACTTCCTGCGATTCTCACTCTTCTTACATTTCCTATTACTTCTTGTTATCATTTATTATTTATTATTTATTATTACTTCGTATCTCTACTTGCACTGGTTACCCCTGCTACCTACACCTGCGTACCTACTACTTACGTCCATCTAACCCATACACCCCCAGCCACACCTTATCCTTTCTACTTTCTCCCTCCACCGATTCTCATTATCTCGCATTTGATATTTTCTTTATTCTCAGTCGCATTTAATTATATATCACTACATTACATGTCGCTAGACCTCAACATCTCCGAATACTTCAACAAAGATCTCCGGGATCTCATCAATCAACCGCAATTCCAAGTTGATCCATTTCTCCAAAACAACTACCGGTTCGAACCGATCGATACTCTTATCAAAGATCTCAACAGTCTCCATTCACAGTTGAACCATGAACTCATTGATCTCATCAACAATAACTTCGACCAGTTTATTCGCCTCAGTCTAAGCATCGATGGATCGGCCGACTTGATCAACGCCATTGCTGTTGACATGAACAACTTGCATTTGAAGCTTTCCACTGTGATCCACAAGTTCTCCCGTATATCGAGTCTGGTGGACGACTTACTTGAGTTCCAGGCGAGTCTTGACGTGGTGAAATTCAAGGCCAACTTGGTGTTTGTGGCGAACAGATTGATAGGCAATATTGACAGTATGTTGGTACTCAATTCGGGGCTTGAGCTGCCGAAGAAGATCATTCTGGTGGCCAAAACGGTGGTCAATTTGATGATGAATGTGGACCAAATCTTGGGAGTCACCAGCCACCCGGTGATCAACCAGAAGAAATACAAGAGTTTGGTGATGGAGTTTGAGTCATACTTGGGGCAATTGCGTTTTGTAGGGGAGGATAAGTTCGAGGTGTACAAGATCCGGAGAATAGTGCAGAGCAGCAAGAGTTTGAGTTAATGCACCAAGAGACGGTCAGATAGCACCAGACACCGGACATGGGAATATCAGGTATGAATGAGGATAAAGATGGAGAGACTGACTACGACTTGAACAAAGAAGTGCAAACACATACACATCCTACAACAACACAAACACATGCTGCAACAACACATACACATCCTACAACAACACAAACACTTACACAAACTAGCCAAACTTACATCCTACAACAACACGAACACATCCACAAACTAGCCAAACACACATCTTACAACGACCCAAACTCTCATACACAAGCTGGCCAAACTCTCATACACAAGCTGGCCAAACTCTCATCCACAAGCTGGGCCAAACTCACATCCTACAACAACTCAAACACATACCCAAACTGGCCAAACTGGCCAAACTCCCCGGCTCCCACCAAATATCTATCCCCCCTTCTCTCGTCTGTATAGCTTCTTCCTCCTCATCCTCCCACTCGCATTCCCTCAACCACATACGACAAGCACCAAATAAACATTCACCCTCACACCAGGCCATCGCGCATTTCGCATCCACCAGTAATAAATCGACAAATTCAAATCACCATGCTAGGAGAATACTTTATCGGAAGACACCAGTGGGAAAACGTCGACCAAAATCCATTGCCAGAGTCGGTACCAGACGTCCCTGAAGTAGGTGCTACCAGTGCCCCTTTGTTATCTGCCTCATATTTCATCGGTGCCAGATGTAAACCTTACAACGACGACTTTTTATTGTGCAAAGACGAAAACAACGGAGGTTCGGTCGAATGCTTAAAAGAAGGTAGAAGAGTCACCCGGTGTGCCATTAGCGTGTTGAACGACTTGAATAAGTACTGTTTCGACGAGTTTAAATTGCATTACGAATGTTTGGAGCAAAATAACCACAACTTGGGGGCCTGTAGAGCCAGTGAAAAGGTATTCAACAAGTGTGTGTTCACCAACTTGAAGTTGTCAAAGGAGATTCCAGGAGTCAAGGATCAAATCCACTTGAAGGAGAACCCTATTTTCACCGGTACTTCTAACGACAAGAAGGTTACCCGTGAATTTTTGAAGCAGAAGTCACAGTAAATAGAAATGCAAATTAGAAATTAGTCAACTTTGTTCTTAGCAACTCTGACCTAGTACTCTACCCTCTCTAATGCTATTATCGTCTCTACTACACCATTTTTCCTACAATTAATACATATATACTATTTACAGCGTCTATAATTCAGTGTTTCACTGGTATTTGTCTGAGTCTCATCAGTCGCAATTTTCTCACTTTTCACCATGTTCGGCTCTAACACATTTAACCAATCCCAGCCCACATCGCTGCCTTTTGGAAACTCAACGCCGGCAAATTCGTCTTCCATGTTTGGATCTCTGCAGCCACAAGCTCCTGCCACCCAATTTGGCCAAAAGCCCGCTTCTCAGGGCTTGTTTGGATCAGGACTGTCCAGTTTGTTTGGAAACGCCAATGCCAACTCCAACGCCAACACAAACTCCAACACAAACACAAACGCTGGTTTATTCGGAAATAACACCAACAACTCGACCAGTACCGGGTTGTTTGGTAACAATACAAATACAAACACAAACACAAATGCCAATGCCAATGCAACTAATACAAACACTGCTTCGGGAGGTCTTTTTGGCACTAACAACAATAACACCAACACCACCACAAACAACAACACAAATACAGGGTTGTTTGGTGGAAATGCCACGGGAGGTTTCGGTAATACCTCCAACACTGGTAACACAAATTCCGGATTGTTTGGTGCAAATAACAACACAGGAAATATCAACACATCCAATACCGGAACTAATAATACATTTAACACAGGAAATAACACAATAAACACGGGAACCAACAACACATTCAGCTTGAACAATAACCAAGCTCCCCTGACAGGTTCCAATTTGTTGGGACAACAAAATCAGAACCAACAGCTCAATTTCAACCTCAACAACAACAATACCTACACTCCATCCATCAACGATCAATTGATCAAAATAAAAGATCAATGGGACCCCAATTCGGTAAACTGTAAGTTGAAAACCCACTTTTACAACAAACTTAACGAAAACGAATTGCAAGTATTACTCAACCAGCCGAGACCGGCCAATGAATCACCAGATGATTGGAACAAGGCCATGCTGGAAAGACCTTCCAATCAATACTATCCAATCAAAGTGACTTCTGTATCAGATGTCAGCAATAGAGTAGAGACCCAAATAGATCACGTCAAGAAATCTCGATATTTGTTGAACGTCATCAACGAGAACCAGTTAAAGTTGTCGTCCAAACACGATCTAGAAAACAGCGTAAGGATCAAAAACTGTAAGGCCAAACACGTCAAGTTATCCAGAAGGCTCTTAAGATTAGCCACCATCTTGGCTATCTTGAAATTGAAGGGATATCCTTTATTACCAGAAGAAGAGGAAATATCTAAACAGTTTGAACTATTAAACAACAAGTTGGACGATCCAAACACCTCATTAAGCAAGTTGAATGATTTGTTTGCAAGATTGACCATCCTCAAACAAAAGTCCGAAAACTTGAACTTCCAACTCAACAGTTCTATCGATGTCTTGAACGATAACTTGACCGATAAAAATCTCGTCGACTCAAACGATAAGCATTTGGATTTGAACAACAACGAAGAATTCGTCACCAAGATCTCCAAACTCTTGTTAAAACAACAAAAGGGTTTGAACTACGTCAACGAGGTCCTCCAAAAAGATCTCGAAGCTGCTGATAAAGTACTTAAATAGTTATCTCGTTATATTATTTCATCTAAATTCAAGCTTGGTGAACTTTTCTAAATTCAACCGTAGATGCTTACGTATCTCATATATATCTCTTTTGTTTTCGGCCTCTACGACACAAAATGGGTCTTGTATTGTGCTGTCACTGACGTTATATTTTGCAAAATGCTTTTGTCCGGCTCCTACCAATTGATATTTGAGCTTTATTCGACTTCTTCCCTCCATATAATCAGTATCATTGCACACATATTGGTATCTAGGAATAGCCACCACACGTTTTGTGAACTCTAGCACATTCTCCCGAAGCTTTGCCAATTCTTCGGCAGTTTCTGTAGGAAGGTATGGGGTATATGGGTCGAGGTCAGATGATGATGCAAAATTCCACGAAACATTAAGGAAATTGCCGTATGGACCGTGGCGTTGAGGATCCTTCGCCACCGAAAATGATTCAACTCTTCCCAATCGTCTGAATGACTCAAAAAGGTACCTGACCTCTGCGGCTGTGGTGGGACTGGGTGTTACAAACACTTTCCTGGCCAAGCTCATCGATCGTAGATATGGTTTTCGCGATGCGAACTTTGGTTATCATGGAACACTTGCGAGACCGAATATCCACTAGCTTGAACAAGCCAATTGGAGACAATTTCGTGCTGCTGCTCGAGAATCATGCTTCTAAGAACTCTTTGGAAAAGTTCCAAGCTTACTGCAAAATTTTAGGGCTTCAGGATACCCAGTTAGTTGAGGATGCCTATACCCTCTTTACTGGCACTAATTCCACTAAAAATCCACCAAACAAAGCACTGATAGATCCACAAGCCTCTCAGAAGAACTCACCGGCATTGGTCCAAAGACCCAAGAAGAAATTAATTAGTTTTGAAGACGATCTAGACGTTGGGGAGGTTAAACCAAAGAAACTGTTCAAATTTAAGAAGATCAAGAAAGAGGATGCTTTGCGAAACAAACAAGCATTGGCTCCACCACAAACTGCGCCCCCATTACCTGAGACACAACTCCAAGAGTCACCCAAGACTCAGGTAAGCTCTGGTTCTTCTTTGGCTGTGAATACTTCTGTTCTGGCTCCAAAACTCACACTCTCTGAACTTGCAAACAACGAGGCAGAGACCCGAGACTTGGCCGCTTCAGATATCGATCTCGATCTTGATCTAGACGACGTACTTGATATTGATCCCACTGCAGATAGACAGTGGTATATGGGAGATGAATATGATGCAGAACCGGCCGTCAACATCAATACTAGGCCCAGTCCACGCAGGAGGCCCAAAACAAACGAATCCGGAGGACATTTTAATGAGCACGGAGAGTATATAGATCTCGACCACGAGTCATCATCCGCATCTGATCTTTCCAATCTTCCAATTACTGCACATTTCTTTGTTCCTCCGTTTCTTGAAGCCTCACGAGATCTTCTCTCTGTCCAGCTACAACTGGGAAGTCAAACTTTCCAGAAAGGTGCTACTTCAGGAATTAGTCCGGTCAAAAACTCCAATAATCTGTTGGCGATTATGGCTAAGACTGGGAGCAATGTGGTTAATGAAAGAAGATCCAATAAGGAGAGGGCCAAACAAGCTAAAGATAGGTCGAGTGTCCAGGGAACTCACCTTGGAAAAGTTCTTGGAATTGAGGAAACTGACTCTTCAGCTCCAGCAAAACTCTCCACAGATCTGGAGCAATCCTTCACCTCCACGGAGATTGATATTCAAAGGAAAGGGCTTCCTGTTTATTCTGTTAGAGATAAACTCATCCAGACCATCTCAGACAACCAGATTGTGATCATCATTGGTGAAACTGGTTCAGGTAAGTCAACTCAATTGACACAGTATTTATACGAAGAGGGATTTGGAAAGAGCATATCCCATGATGGGGTTAGGCAACAGATAGGCTGTACCCAACCAAGAAGAGTGGCAGCAATGTCTGTCGCTAAAAGAGTTAGTGAGGAGGTCGGCTGCAAATTGGGACAGGAAGTCGGATACTCTATTCGTTTCGAGGACCATACAACTAAAGATACAACTGTTATAAAGTACTTGACCGATGGTATATTACTTCGAGAGTTGCTTGTAGATCCAAATCTTGAAAACTATTCTTGCATCATCATGGATGAAGCCCATGAAAGATCTTTAAACACAGATATTCTCTTGGGGCTTCTTCGATTACTTGTCATGAGACGAAAGGATATCAAGTTAATTGTCACATCGGCCACCATGAATGCTTCCAAATTTTCGGACTACTTTGGTAATGCCCCCCAGTTTCATATCCCGGGTAGAACTTATCCTGTTGACGTATTCTATAATCGATCAACTACTGACTATGTGGATGCTACTGTCAAACAAGTTATTACCATTCATTTGGAAAATTTGGATGAAGAAGGCCGTAATGATGGAGATATCCTTGTGTTTATGACCGGTCAAGAAGATATCGAAACGACCTGTGAAATGATCAACGAGAAGTTAGAAGATCTTGAAGGAATTGCTCCTCTAGATGTGTATCCTATATACTCATCGTTGCCGTCAGATGTTCAACGGAAAATATTCACAAAGCTGAATCAAATGAGACGTAAAGTGGTAGTTGCAACAAATATAGCGGAAACTTCGTTGACAGTGGATGGAATCAAGTATGTTATTGATTGTGGTTTGGTAAAGATGAAGATTTTTAACCCAAAACTCGGTATGGATACGTTACAAATGATCCCCATTTCCCAAGCAAATGCCAACCAAAGAAGTGGTAGAGCCGGTAGAACTGGCCCGGGTAAAGCATTTAGACTCTATTCAGAACGAGAAATGAAGGAGGACATGAACGTCATGCCAATTCCCGAAATCCAAAGGACTAATTTGAACAACGTGATGCTTCTCTTGAAGTCTTTGAGGGTCAAAAACATAAATTCCTTCCCCTTCATGGATGCTCCACCTGGCGATATTACTGCCTGTTCATTATACGATCTTTGGGTAATTGGAGCATTAGACAACTTTGGAGACCTCACGCCACTTGGAACACAAATGGTAAGCTTCCCAATGGAGCCTTCATTATCCAAGGTAATTTTGCTCTCTGCCACTTCCCAGTTCAAGTGCTCAATTGATGTCTTGGTGATCGTGTCGATGCTATCTGTTCCCAATGTATTCTACTACCCGAAAGAGCGGGCAGATGAAGCCAATATGGCAAGAGAGAAGTTCACCGTCAATGATTCGGATCATTTAACGCTACTTTATGTATATCAACAGTGGGAACTGCAACTCCGGAAGCCTAAGACCACATCTGCCAAAGTATCCGATTGGTGTACCAGGAACTTCATCAACCATAAGCTGTTGCTTCGAGCCAGAGACATCAAAAATCAATTGATGCTTATAATGAAGAAGATGAAGTTGCCGTTGTACAAAGCCACAGATGACGAGTTGGTCAAAAAATGCTTGTGTGCTAGTTTTTTCCAACAGGCTGCCACTCTTCTGAAACTAAACCTCACTAGTGCTAACCAAATTGAATACGTCAACATCATTCACCCGTTCATAAAGATGTATTTGCACCCAACTAGTGCACTCAATAACTCAACTTCCCTTCCTCCATCTTTCGTGATTTACCACGAGCTCATATTAACATCAAAGGAATATATGACCTGTGTTACAGCGGTGGATCCCACCTGGCTCTTGGAATTCGGATATATGTTCTACGGTGTCTCCAAGAAAGACCAGGAGAAATTCCTCAACTTTGATCTCGGTTTCAAACTTATCAACAAGCAAGATTTCGCAGCCATGTTGCAGCAAGATCAATCTGAGCCACAACATATTGCGGTATCGTCCAAGAGTAAAACACCGGCCAACAACTCACGTAAGTTCAAATCTCGGGGTATATGAGTATATTTCTATATTTTCTATGTACATTAATGAATTCACGAACATTTCATGCTATCTTCATTGAAGAATCACGTTATCGATCAACCTTGCCATCTCTGAAGAATTCTTCTTTGGAACCCGTACAGCAGTTGAAATGATTGCCCCAACTCCAGACTCCACAACCTCCAAATCATCCAAAGTTTCTGGATGACTCACAGCCACGTATTCAAGCTCAAATCCTGTGCTTTCGGAAGCCAAGCTACTGTGGAAAGCAGCAAGAATATCACTGGCTGCAACGGGACCTTGTGCTTTTGCTTCATCGTAAATCTGTTGGGCTTTTTGCAAAGACTTATAAATTATGCTACTTCTTTGCCTGACTTCATCAGAAAGGTATTCATTCCTCGAAGACATTGCGAGGCCGTTAGCTTCTCTTGTAGTGGGTAAAACCTCAACATTCGTGTTAATCAACAAGTCTTTTACAAGATTTTTCACCACCACACATTGCTGAGCATCCTTCTGACCAAAGTATACATTCGACGGATTCACCACGTTCAATAGCTTGGTAACCACCGTAGCCACACCTCTGAAAAATTGAGGTCGAATGCTTCCTTCTAGTTGTTCAGAGCATCCCTGGACCGTCACAAAGGCTCCTCGTTGCTGATCAAGATGAGTTGTGATTCCAGATGGGTACATTTCAGATATTTTCGGCACAAAAACAGCATCAACTTGTTTTCCTGGGAACTTGCTCAAGATCTCGAGGTCCAGATCCACTGTTCGAGGATACGCATCCAAATCTTCGTGTGGAGCAAATTGGGATGGATTAACGAAGATCGAGACAATCGACTTTTCGTTTTGTGCTAATGATTGTCTGACCAAAGAGCAATGTCCATCGTGCAATGCTCCCATGGTGGGCACGAACCCCACCCTATTTTGTCCTAACAACTGCTCATGACGCCATTGTCTAACCTGGGCTACCGTTCTTAGTATTTTTATTGATTTAGACATAGTGCTAGCTTCTGAAAATTTTTTTTCACTCCGCATTTCATGATTTGTGTCGTATGAGCATGATGTTGTGACGATACTGCCACTCCAGCGATTTTTAGCCTTCAAAAGATACAAATATGATGTATCAGCACATAAGAATGTACAAGTATCTTTCTTGCGGTAAATTTCCCCGAATTAAAAATGTTGTTTATAACATTCTATAAACTATTAAATCCGAGATTCTTCGTATAATCGATCTTCTCACAGGCACAAATCACCAGATGTGCCACCAACATCAAAGTCTACACGTCCCCACGCTCCCCATACTCACATCCTGCATTTCTCTGTCTCCCTCCATATTGACCATCTTCCCTGTTTCCTCTACTGCAACACGAAACTTCCAACCCCAGTAAAACACAGCCAAGGTGGTGTCTTGCATCGCATCTGCATCTTCGCTCTTATCTTTAGTGCGACACCCGCGCGAAATAATAGCACTCCCTTTCACAAACCTTCTACGCATCCCATTGTAATACATATCAAATCACTAGCTACGTTCCAAGTTGGCTTGTTTCCCCCTGTAAAATACACTCCATTTACCATATACTGCTTTTCTCCGGCGTTTTCTGCTCGATTTCCATTATTTGTTTGTGTGATAACGACCAAAATTTTCACTTTTATCTTCAGATATGAACGGCCACAATCATCTTGATTCAACTGACCTTCTGTCTCCCCAAACCCACCCGAGGCTCTCGGGGTCTGGGGGAACCCATACGCCTGTCGGGAGCACCGATGCAAACGGCTCCAATGGCCCGAAACCCGACCAGGATTACGGCCATTACCTCGATCATAACTGGGCCAATTCGCTTTTGATGGACCAGAATCAGCAACTCCTATATGATATGGATTTTCCTGCTCATATCGAAGGGGCGACTCCAGCAAATGACATAGTGCATAGCATTCAGTACCAGAACCATGTTTCGCCTGATCTCAGTGGTGTAGAAAGTGGTGTGTCACCAGAACCAAAGCTTAAACCAAAGCGTAAGAATATCCGTAGTAAGCCCCTGGCACAGCCTGAGACACAACAAGCACAACATCAGACCCAGCTGTCTCAACAATCTCCAGCTACTGTTCCCTCCACGGCACAGAACAATAAGAAGACCAAGGCTTCTCGTCCTTGTGATTACTGCAGGAAGAAGAAGACGAAATGTGTCAATGTTCCGGGCACTAAGAACTGTGTCCAATGTGAAGCTCGATCATTATCGTGTACTTTTGTGGGACAAGCTACCAAGAGGAAGCCATTTGACTTCCCGGACGAATTGGGCTTCAAACGACAACGAGAAGAGTATTCAGGTACAAATGGCATTGTAGCACCCAATGTACCAATAAGGGAGGTAGCTCCCGTTCAAGATTATTCTTCGATGAATAATTCACTTTTGAAGAAGACGCTTTCGTTGCAGTTTCCCAGATCGAGCTTCTACATTGGTCCCAGTTCCTTTATCTACGATTTGAATTTGCTAGACTTGATTATTGATCACCAGAACAAGGGTCGGGCAACTCCAACTCCCAATTCTGGCAAGGTGGAACAGATCAATTTGAACGAGAATATTTCTTTACGTAAGGTAAGTGAGGAAGCCCAGTTTGTGTTAAAAGATGATCAAAGTCCGCAATCGTATCAAACTATGTCCAATGATGTAGATGCAATCGAGAAGTTTGTGGCTCCTCATGGTCAAATATTGATTGATTTGTATTTCCGTATCATCCATCCATCCTATCCAATTCTTCATAAGAAAGTCTTCCTCGAGAAGTATTCCAGAACCCATAGAGAATTCAGTGCTCCACTCTTGGCTGCAGTATATGTGTTGGCGATTCAATGGTGGGATTATGACCCTTCATTGAACCGTTTCTCCAAGCCTAATGTTGAAATGATATTGAAAATTGGATTGAACAACTACCTTCTTGAGATTTTGAAAAGACCTAAGCTTAGTGCCGTTCAGGCAGGTTTATTACTTTTGCAATGCAAGCATATTGTGCGAGTAGCGAGAAATAATCAAGAAAACCATGTCAACAGTAGTGCTAGTCAGACTCAGACGGTCAATGATTTGGGATATAGCGATTGGGTGCTATGTTCACAGGTGATAGCGTTGGCAGAAGAGTTGGGCTTGGGCCTCGACTGTACTGACTGGAAACTACCCAAATGGGAACGTGGTTTACGTAAACGTCTTGCCTGGGCAGTTTACATCGAAGATAAGTGGTTGTCCCTTAAGAATTCAAGGCCTTCTCACATCAACAGTATGAATTGGGTAGTGACTTCGTTGCTTGAGGAAGACTTTCCCGAAAAACATGGAGATGGTGATTTAAAAGAAGGATCATCTGATATCGATAATGGAAAGAAAATATTCATATGTTTGATTGAACTAACTCAGATCCTTTCAGATATTTTGGATTCCTTCTATTCCATGCAAGCTATGGTGTCACTCAAGAGCGATGTAAATGAGATCTTGAAGATAGCCAAACCTCTTCAGTTACGTCTAAGAGATTGGTATCATTCATTGCCTGTTGAGCTTCACATGACTTCAGTACAACCTAGGAAATTATGCTCCAATGGATATTTACAATTGGCTTACTTTGCAACTGAGCTTACTCTCCATCGGAAGATCATCACAGTCATTCATAATCAGAACAAAATTGGTAAAGCTCCACCAAAAGAGTTGATTTCTGTCTGTAGACAAGCAGCTAAAACAAGATTATTAGCTGCTATTGACTTTGTCCGGGATTTGAAGCCGGAGCATATCCATTCATTCTGGCATTCTTCTTCAGCTTCTAATTTCACCCTCATTGGAACTTTCGCCAGTATTTTGTTCATATCTAGTTCAACCAAAGAAGAGGGGGTTTTTTTCAGAGATCAGATCTTCAATTATAGATGGATCTTGAAGATTTCATCCAAGGGTTTCGATCAAGCTGGAGATGCTTTGCTGCAATTGGATCTTGTACTTAATCATATCCCAGGACTCTTAAACGAAAATTCAGATTTGCCCATGGTATTACCAACAGTGCAAGATATTCCTATTCAACGGCCAGACTCTGCCCAGTCGACAGTTCGACAATTATCGAATGTTGGCACAAGTCCACTAACCATGGCCAGTCCTGTGAACAACACAACCCCTCAAAGTCAAAAACAGCCTTCCCATCAACGAAACGGGTCTCAACAAGCTAACGCATCGCCCCTTTCCAGTAATATCTCACCAAATGAAAGTACTGGGGGATCTCCAAATAAATCTAAACCTACTAGCCCAAGTATAACCAAATCCCCTCTCAGCATCCGTAATGACGAAGCTAGTAGTTAAATGATATGATAACATATTTTATATTTAATCGTAAAAAAACCTATACAACTAATCAAATGGAGTCAAGTAGGCTTCGGCAATTACTCTGGCCCGAGCATTAAGGAAAAGTTTCATTTCACTTATCTCTTTATCAACTTCTTCCATGAATTCAATGATAAAATCAACCAACTTATCCTTCAACATCTGTTCGGTGTGGAAATTGGTGATCAAAAATGAAATATCGTATCCCTTGATTGGTACTCTTCTCAATATGAAGAAATTTTCGGCTCTGGAGGTCAAAAATCTGGTGAATTGGTGAACCAAAATTCGTTCAATCTCATCAGCCTGCTTAATCTTGATTGAAACCCGGACTGAGTTAACAGATGGTTCAATTAACACTTTTTCGTTCTCATTTCTAGCCACAACCATAGGATTCAATATCAACTCCACGTTATGAGAGTTATCTACCTCCACTTCCGGTCTATTGTGTCTTTCTACCAATTGAGAAGAAAAGTCTTCCAAACATATGGCTGCTGTGAGGGAGGATCTCACGGCCGTGAGATATGGCTTTAACGATTGGGACTAAGCCGGTTAGTATAAATCAGAGGAATTCAATCTTGCAACAAGGTCTGGATGTTTGTCATGTCTGGTGATCTATCGTCACACATCCGGACCCAGGTGTAGATATATTCAATTGCACGTACCATTGTCAATGTTGAAACTTTGTTGGTTGGAGTGCGAAATCTGGTTAAATTGTACGGACGCACTAATGAATTGTGTTTCGATTCCTACTCTTCCACTGAAGTGATCATTATGTCGTATTATATGACTAGTGCTGTCTATGTATAAATCTATCACTAGTAGTTGAGAACAATCTTCCTCTTTGTGGTTCTCTTTTGGTCAGAAGAGTCTTCATTGGCCCTCTTTTGACGTTTCTCATTGAGTCTGCGGACTAGGTCTTCCAAACAAGTTCGAACAATTGACTGTATTTTCTCCGGCTCTTGAAGCTTTTCATTCACCTCCATCACTGCTTTACATTCGTTTGAGTCTGTGAACCCTTTGTCTTCCAGCAACATTTTTGCACTATCATGTTTGAGCCCAAACACTTTAGTGCCTGAATCCATGGTGGTTTCAATTACATCAAAGTTACTGTAGTTCGATAAAAGCCAATATACTAGATTGTTCTTCTTTTGTTTGAGATTCATCTTCAATTCTTCGAACTGTTGTTGCTCCCGTATTGTGAGATTTTTCTTCAAGGTTTCGTAAATCAAATCGACTTCGGTCTCATGATCAAGCTCTTGTAGCCGATCGTCCTTCCATTCATTCAATTTCTTTCTGAAGGTCTGTTCATCTTTCAATATATCACTCATTCTTTCATCCTTCAACCCCTGGAGATAGGTTTCCACCATGTCCGCTTTGACCTTCAAAAGCTGCTGCTTTTCACTGATAATATCCCAGAAGAGTTCGACAGGAGTAGAACCATTCCGGCCACAGAGTTCGATAAATGCATCTTCGTCCTCGAGTAATGGAAGAATTTCTTCGAATTGAGTATTGGCTTGGATTGGCATTTCGTTCAAAAGTAGCTTGAATGCGTCACGGGCTCGTCTGTCGTTTCGATAATTCTTCTTCTCAATTATTTGAATGTCAAGCTCAAGCTTCTTGATTTCCTGGGGGTATATTTTGTCCAAACACAACTGAAGAATGTCTTGCTTGTCTAAAGAATTGAAATGTTTGTTGGCCTT
Organism: Yamadazyma vaughaniae; assembly: GCA_030569695.1. Taxonomy (NCBI): domain Eukaryota; kingdom Fungi; phylum Ascomycota; class Pichiomycetes; order Serinales; family Debaryomycetaceae; genus Yamadazyma; species Yamadazyma vaughaniae. The sequence continues at coordinate 710,780 of JAJMLO010000003.1, read as the reverse complement.
GAATCGGTCGTCTTGTTGGAGTTTGTCGAATAAAATCGACCAATTCTCACTATCAGCAACAATTCCTGGATTAATTTTAGTTAAGTATGCTTCTAATTCTGCTATTGCTTGATTTTTTTCCTTTTGTACTTTTTCCTGGATCTCATGTTTCATTTCATCTTGAAAGTCTTTGAAAATCGAATATATTTCTCCATCAGTCAATACGGAGTGCTTGAAAATAGGATTCTCTTCTCGCACAAGTCGATTCTTGATACTATACCACCTGGTGTGCTCATTAAGCACACCCTTGTGTCTATATGATTCCAAGACACTGATGAAATTGACCTTGAATTGGTCTCGTAGTTCGGTCTTGTTATTCATATGTCTTTTGGTCTCATTAACTAAGTATTCATCGTATATATTCTTACGTTCCAATGCATCTGGAACACTCCAATATTCGGGGTGGTTGCTCAATTTCTCCATCACATCCTGAAATGACCATGTGGAATCAACCTTATTTTCAAGTAAGAGCGTCCTGAACTTTTCAGGATCCTCCTTCACGTCGAGATCTAAAACTACTGGTTTCAGAAGTAAATCACGTTCCAAATCAGTCATCTCGTGTTCTGAAACTGCTTCAGGTAAACTGTCCTGATCTGCCAGTTTGGTGACTTCTGTGACCAGCTCTTCTTCTGGAATAAACTTTTCAGGCTTGTCCCAAGTGGTCTCACCACTCTCACTGTTATAATAATATTTTCGCCCATCATCGGTACTAAACTCTTGCCACACAGCGGCTCTTTGTTCGTCTGGATTCTCCCAACTTGTTTCCTGCGTCTCAGGGTTGTAGAAATACTCATTGCCTTCGTCGTCTACTATCTTCTCCCAAGGCATCTCACAAGAATAATATTTGACTAGATGAAAATAATTCGCGGAAGTTGTTGATGAATTATTTTGCACCCATTTCCACAAACACAAACTATCTGAGTATGGTTGTATATAGATATTCAGTAGAGCAGTTACAAAGCCTCAAATCTAAAGCTTCACTTGAAAGGAATTTTGTTTTATCTTCTGAAATTTTTCAAGACCTTAAAGATATGTGCCATGCTCGTAGCTCTGCAACAGATAAACTGAGTGGTTTATCTAAGTCTCAACCCCGATGTATTAATAAAAAATTAGCATGTGTCTCCAATACCAAACCAGTCATGTATAAACAATCAAATAATAAAATGCCTCATCAATTCAGCTTGCCCAAAAACCCTTGTACGACCAGAACAGTGCACTATCAGCCACACCATTTCAGAAGTACCCTTTTCCACAACAAGAATTCCAGGAGCCATGTATCATGCAAATACACACTCCATTCAGTCCACAAGGTTTTCGTGTCATCCAAATTCCTCCTGGTTCTAGGATAATCAGAGTTGAACCTGGAATAGCTGTTCCACCTGGAGCCATTCGACTTTCCACCACATTCTTGGAACCTATAGTCAGATCATATAAAAATCCTGAATATCCAGTACCTGATTCTTTACCAGTAGATCTCCCCACAGAATTCTCATCAATCGCTGGAAGTTCAGGTGGCATAGACAACTCGTTTGGAAGCAAGCCTTTGATTACAGAAGACGAGAGTCCTTCCTCCACATTGGATCTGTCTCTAGACAGCTATAATATTCTGATCAAGATCCCAAAGTTCTAAATCCCCAACTTCTGTTATGACCACCAAGTTCTGATATAACCTTGTTTCCCTTCTTATAGTGATATATCGGTAATTACAAAATTCACGTCGTGGAGCCATGCTTACCTTTTGCAGCCTTTTGCAACTTCGCATCGCAAGTTTTTTCTCTCTTCATGTCACAGTCAACTCCGGCTCCCATACCCAATACCAACTCAAAGGAAGAAGACTCCCCCCAATGGGTTGGACTTGAGGTCAGCCTGTATGTATATCTGTTGTTGATATTGCTTGAAAAATACTAACATCATCAGAGTGCTTGATTCCACGTACGACGCATCTCAGTTGGAAGATGTCGAGGTCGATAAATTGACATGGAACTCAATGATTTCAGCTGGGCTCGGCAAGTTCTACGGCTTGGTGGGACAATGTCTCCTTTTTGAAGTCCAGTTGAAAGACAGCAAGCTGGCAATCGTGTGGATCATGAAACAAGATGAAAAACAGTTTCTCAACAGTTTCATGATGCATCGGTTTAAATTGAATACATACTACGGAGGTGATACCGATTGCTTGACATATATCACATGCACTGGAACCACTACAGAGCCCTCTGACGATATAAAAGAGTTTTTCACTAAATAGAGCCCCTATGGCAGAAATGAATGAACGTTTATCTACCACGGAAGCAGCACGACAATTTACTACTATCAGTGCGGTTCTCTCCCCCATGACCACGCCCCTCTGGCACCAAACCCTCTCGCCGAACGCACAGCCGGCACTTCGCGAACTTCATTCAACTTCCTCTTTTTCACTAAACCCTAGCATGAAAATACACGGGACAATTGTAGTGGTTGTAGTTGCCTACTTGTGGCAATTGTGTGCAGCTGCATTCGCACCCAAGATTACTACTGTGCAACAAGATGTGTCGGCCTCGGAGTATCTTTACCTCGACGATTCTCATAATATCATAGTGTTGCGAGATGGAGAAGTGTCACTTTCCACTGACGATGGAGTCTCTTGGAAACCGGTTGAAGGAATTGACAAGGGCACCGACATCTTGGTGGTACAAAGAGACAGGTTACATATAGATGTTGTTTATGCCTTGGGTGGTGGAAAATCCCACTATGTATCAGAGGATCGTGGAGCAACTTGGAGGAAGTTTGATCTTATTTTGGATCAAAAGAGAGAAATTGCTTCACCTCCACAAATAGTACTGAATTCCGAAGATCCAAACTTGAAAATAATTCTGTATTTGCAATGTGATGATGGTATGTTCATGAGTGCCTGCCTGAATCTGATTTACTATACTAAAGACATGTTCAAGTCGTTAGAACAGTTACCAATTTCTGCTGCTGGATGTACTTTCCTCCAGTCGACATCTTCTTCAATGAAGGGCTCACCTGAAACCATGTTCTGTATTGAAGACAAATTGAATTCTTTTGGCCATGTGGTAGAGTCAAGACTAGTCAAATCTGAGGATTTCTTCAAGACTCTGAAGTTATTAAATCCTCATTTTGCTAAATCAGGTAGACTTGTCGATGTCAGAGTGGAACTGAATTTTATTACTGCTGTACTTCAAAACGACAAGTTCAACTCCAGATCTAAGGTGACAATCTTGGTCTCCAAAGATGGAAACAATTTCCACCCGGCAGATTTGAAGTCGGATGTTTCTTACGGTTCGTTGACATTCTTGGAATCATCCCCTCTGTCTTTATTTATTGCGGTGACTCCTTTCCAGAACTTGATTACTAATGGTGAATTCTCGACGGTTTATTCTTCAGACCTGTCGGGATTGAAATTCCATAAGGTTGCTGAAAACGTGTTGAATGAAAACTTCATAAAGGCCCAAACCATAGATGGAGTGTGGCTCACCAATATAGCAGATGAGAAGAATCAAGACGAAGGCGACAATAGTGATCTGAATGGTGGAAACTCCCTCCTTGACTTGATTATGGGAGGTGGTGTAGAGAAGAATATTGAATCCAAGATCTCTTTCAATGATGGTCTTGATTGGCAATTGTTACCTGTCATTGATGATGAGAAATGTAAAATTGAACTGGGATGTTCGTTACACTTATTATCTCCCAGCTCCTTCGATGGTGAAGGTAAATTCGTCACTGGCCCAACTCCGGGAATCTTGATGGGAGTAGGAAACACTGGTAAGAAACTTACTAAGACCATTGATTCAATGAAAACTTACATTTCTCGTGATGGAGGTGCTTCTTGGAAGTTTGCAATAGATGAACCTTGTATGTTTGCCTTTGGAGACTTGGGTAATATTATCTTGGCCGTTCCTTACACTGGTGAAAAGGATGGTGCTACTGATAAGGCTTATTTTTCTATTGATCAAGGTTTATCTTGGGAAACACTTGACTTGAAGTCAAAGTTTTTCCCTCTAAGTGTGACCACTACGGTAGATGGTACCAATACCAACTTTTTGGTTTCTGGTTTGCTTGATGATGAACTGAAGTCTATGTTCAGAGAAATCATTCACTCCTTGGATTTTTCCGAAGCCTACGATAAAAAATGTGATGATAAAGACTTCGAGGAAGTCTATGCTCGTGTCACTTCAGATGATCAAAAGCCAATTTGTATGTATGGACATAAAGAGAAATTCAAGAGAAGAAAACCGGAGGCTAAATGTTTTGCTGCAAAGCTTTTCCGTGACGTCACTGTCTATGACGAGTCTTGTAGCTGTACGGAATTTGACTTTGAATGTGGTCCTGGTTTCAGACTGGACAAAAAGAAAGACAAATGTGTTCCTGATAAGGGAGCTTTAAGACATATGTGTGAGTCTAAGAAAGTCAAACAACTCAAGTTGCCTGATAAAGTATTGGCTGATGGTAATGAATGTTCAATGGGTAAGAAGTCTGTTAAAGATTTTGTAACTGAACATACTTTGAAGTGTTCCGATTATGATCATGATCATGGAAAACCAGACCACAAAAATAAAGAAATTGAAGTGCATAAATACAATTTTGAAGGTAAAATGGTAGAATACTCATATTTTGACCAAGGGGAGGATTACTTTGGGGAAAATATCATTGTCCGTACCGATAACGATAGAATATTTGCCTCGAAAACAGGAGGACTGGAATTTGTCAAAGCTCCTATATATGACAAAATTGCGACCTATGTTATGGGAGATATACCAGGTCAAGCAGTTTTGATCACTAGCACTGAAAGATTCTACTACTCTATTGATGCCGGAAACACTTACAGGAAAATAAAAGCTCCAGGTATTCTTAGTCCAGCTAGTCCACTTGTGACCTTCAGTAAAAATTCCACTGAAACGTATATTGTTTATGTGACGGATAATGAATTTCCTTGTGATATTTATGACACTGGTTGTAAAACCACGGCTTATTACACTGTTGATGGTGGTGAATCTTTCAGCAAGTTGAGAGATGATGTTGTTAAATGTGACTTTGTTGGATGGTTGACTTCCTTGCAACCTAACGATGTCTACTGTTCAGTCGCCAATAAGGAGAAGAAGCAGATCAACATGGTATCGATAAGAAACGACTTCAAGGACGAAAAGACCATTGCTGAACATGTCATTGGACACGCCATATCTGGAAATTTTGTTATTGTTGGTAAAATCGATGAAAAGGAAAATAATTTGAATGCCCTTGTAACCATGGATGGTGTATCATTTGCGGAGGCTATGTTCCCTCGTGATTTGGACATTGATATTGATCAAGCTTTCACGGTCTTAGACTCCGAATCAGGTGCTGTATTTATTCATGTCACTACTCAATTCAATAAAGGTCTGGAACTTGGAGCAATTTTGAAATCAAATTCCAATGGTACCTCATATTCATTGTCGTTGGATCATGTCAATAGGAACGAAATGGGCTATGTCGATTATGACAGAATTGAAGAGATGGAAGGAATCATCATTTCCAATATTGTCACGAATTACAAGGACACTGACGGAAAGAAACTCTTGAAGACCATGATCACACACAGTGATGGTGGCCAATGGGACTACATTGTCCCACCAAAGACTGACTCCAAGAAGAAGAAATATAAGTGTGCAGGAAAGACCTTGAAAGACTGTTCTCTTAACTTACATGGTTTCACCGAAAGAGCTGACTACAGAGATACATTTTCTTCAGCTTCTGCTGCTGGAATAATGGTTGCTACGGGAAACGTTGGAGCACACTTAAGCAGCAAGAAAGATGCTTCCACATTCTTAACGAAGGATGGGGGTATTACTTGGAAGGAAGTGAAATCAGCACCATATATGTGGGAATTTGGAGATAGAGGAAGTCTCGTGGTGTTAGTCAAAGATGGCGAAACAAATGAGATTCTGTACTCTTTGAATTATGGAGATTCCTGGACTGATTTCGAGTTTACTAAAGAAAAGGTAAAGATTGTTGATATTGCCACTGTTCCCAGTGATAATTCAAGAAGGTTCATTGTCTTCGCCGAGGTTGATGGAAACTCGGTTGCCTTTTCCATAGACTTTACTGGAATTCAACAAAGACAGTGTCAGTTAGACTTGGATAACCCAGATGGTGATGATTTCCTCTATTGGAAACCAAAATCTAGTGAAAAAGAAAGAGACAATTGCTTATTCGGACACGAAGCAAAGTATTTAAGAAAGCTTTCGAAGAGCACAGACTGTTTTATTGGACTGGCCCCATTGGCAGATGGTTTCAAGATTGTCAGAAATTGTAGCTGTACAAGAAATGATTACGAATGTGATTATAATTACTTCAGAGATGGTGACAATACTTGTAAGTTGGTGCACGGATTGTCTCCCTCTGATCATAAGAAAGAGATGTGCAAAAACGATGCATTCCAATACTTTGAACCTACCGGATATAGAAGAATTCCATTATCAACATGTGAAGGAGGAAAGCAATTTGACTCATTTGAACCTAAGGCATGCCCTGGTAAATCAAAGCAATTCAACGAGTTCTATGGACGTAACGTAGGATTTGGTAAGTTGATATTGATTATGGGAATTCCTTTGGCAGTTTTCATTTTCGCTACTTGGTTCGTTTATGATAGAGGAATTCGTAGAAATGGAGGATTTAAGCAATTTGGACAGATCAGGTTAGATGATGACGAGTTTGATTTCCATCCAATTGAAAATAATCAGGTGGACAAAGCAGTTAACACTGTCGTAAGAGGAGGTATTTATTCAGTTGCTGCCCTCATAGCTACATTCAAGGCACTCAGAAAGCTCGACAAAGTCATGTTTGAAAAGATCACCTCTCTGTTATTCAGAGGTAGAGGACGTGGAAGAAGTTACGTAAGTGTCCCAAATCTTGATGTTGATGACGAAGAAGAAGAGTTATTCGGCAGCTTCCAAGATAACTATGAAGACGAATTGGAACACGGAGACGATGAGAACTTCCAACAACAGTTCAGTGATAATATTGAACAAGAAAACAATCCATTCGATGACGATCCTCCAGCTATCGAATCGGATTCAAGGTTGTTTGATATTGACGACGAAGAAGATCCAAAAAATGATAGCTGAGGGTATAAGCACATATGTAGAACGTATGTAAAAATGTATTAAATTTAAGATCCAACAACCACGACAATGCTCCCACCCTTCCACGAACACCAGAAGATTTACAAGCTAGCGACTAGCGTTGAACACTTCAAAAAAACAAAAGGTAAAAAAGAAATTAAGGTGTGGCACGGACAGGACTTGAACCTGCAACCCTTGGAGTTGGAATCCAAAGCTCTGCCAATTGAGCCACCGCACCATCCTTATGTAGGAATGTCCCACACTGGCTTGTAACATATATTCAAAAAATCCAGACCAACCAGTTACACTATAAATCCTCCAATTTAATAGCCACACATCCACTCCTTCAATCCATCCCTAATCGCAAACGTTCATAGTAAATTAACCCGATTATTCGCAAATTTTCTGCCGTTCACAATCGGCGTTCACGTCTGCGTTCACAATCGGCGTTCACAACCAGCGTTCACAATCTGCCGCTCGCAAATTATCTGTCACTCACGACCATTGTTCGCAATCGCCCACTAGCTCGGATCTCTATCTCTAAATGACTCCACATCTAAGCCACCTGATTTGAAAGCCTACAAACTACAAACTAACAAAAAAACAAAAAACCCCAATGGCATCTGCTAAATCCCAGACAAAAATCAGCCATAAACAAACCTCCTCTGGCAACACTATATTCCCAGTATACCACCCAAATCCGTCCCCCCTGTCAATCTCTCGGCTATCATGCTGCCAAAAATTACATAAATCCGCAGTGCGTGCCTTGATTTGAGATGAACAATAGGGCAACTTTCGTAAATCATTCGCGTGTCCCCACCACCTCTGACAATCAAGAGTACATAAGAAGTCCCCCGGTCCCCCCCCTGAACTGTTCATCAATGAATTTACATCAAGCAATTGCTAGCTTTCCGCTCGAGGTCATTGACCTTATCATTGAATGTTGTCCGGTTGAGATTCAGTATATGCTTCTCAAGTCCAAACCCTTTGCCAAGATAGCGTATAAGCACCTTTATAAAGTGGTTCATATTGAAACCCAGCCAGCGAGAAATCTTGCCAGCCACAGGGACTACTACATGCTGAGAAAGTACCCAAGATCAACTATCAATCCTCGAAGTGCTGAAGGACGGCGTTTCTGTTTCAGAGATCCAAAGTCTCTCTTAATCTTTTACAAGACGCACCCTTTGTATGTTCCCTATCATGTCCACATAGAGAGCTTAGGTGATTTGGAGTTGTTGATGTCGGTGAAACCATCCTTTCTCAAAAGATTCAAGAGGATCACATTTGAAGGAAACCTGCCAATACCGGCATCAATGATGGATCTACCATTTTATGGTTTAAAAGCTTTCGACGCCATAAACATTCCAAAAACGACTAAAACATTGTTGTACCAGCAATATGACTCCTTGTCTGGGGTTCCGAACCACATCACTAGCTTGATCCTTGCGTTCTTTCTGAGTGATTTGAGTTGGCTCAATAAACTTGGAAATTTGGAAAAGCTTGAATTGATGAATTGCAAAGGTGACTTAGTTCTAAATCTACCGTCCTTGAAGATGCTTACTATAAGACGACAAGAGGGACAGGTAGATATTCGGCAACTAACAAATTTGAGGGATTTGTATATCTGTGAATATACTCAAGAGTTCACTCTAGGTTTTGAAGATTATGATACCATTAAAATGCCTAAGAATTTGGCTAATTTGCAGTTGTGTGATATTTCAACATGTCCAACATTGGAAAGACTTTCTCAATTTGAAAAACTCCAGTTTTTGTACATCCGGCTTGTCGACACAACATCGGAATTATTGAGTATTTCATTACCACCTAACTTAAAGGGTTTGTGGATTGATGGGCCCCTAAAGATTATTTGTGATAAGCTTGACTTACCACATGGTCTTGTTTATTTGAAGTTGATTGGTTTTTTGAGTATCAAGTACACCATTTCACCTCATTCATTGTTATACGTTGATGTTCTCCATACTGATTTACCCGGCAACGACTATTCCTATATGACACAAATGTCCTCTGTTCTGTTGAATAGGTATACTAACTTTATCCTCCCCCCAAGTATTGAAGACATATATACGGCATGCCTGCAGTTTAATGATTTCACTCCCCTTAAAAAATTGACCTACGTGGGTTTGTCTACGGAAGGACTGGGTTTGATAATTGTACCCAGTAGCACGAGAGAGCTAGACATTCGGCAACGACAATTTCTGGGCTTGAAGGGCCATGAAAATTTAAAGAAGCTTTTTTTGGATACAACTTTCGGAACGGTACCACTCAGGCTTAATTGTAAGAACTTGACAACATTAACAGTCCTAAGTAAACAAGAACAGGTTATAGAAATGACAATGCCCCCAAACTTGGTTTCCTTATGTGCAAGCCATTGCTATTTTCCATCTCACTTAAAATTCCCTAAAAGCTTTAGGGTCTTGCTACTTGAATCTTGTTCACTTAAAGGGCTCCCCAAGCTTAACGAAGAAATGGAGAGCCTCACTGTTTTGGGTATGGGCATAGATGGTGCTCAATTATTCAAAAGTATTGGTAAGAATATGAAATACATGCATTTTGTTCATTGTTCTTTTGGTGCCAGCAAAATAAAAGCTGATTTAAGTAAAACTGCTTTGGAGACTATCACTTTCGATCAGGTCAGTCTCGTCTGTAAAAAGATGAAGCTTCCCAAGACGCTAGAGTGTTTCAAATACACCAATCAAGAGACTGACCTCAATCCAAAATACCCTATTATAGATTGGCTAGACTTCAGTTTGTCTACCCATCTTTGTGAGTTCATTTTTCCAAATCTTCATTATACTTCAGACAAAAAGATCAAGAAGTTAAAACAAATAGAAGCTCAAGCCCGTCAAATAGTATTGTCGTATAATAATTTTTAGTAGTTTACTTTAGAAAACATAAGTTAAATTCTAAACAATTCTTCCAATTATAAGATCTCCAGGGCGTATTGTGTGTATGAGACAGCCTATCATTTCATTGATGCTTGGTTGGAGTTTTATGACGGAAAGAGTCGTGAAACTCAAATAGTGCAGTTTTGCGTGCCTATTAACAAATGAATTTAATTTAGAAGAAACCATGGAATCCAGTATCAGTTTTCATTTTAAGTGCAAAATTCACAATATGTGACATTTGAAAAAAAATATCCCAAAAATTACAAATAAAACTATGATTATTGATGTTTATTCTTTAATTATACATGATATATAATAAACCTTAAAATTGTAAAGCTTGACCTTTTTGTTTCTTGTTACCACCTAATTCGAAGTGCTTACATCTCTTTAAGGATAATTGCAATTTGGTCTTACAGTTAACACATTCCAATCTCAAGACAACCTTCTTGGTAGTCTTAGCTTTCTTCTTGAAAACTGGCTTGGTTTGACCACCGTAACCACTTTGTTTACGGTCATATCTTCTCTTACCTTGAGCGTATAAAGAAGCCTTACCAGCCTTGTATTGGGTAACTTTGTGTTGGGTGTGCTTACGACATTCCTTACCCTTACAGTAGGTCTTTCTAGTCTTTGGAATATTAACTATAATTGTTAGTAAAGAGTTGGATAGATTGACAAGAAGTCAAGATTTAAGATTGGAGACTGGTCTTGTGGAATGAATTTCAGTAGCTTGAACTAAACTGGCAAACTATAAGGAACCATGACTTCTGACACATTACACTGTTGTCAATTTTTTATTTGGAGGATATCTGGCTCAAGTTCATTATATCTAATATCGACAATACTTTCAGGTCTAATTTAACATTTGTGTGTTGTACTTATTATCGAGTTGCAATATTGAATAGTACTGAGTGACACCACCAGCATTACAATGACATCCACATCTCTATCTTTTCATGTCTTCAAGTTATCACTTAAGTTAACATACCCATTATGAATAATCCGTAACGTTGTTTGAAGAATTCTATTTGAAAAAATTATTTCTCACCAAGTCGCAGGGAGACCAGCTGGAGTGACACAAAGTGAAAATTTTTCTGAGCTCTCGCGGTCACAGGGCAAGAGCCCTATTTCTTCGCATTTTCGCAGCCATTGCATCAGTAGCACTAACAAAACACAGCTAGACTTGATATATTGTGTCAAATGACATATACGGTTGTCCCAGTTATTAGATAATGCACTGGAACGGAACATAATATCTTACAAAACGCTGAAGGAGGACCAGAAAAAGCTCTCATGCCAGAATCCTTCCCCTTTGGAACTTAAAGACGTGGAAGCTCGACCAGCATTTTACAATAACTAAATTTACATTGACTATACATAACATAAAAAAATCCCAGTGAATGTTCATGATCTGGTGACTGTGGCAGTGACAGTTTTAGTTGAAGTGACGGTTTCGTCATCTTCATCAGCACCATAATAATCGTAATCCACGTAACAAACTCCACTGTTGGTGGAGGTAGTGATATTATCGATTATCCATGAATCAGTTGAAGAAGGAATATTAGCAATATCAGTAATAGTAGGACCATCGGTACTTGAAGTATCGTCCACTTCTGTTGTTTCAGTTGAAGTTGTTAAGGTAGGAGAAGGAGTAGCAGTGTTATCACTAGTTGAGGTGGTCTCCGGTATTTTAATTTGGGCAGTATCAATTGGAGTAGATGCAACCGTAGTATAAGTAACCGGAGTTCCAAACATAGTGGAAGTAACAGTAGCAGTGTATCTAGTGGTGGTAGTAGTGTCAGTATTAACCACGGTATTGGTGACGGTTGAAAGATCACCTTGTACAACCTTGGTGTTAGTGACAACGTTGTGGACGGTAGTCTTCAACTTAACCACCACTGGATCTTCCCTTTTATTAGCAGGAGCAGCATTAACAGAAGTAGAAACGGCCAAAACCGAAACGATGGATAATAATAACTTGGATAATTGCATAATTTCTTTGAATTCAATTGTTTTAAAAAATGAGTGACAAAAGCTTGAATTGAGTGTTTCTGAAGAGAAGGACTAAAGTTGGAAATAAGAGAGTGTATTCACTGGGATGGATTCAAGAATGGATTCTTGTGTTTGACTTGAACTTTTTTAGTTTTCTTTGGAGTAGTTTGATAAACTTTGGTAAAGAATGTGAAGAAAGAAGGAAATTTAAACCTTCGGCCACCGCAGACAATTTATAGTCGATGACCGATGATCATACTCAAGCTGGTACCTTAACCCAAACCAGTAATTACTTGAAATTCCCACTGGTTGCATTTCCAATTTCATGCCATCGAATTGGACTAATGATCTTGTCAATCGGCTAATACGTTGTAACAATAATCCTAATTGTAACTAGGACCACCAAAAATGGCTGGCTCAATGGCTGCAAAAAGTCTCAACAGCGCGCAACGTCCCTCAACCAAAAAAAAATATCTTCGAAAACAGCGATTATTTGCTGCAATACTGCTGGTTACTGCCATTTATTCTATAAGCAATCTTGATGATACAAGCAATTATAATGAAGATACAACTTTAACCTGAAAGTACCAAGTATTTCATATTCGGAACTTGCCAAATACCACTGGCTGCAGCATTTCGACTCGACTTGACCCGCACTCTTTTGGCAGTTTTCCCGAGCCCATGGTGCCACGGTCTCCTCGGAATCGCCCCGGTACCGTCGCCACCGTATGCTCTCTACGCTGGTGAGCCCGTTTTCGTTGACCGTCCCGCAACCTTCGAAAATGTCGCTCCAAGTCCGGATAATTGTGCGGATATCCAGAAAAATATTTCTCGCATCGGAACCCGCAGCCACTGACCGCTCGGAACTCAGCATGACGTGTGAACAGCCCATAATTTCCATACACCTTCGTAAACATATATTTTTCATGGAACGTAAAATAAAATGGATGAGACCTGCAGCGTGTCCGATACGACTGGAAGATCCAATCCTGGTTTCCATCCGTTTCTCCCCATCAAAATAGACCAAATATACGCTAGTGTCTGTGACAGGGAACCGGAGCGGCGTTAATCCCGGCAAAACCGGATTTGTTGGATCCCTCGAATTTAATTGTCGCTGGTCGCACATTTGCATTTCCCTTCACATTTGTTTGTATATTCGCAACTTACACATCACGGTGATTCCCTGAATTAAGTGAAAAATGAGTTATTTTAATGGGTCTAACCCTCCCACTCAACCCTCCCAGCCTATGTCATCACTCACGTTCCCGTCGTACAATAATCCGATATCAAGAAATTCCATTTCCAGTTTGTCTGCGGTTTCTGGCAATATTTCGGACTCTAAATCGATCCCAGGTGTGCAATCCCAACCCTCCATTTCTGCCAATTCGGCGGCCAATAATGGCCATTCCAGAAGTATCCAGGACCTGCAACAACCTCCAAATCTTTCCAGCTTGAAACATAGGACCCATCTCCCATTACCCCATGAAAACCAATATAACCGTCAGCTTCAGCAGATGCCTTCGAATCAGTTAAATTCGGGTGACGCAAACAGAGGTAGTACGCCTCAGTCGGGGGTCAAGCCTACCAATGCCAGCTCGCCTTCCGGGAGCGAGCGAGACGAAGAAACAGGACAATCCAAGGCCAAAAAGAGCCGGAAAAATCGTCCGGGACAGAAGTTCGGGGCTAAGAAGAAATCCTGGGTTTGGAGTTGGTTTTCTCAGGATTCTAAAGATCCAAATATAGCTGCTTGTGAGTATTGTGGTAAGGTTATTACCCGGTTACCCAGTGATAAGGGTTCACCAAAGAAGCTTAGTGAGCATTTAAAGACTCATAAGTTGACTCGAGATTCGGTTAATCACTCTCGGCCTATACCTATAGATGGAAACGGAATGACTTATGATCACAATGGTGCTCAGTTATCTTATGTACAAGGACTGCAACCCCAACGATCCAGTGTACTGTCTCTGCAGCCTCAACACCAACCTGTCACTCAACAGCCGCAATCCCACCCACAACCACAACCACAACCTCAAACGCATCTTCAATTACAACCACAATCCCAACAACAGCAACATCATCCACAACACCAGCGTGAACAACCACAGGCCACTGTTTCCAACCTAACTAATATGGCCAATTCATCGATGCATATGGATCCTATCGAAAAGCCAAAGGTGATACAAGATATGTCCCAGATTGGTTACAACTTCAACCAAAACAACCGGAGATTCTTGTCTGCTGATTTTGATAATACCCCATATTCATCGAAGAAATTTCAAAAACATGTTCTTGAGTTCTTGATGGAAAACAAGCTTTCCATCAGTGTGATAAAGTCCCATTCATTTCAACAATTAATTTATGACTTGAGATCAGATTCGGTCAACGAGTTGTCAGATTTGACTAATTTGTATACTAGTCTTTTGGAAGTTAGTCGCTATGATACCCCTGGTGAAGGGTCTGGTATATCATCCATTGAAGAAGCCAATCTTGCTAATACGTTTGCTCAAGCGGTGGAACAAAGAAATAATGCTTCCGGATTAAATTAATATGATTTTTATAGAGTATTGCATGTATGTATAATGTATAATAGTATGAATATCTATAGCTTGATGGTTCTACTTTGGGAATAATTATCTCGATGGTTATCGATTAAATTCCAGAGATTTCGGAATTCGAAGTTAAGGTTCACCTGTTTATACTGGTGAATTATTGAATCGAAGCATTCAAGTATCACCTCGATAGGTAATATGAAACATAGTTTAGATAGTTTTTCAGGTTCTAAACGTTTCAGCTCCGAATTAAACGTTTTCACCTGAGCATTGGAACATATAAGGCCAATAAATTTATCGTCTTTGAAGAGACCACCACCAGATGACCCATTCCAGCAAGACGCTGATGTTATAATCAAACCCGGAATTGGTTTTTCATCAGTTAGTTGAAATTTAATCGGTCTCTTTATCAAGATCTTTCCATTGCTGCTTATTGGCTGCAAATATTCCCTATTGAAGAACAACCCATAGCCTATGGTAGAAACCCGGTCTCTGGGCTCATAAGCAACAGAGTAGTCCACAGGTTGAACCTTTTTACACATCCTTAGTTTGAATTGGTTCAATAATGACAATCGTATAAATGCTAGATCTATTTCTTTGAATGTCTCAATGACTGAATCCTCAGCATCTAAATCAATGGTCGTCTCGTCATCAAGAAAAATAGTAGTTGTGCTTTGTTTCTGGGAAACAAAAGGCTTGATAACATGGTAGTTTGTTATCAAGAATTGCAGATTGAAAACAACGCATGAACCCCAACTCTGCTTATATCTAAGAGACACCACTATGGGTAAGACCGACCCCAGTGGATCACAAACATCAGCAGGAGCATTTATACCCAACAGTGATAGTTTCGTTGGGATTGGGGGTTTTCTTGAGGCAATTGACGATGTAATCAATGAATTGTTAGGGAACTTGCTGCTGATGATGGAAAATATCGTGTTCCAATTTATAACGAACATCAAATCTCCATCCCCATTAAACTTACGCAAGTTCGTCATTACAAGCCCATACAGGGTTGGATTTTCCAGAAGAGGACTGGTCACCACACTCCCTAGCATGTTATCAATATACTTTGTGTCACATAAGTAGCCAAAGTCAGTCAAATAGTTGATGTTTCCTGATAATACCATGTTAGAAAAAAGAATCGGGTTGGACAAGCTGAATGGGAAGCACGATATTTCAATTTCCAGATTCATTTTTGGAATACCAAACCCAAATTCACTACCCAAAAACGATCTATCACATGTTAAATTTAGTAGTCTAAAATCGGCCATATTGCTCGAGACTTGGTTTATAGGAATCAACAGAAACCCATTTGTCACAAAGTAATTCACGAATTGCTCAAGGCTCTTATTATGACTGAGAATCTCTTCATTGAATTCCACAGCTGCCGGATACCAGTCAACTTGTTTCTGTTGTCTGTCGATAAGCGAATCGGAGGTGATGTAAATTTCACACTGGTTGAAGATGCGATTGGGGAGCACATTGATAGTCAAGTTATATTGAAGAAGGCACACACGCGAGTCCCAGAGACAAAAGTTGACTCCCGAATTTGCGTATACTTCACTGCTGCTGTTGCGGTTGACAAAGCGTACCGATATGGGGCAGAAAGTCCAATGCATAAAGATAGGATTCGTGGGGTAGACTTGAGGTTATCTGGATGATTTTCGCACGCAGGCAACTCGCTTGCACTCGCAGTGCCAGTCCCACTCTCGGTCAGTGGCACTCGCGATTAGGCGTGGTTCTCGCACGGTGCAGTGCCAGTGCACGCCGCTCTGGCCCCGTCCCTTCCATATTTTTTTGCATGTTTTCGCGTTTCACAACAAACACTTACCACACAATGACTGATGATATGACAAGTTTTGAATTGCAACAAGAGGTCGACAAGATCTTGAACCGGGCCCACACGTTGGCAGACCAGCCCGAACACGAAAATGATGAGCATCTGCCTGTGTTGTCTGAGGTTAGTCCAGATATCAACAATTCCCAGAATGACAGCTTCCACGCATCCAAGACCACAATACCCAAGAAACAACCCATTAAATTCAAAGTCCGCAAAGTCAGTGGAGACAGTTCAAACGATAAAAAGCCCGAGTTGTCCCAGCACAAAACCAAGCACTTAAAGTCGGTCCAGTTGCAATACGACCAATGTGTTAATCGAATAGAGAAGATTAACAAAGAAGTGAGCTTCTTAAAGAACTTATTGCCTCCATACAACGTGGACATCGACTATCACACGAGGGTGAAGATAGATCGGGCCATCGAGAAGTTGAACATGAAGAATGACGAATTGGCCAAAAAAAAGTATCAGTTGGGAATCACTTTATCAAGACTTTGGAGAGATTTCGATGATAGTGAGATTTGGGTCAGATCTGTTAGCAACAGTTAGTAGCTGGAGCTGATGGGAGGAGAGAAACTTTCTATGTAACATTAAATGTATATTACAATTACCTGTTGTCGTAGTATTTACGGTCGTTAGTTCTGTAAATTGGGGACCACAGGTTGAATGGCACTAGCCTTATTCAAAGGAGAAAGAATTGGAGGAAGCATCAAGTCTCGATCCTTTTCTCTCTCCGGATTTGGTAGTATTATAGACTTGGAATAGTTATTTCCTGTCAACGTAGAGCTGTTGAATTGAGGCAATGGATTAATGGTTGGAGCTTCCAGAGATCGTACTGAGTTAATCGGTTGGAATGGAACATTTAATCCTACGCCTGTCAGTTGATAAGACAAATTAGAATTGATTGGTAAAGCAGACGATGGGTTGGACCCTCCATGGGATCCGGGGTTGGAAGCTAATCCTGAACCATTGGAAGACACCGAAGATACTGACATATCTTTTTTCAAGGTAGTATAGTTGCTTCCTTCGTTCAAACCTTGTAGATTTGAGTTGATGAAGTTGGCAGTGAAATTAGACAAGTTGGTGTTAAAGTCCATCAATAATTCTTTAGAGTTAATAAAGTTCAACCAATCATGATAAATGTGGTCAATCTTCTTGAAGATTTTGAGGTACCAGGGTCCGGAATTGATATCGAAATTTAAATCATTTCCATTCAACATGAACAATAAGCATTGAACAATGTAGTTATTAATCAAGGATTCATTTTTCTGGAGATTCACCAAGATTTTAAAAATGGTCAAATACCATTCGATAATCATTAAATTCATGTTTTTTTTGTAGAAACCAGGTAATTTATCAATGTTGTAGATTCCAAACTTTTCGTTTAGGAAACTTGAATTGAAAATAATTGGGAAACTTATTATCCCCAAATTATTGTTGATCTCACTAACTGGGCTATTGAAAAACGGCAAAAGATTATTGGAAAACTTAAACATGTCAGTTTTCAAATTGTTCATGATGAACAAGTTAAAATTGAAATTGTAGTTATAATTCTGGTGATGATTAAATTCCTTTAATGCCACATCCAATAGAATGAATTCGTATTTATGTAGTGGATGGAAAATATAGTGGTTCAACAAGTCATTGAATTTAATAGGACAATTGATAATCAACTTCTTCTTGAATATACTAAAAATCTTGTTATTCAGATTCAAGTTTATACAAGATTTATTAACCAAAATGATCGAGTTATGAAGACTATTCTTCAGATCATAGATCAATAATTTATTAAATCTAATCCAATGATTTAACTCATTTGCTAATGTACAGGTAACGATGCTCTTCAAAAAATCGGTTTCAATAAAGGTTACTGACTTGGATAAATTCAACATCACTTCAGCCAAAGTCTGATCGTTAATAAGTCTCTTGTTCAAAAACAAATTATAAAATTTAGGAGGATAATTGTTTATGAAATAATTGGACATCAAGATGTACAAAGACCAAAAAAGGTTCATGTTAGACACCAAAAGTATCGAATTTTCCCGTTCCTGCTGCAAATTAGTCATGATAATCGAAGATATGTCGTTCAAGTAGTTGAATATCAAGTCTGAGTTCAAGTTCAAGGTACTACCCCCTGGATGACCCGCATCCAGTTTAGTACCTTCAAGATCGTACTCAAGAAACACAAAATTCAACACAAATAAGTTATTCAATATCTCAAGCTGATTTCCAAGATTATTGTTATTATAGTTTATAGGCATTAACTTCAACGTAAGTAAATTCCAACTCCGGTTGAAAAAATCGATCGACAACCGATGGTCGTTTTTCATATTAAATCCCACCGAAAGAATCGAGTAGATCAATACAATCTTGAAGTTATTCAAATCCAGAAAATTGGAATTCAAGTAATGAAGCAACCGTTTGAATATATCCTGAAATATCGGGAATTCATTATTATTAACCAACTCGATGTATCCAATCAAAAACACCTCGTTTATTTCGTCTTCTCCATACTTACTTAATTCCATATCAAACTGCACTAGAATCTGATAAAGCCGTTTGCCAATCGATAGCAAATTCACCACATCATTGTTATGCTGCACATCAGCCTTCGATACATTGATGACAGCAATGGAATTGGCCCGGGGCTTGGCCCACGCCAGGGCCAGAACCAGGGCCATTTCCAGGTCAAACTGGGTCGACCCCGACCGGGAGCGTGCCCCCAAGTCAGACGTCTCGACCGGCGACGTGCTGCTGTAGCGGTTCGCGGCAGCGTAATTCGGTACCTGACTGTTAACCGACCCGGTGGCAGCCAGAACCACCGACACCGAATTTACACTCGAGTTAGCAGTGGTGGGGCTCAAGTCGTCGGAGTCGTCCTTCTTGACGTTACCACTACCATTTGCATTTGCATCCTTTTTGGCACCAAAGTTGGCCAGCGACAAGTTGATGCTGTGCACCGTGCGACAGTGTCTTTGAAGCAAATCTCTACGCACAAATGCAGAGGTGCAATGCATACAATGAAAGGGTTTTTCATTGGTATGACTTCGTTCATGTCGTTGTTTGTGCTCCAGTCTGGTGAAAGCTCGTGCACAAAAGGCACAGACATATTTCTTCTGGACGGCCATTTCCTCCTATTCAATATAATCTGTAGTTTCCCACCGGATCTCAACAACTGTAGCAGGAATTAATAGAAATTTGTCCAACAAGAGCTTACGGCGAACGGGGCAGGTGCCAGGATTATATAGTTTTCTGGAAAAAGAAACGGCAGTTATTCCAGGTTTCCCTTTTTTTTTGCGAGAGTACCCCCGCAATGGTTTCCCCACTGATCCCCAGAGTCTGGGGAAGCGCAGCACTGAGCGGTGCGACGGTTCCGTGTCTATATGCCAGTCATTGTCACTGTTCCGGCCGGGGTCTGGTGTCCCACCTAGTTCCGAGGGGAGGGGGTTGCTTTATGGGTGGTGTAGCTTCCGTTAAGGGCTTTAGGGGGTGTAGCTGGTTGGCTTGACGTCCGGCAACGCTTGTGGTTGGTGCACCGATTGCTCGATGTCTCCACAATTGAAATCGTCTGACGCATTTTTCAGCCGTCTCCGCTGCAGTTGGAGCAAAACCCCCCATTGACTCCTCTGTTGCCGTAGGATCTGCCTGCCCCCCTCCGAATCCGAATCCGAATCCATATCCAGCGGGAAAACCCTTGGGAAGGGATTTTGCTGCCAGATGCGTCAACACGTTCGGTTCGTCTCTTAGCCGGAACCAGGTGCGCAGAGCCGTGGTCGACTGTTCCCCTACGGCCTGTCTTCATGTACATCCGCATACATGCTGCTGAACGCAAAACCCCAACACCAGATGTCATCACAGGCCAGTCGGGGATAAATGGGGAAAAAATAAGGTTTGTAATAGGGGACTAAACCGCAACCAGTGGGGCCCTTGGACTTCCTTTTAGCCAAAGCCTGGGTCGCGGCATGGTGCCAGAGCCCTCGGAACTAACCTGTCCCCCAACTGTGCACCGCGCACCATGCAAGAGCGCAAATGGAGGCATCCCGAGCTCCACAATAGGTTCCGACCTGCTGGTGCGAACACCACTCTCTGCTCGTTTGCCTTGAGCCCTCCACCACCGTTCCCCCCAGTGGTTTCCCGCGAACACACCTTCTCTCCCGCGAACACACCTCCGCTGAACGCTGAAGCCACCTCCGCCACTATTCCGGCATCGAATGTTCCGCGCCTGCAAAACGCAATTTCAGAGATGAGATGGAATATTTTCCTTCCACCTTCTCCAGCTTCTTCCCATGCTGACCACAAGCACCTTGTTTAGAGTCGAAACAAGCGACACGCTTTTGAATGATAGTAGTGACACCTCGTCTCTCTTGACTTTCAATTCCCAGGAAACCTTGACCAACACAATTTTCAATAATTCGTCTCCGATCTCGAATTACACGTTGAGAAATCTCCCCATTGTTTCCAACTTTCTTTCCCATGATGTTCAAGTGTTCAAATCTGATGCAGATTTGGCAAGATACGTGGTTGACAACAAGTCTGTATCCCCAGTGTTGTCGACTTCGCTGTCGGTGTTGAACTACTTCAAACCCAATTCTCCATTTTTGACCATCAACAAGCACGAGGCAGCCGGTGAAAAATCTGAGTTCTGTAAAGTTTACTTCAAGGTGTTGCATAAAAATTTGTCATGTTACGTATTGGTGTTCAACTTGAAAGAAGGTAAGCGAATTTGCCTTTTGTTGAATAACGAATTGAAACCTTACGTCGACTGTATTTGGGAGAACACAAAGCTTCGGATCTTGGGGACCTCGGGAACCACCTCCACGTTTGGAAATGGTTTCATTAAGGTGTTTATTCTTGAAAACAGTTACAACACATTAACTGATGACGTCTCAATTCAAATCAAGCCGGAAACCATCGAACAAGTCTCGAGTCCAAAAGACATCAAGATCCAACTTCCAGATCCCGAAGAGAACGAGCTCTTGACCAAACTTTTCAGTCATAACCGATCCCACATAAATCAGAATCTCATTAGCTCCAAAACACTTTTACGAGTACCCGTGGGGTCATTCATTGATGGTAACTCCAAGGTAAAGAAGTACATAAAGAATGGCTACTTAAAGTTGTTTGACTACAATCCAATAAAAGAAGATGAGATGAGTCAAACCGGACTAGTTTTGGCGAGCATTTTACTAGCATTGAGGGAACTGGAAACCCGGAAAAATAAGGGCTCAAATAAACCCACTTTCACTAGATAAGCTTTTTCCACAAAGGTCCAAGTATCCTTCTTCACATCTCCATGAATAGATCATGTGACATGAATAACGAATCCGTGTATATGTAATATAAAATCTGTTTGCACTTCTCGGAAATATGCTGCTGCAAAAAAGATGTCAAAAGAGGCTTGTGCTGCTAATTTGGAACCACGATAACGCGATAAAATCGATCGAAAAAAACCTCAACTATATTCCAACAAGTCCGATACTTTTCTGCAATGGCTCCTACATTTAGAGAACTGATGAGAGGCTTCCCCATATGGCAGATCACCGTGATATGTGTAGTGCGGTTTCTGGAGCCTCTAGCCTTTACATCCTTGTTTCCATATGTCTATTTCATGATTCGTGATTTCGAAATCGCTCCAGACGAGGCCAGTATCTCAAAGTATGCCGGTTATCTTTCATCTTCTTTTGCCTTGACCCAGTTTTTCTGTACCATTCAGTGGGGACGTTTGAGTGATAGAATAGGTAGAAAATACGTTCTTTTGTCCGGTTTATGTGGTACATCCCTGATGATGCTCTTGTTCGGTTTTGCCAAAAACTACTATGTGGCTCTTTTTGCCAGAAGTGCTATGGGTGCTCTCAATGGGAACGTTGCGGTTCTTAGAACTGTAATTGGGGAATTAGTTACAAAAAGAAGTCAACAAGCTATTGCTTTTTCCACTTTACCTTTATTGTGGAATGTGGGTTCGGTTATTGGTCCTTTAATAGGAGGTTCCAGCTTTTTCACGAGACCTAAGTCAACAACCCAATACTCTTCCACAAACTTCGGCGAATGGCACGAAAACTTCTTAAACAAGTATCCGTATGCTTTGTCAAACATTTTTGTAGCTACGTTCTTGTGGTTTGGTGTCCTAGTAGGGTTTCTCTTCTTACAAGAAACCCATGAATCTTATAAGGATAGAAGAGACATAGGTTTGGAAATCGGTGATATGCTTCTCAGGGGACTTGGATTTGAACGTCCCCCTAGACCATGGCAAAAAAAGAAGTCCGCAGATGAACTTGAAACTTCACGGTTATTACCTGATAATGCTACCAGTGGTAGTGATGCCTTGGAAGATGAGGATTCAGATTCTGCTGATAACACTTTACCTCCTCAACAATTATATGCTGCTATTGATGAGGTGGCCAACAGTGACGATGAAGATAACTTATCAATCGAATCAGGTGAATTCGTGGCACTTTCAAGAAGAACTTCAAATGCGGTTATCAGAAGATACTCGTCCAAGTCAACTATCCGGCCCCTGTTGTCCAGAACTATCAGTGGTATCTCTGGTATTAGAGATGATGGGAATTCTGATGGTACTCCATTTAGAGAAATCTTTACCCCTGCAGTTATTCAAACTATGACCTCTAGTTTCTTCTTGTCCTTCCATACGATTGTTTATGCTGAATTCTTACCAATCTTTT
The DNA here is from genome assembly GCA_030569695.1 of Yamadazyma vaughaniae. Taxonomy (NCBI): domain Eukaryota; kingdom Fungi; phylum Ascomycota; class Pichiomycetes; order Serinales; family Debaryomycetaceae; genus Yamadazyma; species Yamadazyma vaughaniae. Next base: position 687,680 of record JAJMLO010000003.1, on the reverse strand, counting down.
TAGCTAAAAAGTTAATGGTGGACAAACTTAAATTCCCATTTGGTATCACAGGGGGGTTTGGCTTTGAAAGTGACTTCATTGGAACCATGATGTCAACTACAGGTGTTAGTGGAATATTCTCAATTGTGGTATTGTTCCCACTTCTAGACAGACGGTTTAAATCGATCTCAACTTTCAGAGCTGCCTCTTTTGTATTTCCATTTATTCACCTTGTTATCCCGTTCTACATCTTCACACTACACGAATACAATCCAAATTTCAGCCCCGGGCTCACAAAGAGCTTGTTATATGTTAATGCAGCATGCTATCAAGTGGCCAACGCCCTCTCTTTCCCACAATTGGTGTTGTTGGTTCATAGATCTGCCGTTCCTAAACATAGAGCATTCACCAATGGAGCAGCTCTTAGTCTTAATTCCCTCGCTCGTTTTGTAGCACCAATGTTATGGGGAGGTATAATGTCGTACTTCGACTCCATAGGAAGAGGTGGCTTCACCTGGTATCTCCTTGCAATCATCAGTTCCTGTAGTTTACTACAAGCATTCTTCATGAAAGATTATGATAATGATTTGAAGTCAGAATCTTAAATTCGCAGCCAATAAAACACTAGCCACATTGTTTTCCTGGCTCAAACAATAGCCTTTGCAACCATGCTTCCGTTATGGGTCATATTTGACTGACAGATACCTGGCTCAGAAATTTATTCCCCCACATCATTTGTATAACATAGTGTAGTTTACAAACTCTACGTTAATATACTCCATATCCACAATTCACAAACGTGCACCAGTCAAAACCTCCATCCAATAAAAATCGCTGCAAATTTCGACATTTTATCAAAGTGGGGAGAACTTGGGGAACCGGCAGAATTACATCATATCTGGTTCGACAGATTTTCCAATAAAGTTTCGACAAACTACATCTACAATATATCAATGGTATAGATTATTATATTAGATTCCCGATACAAAAACAAAAATAGTCCCATATTTTATAAACAAAACACAAATGATAGATAGTACTTTAAAAAAGGTTTAATGAAGTAAAAACAAACAGATTCTCAACTAGTAAAAAGGGCACAGGGGATAATAAAATTGGATAATTGCAAAGCCATTAGTTCCAAGTATGTCTAAAGATAAAATTTTCAGAAATATTAAGCATTAAAAAATATTGTTGGGGTGTAAATATTCACTATAGTTTTAGGATATTATTAATTCTTGCAGCCAATGGTTGGGAGAAGTTATTGACAAAGTCAAAAGCACTTTAAAGATTATCGAAACCTCCCATTGCCATAGAAAAAATTAATTGACTCTGATGGTGTCTTAGATAATCAGAGTTGATTAAAGGGCAAGAAAATTCCTTGGGTGGGAAAATTCACCTTCTTTAACCAACTCTTTTAAAAAATTCACTCAAGTAATTATCAAGATATTCATCAAACGTTCAATTGCTTCGCTATCGCAGATGGAAAATGCCAATGTCAAAAAAGATATAATTCAGCAAACTCCTCGCCCGAAATCCACTACAACAATCAAAAATACCGTAAAACCTCCCACACTTTAACAAAGTGATACAAAATTTAGACAAAACTTATCAAACAATAGCTTATTCAATTAACCAATTCCAATTCCCAATTAACTTAAAAGCCCCTAGTTACATTTAAAATCTTTGGTTAGATTTTCTAGCCTTCATCTTCTTGGCAGTGATGGTACCAACGACACCACAGAAAGCTAAGAAAACTAAGACGAAAACCAAAATAACACCTGGTGGCAACATTTTCCTTATATTTTGTTGTATCAAAGAAAAACTATGAAACTAAAAAAATTTCAAAAGAAAAAAATTTTAAAACTTCGGACAATTTAATTTGTATTTATATCAAAAGAAAAATCTTTTCGGAACCTGACAAATTTGGTAACAACAGTGGCAGACACAAAAAAAAATATTGAGAGGTATTAAAGTTACCGCCGTTTGCGTCCGAGATTACTGCAGCAGTATCGGTATTTCCCCCATTGCCGGGGAAATCGCACTAACCAGTTTCCGGGCATCCCAGTAAATTAAATGTCGCAATCTTTCAATCAAATCTTGCCTTGTATCTTCGGTATCTATCGACTAATAGCTCTGTAACCCTACGATTTTCATCATTTTAACTCTACTATACTACCTTACTATCTATACCTCTAACTCTAACTATCCTGATCACCTAATCTGTTAGCCAGCTCACCCTCTCCAATAGTTTCTCATAATCCAAATACCATTGTGTCACATTCAAGCTAGCTCCCAATGCGGAAGGCCGCATACTGCTTTGGACCAGCTGGTCCCCCGATTAGGCAGGAGTACTTTTTTCTACGCAGATTACCAATCTCCCAATCGCTGGCAACTCTAATAAATCCTTTTCTTAAAATAAGTTTAAGATCTTCTGTTTAATTGAAGGCTTTCCCACCTTCAACTCCACTGCTGCATTATTTCGTGCAATTTCTGGTTTTGTTGCAAATTTTTGTTTCCCGTCTATATGCTCAACTCTCGGTTATAAAACCGACCCATCGGTTACATGCAGCCCGACGGTTCCGCAACTTTTACTAGTACTTCATACTTAACGTTATATATTACAAGTCCGTTATCACATCTCTGGTTTAATCCGGGATCTATAATCCCGTTTATCCTTCTAATTGTATACTATACAGAATGACGATTTTTCTGCAAAAAACTGATCGTCAATTCGTTCCTAACATTGGAGGATAAGGTAACAGAAAAGCTCCACTCAATTATATTAATGAGGAATTGCCTTTGGTCGAGTGTAAGTTTCAGCTTCTTATTTTATAGTAAATCGCCTTCGTCGTTGTGGAGGCGCCATCGTCATCAGGTTTATGATATGGCTACTAGATACTAAGTCAACTTCATCGGGTCGATACCGGTTATCTTGCAGTTCGCTATAACCGTCGCTTTTGTGTCGGTGACTGGCATGCCGGTTACCTTCATGTCGCCGTTTAACCGTTGGTGCGTCGGGTGCTCTTGACTCAAACCTTGTATGATTCGGTACATTTTCCCGATCTAGGATTTTCGGGGGTTTTGTTACCCACTTTGGTGAATCTTGAGTTAATTTAGTTTTGGAGCCATTTAAAGCCGAACTGTTGACAGATTCTTGTTTACTATTTTTTAACAATGCTGATTTTGACACATCGGTTACCTTTTCCGATTTCAATTTTTTGGTTGAAATCTTGTTAGGTTTCTTGGGTATTGGTCTTTTTGTTTTATTGCTTGATTCAAGCAGTTTCTTTAGTTCTTCGTTCCCATCACTGACTAAATTGGGGTCTTCTGACTTTCGGAATTTCTTGGTTGTGATTTTGTCAATGCCTTCGGGCAGTTCAAAATAGTTATAATCATTTTTCTTCTTCAATTTACTGTATTCAATGATATTTTTCCTCCATTCTTCTTTGTCTTTTGACCCTTGTAACTTTACTAGTGCAAGCTTCAAGTCAGGCTCGAGTCCTTCAGAAATTTTTTCAATCACCTTAGGGTTACTCTTGAACATCAATTCTTCATCATTGATTCTATTTGCGTCGTTGGAATTAGATGGCTGCAAAACTGAGGTACCTTTAAGCTTATCGAGTAAAGCGTATATGTCCAAAGACTCCCCCGGAGGTATAGGGTTCGTTTGTGAGGGTGTAACACAATCTAAACTGACTTCTTTTCTAAGTACCTTGTCGATGTCAACTTCTGAAAAGAATGCGACCGATTGTGGTAGCTCTTTGAATCCTAGTCGCTCAGCAAACATGGCCCGAGTCCATATATTACTGATTTGAAGAAGTAATGATATCTTATACTTATCTTCTTCCTTCACTAGGTATCTCAATTCGTCATGCACAGTAATCATCAATCTAGCATCGATTTTATACTTCTTGATCAAATAGTCCATTGATACGATCAATAGGTGTAAATAATCGACACCAGAACTTTGAATCGTCCAATTTGTACGTGAAGTAATGTAACTATTTTTGTTCAAATTAGCTGCAGTTAGTGCTTCAGTAATTGATGCCCCTAGAACTGGAGTCCTGGGATCAGGAAGGTTGGCGATAGTTTCTAATGCATTGAACATGAAACTCTCGGTCCCTCCATGATAAACCCTCTTTCCAAGTAGTTTTGAATTACTAACTTCTCCTTTTGTTTCGGAATAAAGCTTTTTGGCGATTTTCTGGGCTTCTTCATCACTTAACTTTGCATTGCATTGCTTTAATAGTGATGTGGCATATTTGACACCTGCTCCATATATTCTACCATAGTTGAAAATCTTGGCATCTCCTCTGCTGATTCCTAAAATTTCTGCTGTCTTGGAATGTAGATCAGTTTTGTGGGTTTTATCTCCTTCTAAGGTCATCCAGGACAAAGCAGTGCTACCATGTATTTTGAATAATGAATCACCAATCAATGCAGCGATCCATAATTCTTCAGAATCAACGTCTGCTCCAACAAAAACGTATCCTGGAGGAGCCTCCACAAGAGATTTCAATTCAGATCCAATCCTATTCTTTTTAGCGTTTGATGCCGTAAGCCATGTATTTTCGGTGGCTCTTCTCGTAATAGTGCCCATCGTGACCAACTTAGGCAATATTAAACCCAATTCTTGTTTGTTCATAGACTCCTTTTTCGTATTGAAAAAAGCATTTTTGTTCTTTTCGGCATCTGAATACACCACAAATTGATCTAAAATCCTGGCACGATTACCCATCCAATAAGAAGCTGTGGAGTTTAACTCCAAAATCTCTTCAGCATAACTGTATTCTGATGTCAAGGTTGCGTCCAGAAAGAATTTGGAATAAGATTTAGACATGATTGCCGTACATCTTTTGCTATTACCATCTGGATGTGGAATCTTGAATAGTTGGAATAAACCATTTTTGCCCAGAAAAAGGTCATCGTGATACGTTTCCAATTCCTCATCTGTCAATTTTGCTTTAATATAGTTTTTCGACTCCAATCTACTGAATTCAGCTTCGCTATAAGGAACCTTGAAACACCAACCATTACTTTCGGTCCAGAACAAACTGTGGCCTTCCCATTTCAATCTTAATAAAAACGGAGTGATTCTGGTTCTGACACTGATGTTTAGTTCTTTTGCCTTCTCCCCAGTTTTTGGATCACTGGTGGATTTGAATAATTCCCTATACCATTCTGGGTATCCAGTCAAAAAGGCCTGCTTTGAGAAAGGAGAACCATCTTTCTTCAATCTTGGTTCTTTGATAGTCCAATCCAATTGTTTCAACCAAGGATCGTTCTCAATATCTGGCATAAGCTTCTTATCTCCAACTTTAATGTATTGAATGAGCTCATCTACTCTGTCCTTGAGAATATTAGTCACGGAGTCTCTATTATCTTGGTAAATCAATTCAGCTCTTTCTAAGTAGTCCTCCCATTTTCTGGTGGTTGGCAAAACCAAAGTTCCCAAATGCCTCAATGCTGCAAAAGATACGGGATGTGGAACCTTCTCTCTGAAAACCGGAAATAACTTTTTTCCCACTTCGAATGTAGCCTCTACATCTTGAGAACAATAATCCATTAAATTATTGAAATCATCTATGATTTCCATTGGTTCTAGAGTATCAAAACTGTCACGAGTAGACTTGTTCAATTTTATCCCACAATGGAAATCTGCAACGTTAGCTAAAGAATTTGGAGAACCTTTGGCTAACCATGGGTCATCTTCAAGTTCTTGAATATGGTCTTCAATTAATTCAGCGCTCTCTATTGATGGACTGACAAGGTCTTCAAGACCTGCAGTTTCTGTGACACTAGAATCTTTTATCTTTTTACCGGACTTGTTGTGCTTATTCCACAATGGTCTTTGATTGGAGCACAATCCTGATACTGCCACATGTAAAGACATTGTATCCAAGAAAAATGCCTTTGACTGATTGATATTATATTCTTCAAGTATTCGAGCACGATCATATGAAACATTATGACCTATTATAACCTTCTCGTCTCTCATCGTGTTCATTGGAATAAGATGTTCCCAATCATTGAACTTCTGGTTCTTCTTATAACCAACCAAGAATGGCGATACCCATCCGTACCATGCTTTAGGAGATACTGCAGTAGCCAAAGTCGGATATGGAGATCTATTATGTAGTACTTCCACGTCAAACACTAATTCTTTCTCTAAAGGATATCTCACTGGCTCAGGGTCTTTGTCTTCTTCATACCTGTACCAGCCAGGCTTGAACACCCATTTCAGAGGTTTTCTTGGAAGATCGGATGTATCATTCAAAAAGTTGTTGCACATGGAAAGATAAGGTTCACTGGACTTTAATCCTATTTTGAAAAAATGTTCATCAAGGGTGTTGTTGCCTACTAAGTTTGGGAAGTTATCGATGTTGATCTCGGGTGTTCGTTGAGTCTGCTTGCCTAATAAGCCATGAGATTCGAGATGCTGTTCTGCTACCTTGATAAATGATTCATTTTCACGTCTCAAATAGTTCTTAGGAGGATTCTTAGGGAATATCTTTTTATGTAGTCCTTCTGATAAGTATTGAATACCAAACTGATTCACTCTTGGTTCCAGTAGTCGCAAAGACGTACTACTAAAATATCGTGTACCCCTGGGTACAAGATATCTCATGTTGGTAACGAATCAATGAGAAATCAATAATTGAATTATTTTTATTCGATGAGTTTGGAGATCAATGGGGTCCCTTAGCGATCAATTATGCTTGCTATAACCTGAAACAAAGATTTGATATGATGTGACCTGTTCCCTTGGATTATTTACCTAATGAAGTAATCTAATAATGATAAATGTTACTAGTTGTTTGGGAAATGGATCAATCAAGTAACTTCACAAACGGTTCCAATTTTCAGGCTGCCAAAATAAAAATTAAAAAGGGCGCGCACCCAAATGACCCAAAACGGTAAAACAATAATACCGTCTAAATTGCAATTGTTGGCCCTTCAACAATATATTTCCTAGTTGGAGAATTCTTAATTGGTACATATACACCTTATAAGTCGGTAGCAAGAAGGCGTTTTTCTCCCATTTTTTTTTGCTCGTTTTTCGCTGTTCCTTGCACAACAGTTTCCCGTATTTGTGTTTGTTATTTTTTGGCATCAGCACTTCTCAAGCAAAAACAAAATAAATATTAAAAACACAAACACCAGTTTATTCATTTAGTAACGATGGTTGATTTAACTTCATACAAGAAGGCCGACTTATTGGCTGTAGCCCAAAAGGTAAGTGTGTCTACTACCAGTAAAGACACCAAGAAGACTTTAATTGAAAAATTAGAAGCTTTTATCAGTGAAGCTGGAGCTGAAGGTGAGCAATTGATTGAAGCATCTTTAGAAACCGATGAAGAAGAAGAAGAAGACGATGATGCTTCCACTTTAATTGAAACCACTGAAGATGAAGACGAAGAATACAAGGGTCCTCCAATTGACGTTTTAAAGTTCTTTGATCCTGTTATTAAGTTCTCTGAAGAAAAGTACCAACAATTGCTCGAATTTGCTGATTCAGTTGGTATTACTGCTTTAGAATATAATGATGAATTGAGAGAAACTTTGTCTGCCACCATAACTTTGAACTATATCGAATTGTTGTTAGAATTCTCCTATTTCATTTACACCTTCTTGCCTTTGGTTGCTGTCAAAGACAACTACACTATTCACCCATTAGTCAAAGAATTCATTCCAATTTTATCCACCTGTAGCGTGAAGATTCCAGACTTGACTTACTTGTTCACTTTGAAGACCTTGTCAATTGGATTCCAATGGGCTGTATATGCTGTTTTTGTTCCATTGGCTTTCTCATACTACTTCAACTTCTCCAGAAGAACCATCCCAGTTGATGATGAAACTATGGTTACTTTAAGAATTTACAAGTATGATCCATTTATCTTTGCCCTCTTCAAGGTCTTAATATTTTACTTTATCACCTTCAATGCTGGTTCTTTGGTTACCTTGAACTCTTATTGTGGTATCTTGAAAGCTTTGGAAACCCACTTTTTGATACACCTTGGCTTCTACGGAGAATTCATCTTGTTGTTGGGCAACTTCCCATTCGTCTTAGGTATTGCCAATATTGTCATTGGTCTTTATGCTCAATTCGAAGATTTTTAAATTCTAAACAACACACTATTTCAACAGAGGAGATCTTACATCAATTTTGTCTTTAACCTTTCTTGAATGTTTTCAACAACAAGTTTGTGATTGTTTTATTATATATCTCTGAACCCTTCTTTTTGTTTTATTATGTTTATTACTGTAACATTAGCTATGTTTTCAATAAATACTATCTGTGAGCTTTTGAATATTGATCTTTTTTATTACTATATTACATTACAAATTATTTCCAATTTGAGATGATACCCATCTTGTCAAAATCATCATTTAGTTGTTCAGGATTTGCCGATTGTGGTCCTACAAAATGCTTCAGAATCTTGGCCAACAAGAAGGTCTCTGAACTAAGACTCTCTTCATCAACCTCAAGGTTTGTTCTTCTTCCACGTCTTTTAGGTGCATCGGATGATGTGTTGTTGGTATTGGATGATGGGTACAAGCTTGTGGATTCCGATCCACTGTCATACAAGGGGTTTTTGAATATTTCATTTTTGATATTAACACTTAATTTGACATCATTGGCATGTTTGTCTAGGTTGGTGGTAATTAAATCAAACTCTTTAGATGAAATCAAAGGCATGAAATCACTGATGTCCTGAAACTTTTCTTTGTCATCAGAAACTGTATTAAACCTGAGTCCTTCTATTAATTCTCCGAGTTGACCCTCCTGAGATTCTCCACCGTCAGATGTGAGTACTTTTTTCTTCAATATGTCCTTCAACTCGGATGCATAGTTTCTCATACTCAAGTCATTGAAAATCTTTGAGCTATCTCGATTATTTAAATCTGTGAAATCAAGGTAAGCTTTTTCATTTTGAAGAACTTTATCAAATTGCTTCCTCTGGTACTCAAGAAAGTTTTTCAATTTAAGTAGCTTGTTCAATGTCGTGCTATGATACTTTCGATATACTTTGTTAGAATCTTCGTAAAATGAAGTTAATTGCCTCAAAACCTGATAATTAGATTCAATTTTCAATCTTACTAACTCCAAGTCTCTTTCCACACCTAATTGGTATTTCATTTTCACTAGAGACTCGTCCTTGATATACTTATTATCGTCATCATCCAATCTTATAATTGATCTTTGCAAGTTATGGAGTTTTCTGAGCAATTCAGCCTTACGAGGTTGTAATATCTGAATCATATGAGTCTTGGAGAACTCGTCTACCTCTTCGAGAGTATGATGAATAGTCTCCCTCTTCTTAGTCAAAGGATCTCTCTGATTATAATTCTGATTTGATATTCTTGATTTAAGAATATTGAGTTGTGAAAGTCTTCCTTTGATTCTTTCTTTGTAGTTAATATCTTTGGAATATTTAAATGTGTTCTTGTTTGGTCTGTTTCTTTTAACGTTACTGAGTATTCCATCAACCTTCACATTACGAGTCTTCGTGTACCTTGGGTCAAATGGATTGTAAGATGACTTATACCTTTTGTCAAATTCTTTAGAAACATTAATGTTATCATAATATGATTCACTTTCCTCCTCCGGCACTTGAGGTGCAATTTCTTTGAGCTCTTGGTCTCTGTGATAATCTTCGATGGTGAATCCTTCATCTGAAGCTTGATACTTCAAATCAGCAATGGAACCGGCTGCACTTGCAACTACCATATCAGTTCTGGGTAAGAGAGTAGAAGCATCTAACAAATCTACTACGACGTCATGTGGTAGTAAAGTTCCTTTACTGGCATCTATCGGATAAGGCATGAAATTTCGTGGTGGGAACGGTAATGGTGCTAGAGCCACGGGTTGTAAGTTTGGAGATATAGAGTCGTCCGACATCCCACCATCTTGGTCACCATCATAACCATCAGAGTCGTTTTCAGTAGCTTGGTTCTGAAATTCATTTTGCTTATCTTTAAACCTCTTTATGAATATTCTGTTATCATCAATCATTGGATCAGGTTTGATAACTGGGGGTGGAGGGTAAATAAATGGTATCATAATTCCGTTGGTTGAATAAGGATTTTGACCTGGAACTGGTGGTGGAGCTGGTGGTGGGAACATATTCACAATCCTGTCAATAGAATTTTGATACCTTTGTTGGACTTCAGGATCAATATCCGTGAAGAAGTCATTTATGCTATATGGAGTTGGAATAATAGGAATCCCTTCATGTGGAATGTTATGTAATTGACGGCTGTGAAATCTAGGAGTCTGAGATTCTTTAGTAGCTGGGGATGAAATGGAGGATAAAGAATGAGACGGGGTGGTTAATTTAGATAATTCTTGTAATCTTCGACGCTTTGAAGGATCTTCAAGGATTTTTCTGGCGATTGCATCGTCATCTAAATTATGTGGCCGTTTCAACTCCATTTCTTTGAGCGATTGGAAGATTGGGTGCTGATCGTTTAATTAAAAATACCAGTAATTCGATATTCTTCCAAAAGTTTAATTATTGATACAATATACACCTGGTAAAATAAAGAAGTTTTGCTTGACGGTTTTTTTAGTTCTTTTTTACCAATTTTATTCTCTACCTGTATCACTAGTAGATGTAAAAAGGCAGTTTGCAAAAAGAGCGAAAAAGGTTTTCAGCGAATTTTTATCTGTCCTACCAAGATGCAACATGCGGTTTGATGGAATAATGTATACCACTGTTTGTTTAGATTTAAGTAGAAAATAACCTGTTCTCTTGTATATACTAGAGGCAACTTTTTAATCAGCTTGTTTTGGCTGTTGCACAAATTAGAGACTTTTTTTGTCACACTTCAACTACTTATGTTAATTGGGTGAAATTCACAGATTTCGGCTAATCAAAAGGTTTGGTATATCTACATCAAAAATGGCTTTAAAAACCCTGGAAAATTCACCAATCTATTGTCTATTACACAAAGAGTTCAACCTAACTACACAATACTCAAATATTCCACCTACCACTGGGTAATCTCCAACTCAATATTTTTTTGCAACTATTACAGGTACATGTGTGCGGACACGACTCTCCTTTTTCTCCTGAGGCCCAATTTCGGTGAGTCTCAAATATGCAACAGCATGGCTAAAAAAAATCGATTCTATGCATTATAAAACGCACACATTTAAGTGAACATAGTAGGTATTTTACAAAGCAGAACATTTGTATAAAATAGGGAGAAACATTCCCGAGATTTGGCCGATTACTGGGCCCAAACAATATTAACATGGTGAAAATAAGTCGTGTCCAGATCCTTGTAGCAAGTGTCCCTTTTTTCCCTTTTCCATTTCATTTCCCAGTGTTATTGTGAGGCTCGGTGCACACCGGCATGAGTCCTCCTATTCCCGATGGAAATCGGTTACTCACCACAAGAAATGACCTGTACCCTTTGCAAAACCACATCATGAACTAGGTGTTGTTGCCCGATCCTATATTTTCTCTGTCAATCGTATAACTGACATTTTAGCGTCGTAAACCCTTTAGTTTCTTATCACCCACTCAGTTAAGTCTGGCTTAATCGCGGAAGAAAAAAATTCAACTCGAAAAACAATCATTACCATCAGTTATTTGTTTGGTTGAACTATTAGCAATTGTTACCTATATCTTGCAGAACAGCTTTTGGTTGATATTTGGAAACTCTTACGCGTATATTAGAGATTTTTAACGCTCGATACTTCAGTTCATTGTGTGTATTTGAAACGGGATTGATTCCAATACCCGCTTGACTCACTCCACCTTCAAATTTAATCACTTGTCACTAGCCTTGACAATTATCGGGTGCTTTACGGTATAGTTACCATAGATTTTCATATTAGTTGATCCAAGAAATATTAGGAACGTTTACGCCCACGATCGTTGAACTTGATTGGACTTGTTGGCATTGTAAACAATTGATCAATTGAGGGAACAAAATCTAAAAAATGCCACCTAAGAAATCAAAAAAACCCGCCTTCGTTCCGAAGGATCTTGTGTTGGCCAAGATGCATGGATTTCCAGCTTGGCCGTCTTTTGTAATGCCTCAAAATATGATTCCTGACGCGATATTACAAGTGAAGAAGAAATCAACCGAATTCTGTGTCATATTCATACCAGATGGTGACTTTTACTGGCTTCCCGAAAAGAGCTTGGAAACATTGACTCCAGATAAATTGGATTCAAGGATTAATAAGATTCCCAAGAATCATAAACCCAAGGCCAAATCAAAATCGACTTCCATAAATGATGCATTCATAGCCACCAAGGGTCTACAGTTTGAGGCGTTTATGAAACAGTTAAAACGGCAGAATGATGAGGATGAAGATGAGGAAGATGACATCTATGCAGAGGAAGAAGAGCCAGAACAAGATCAAGAGGAGGAGGCTGAAGAATCCAAAGACGACCATCAGGATGACGAAGTGGGGAGAAATATGGATATAAAAGATGAAGAGCAAGAAGAAGAGGAAGACGAGGAAGAAGCTCTTACCAAGCTTGATGATACCTTAGAATCACCGGAGTTGAAAGTAGAACCCACAGAAAAGTCCAATGAATCATCTCGAAGTCAAAGAAATGGACGCCGATTAACGAGACTCAAGGCAAACGGAAATGAAACTTCACCTTCAAATGGTAATGGATCCAAGAAGAAATATAATGATAACCCAGAGGAGGATGAGGAAGAAGAAGAAGAAGGAGAGGAAGAAGTGGACACATACGAAGCAGTCGATATCAAACAAAACGGAATTGAGAAACAGAGCGATGACGAAGTGATTACGAGAAAGCGTAACGGCAGTAACGAAAAACACATGAATCCGGTCAAACGATTCAAGACTGAATCTCCTGGACCTGTATCAAATACCCATTCAAAAGTCTTGACAGAAGAAGAAAAACTACAACAATTATGGCTATGTCGTATAAAACTTCAAAAGTCATTGATTCAAAGAGACTCAGACGAAGCACCCAATGCTGATGAATTATCAACATCCAGACTTATATTGAGGCGGTTGGTTGACTTCAATATTAATCTTTCACTTCTCAAGACCACCAAGATTCATAAAGTACTTAAGTGTATTATAAAAGATAAAAACTTGGAATACCCAGAAAGTTTTAAATTACACGATAAATGTCAAGAATTGCTTGATAAATGGTCAAACTTGATCGAAGAAATCAAACTCGAAAAGGCTGCCAACTTTTTAAACAACAGAAGAAATGGATCTAATGGAGATGAGCAAAAGATCAATGACTCTGAAATATCAGATATAAAGGATAAGCCGGTAAAATCTCCAACTGGTGCCAACTTTGCTTCAGTAGAGAGCTAAAATCTAATATTTCATCCCTTTAATTCAACGATTATCTAATTTTGTATTATAATTGAACACACTTAAAAGCTAATTTCACCAAGGTCTATACTTTATCTTAGCTCCTACCGCAATACATATTTCTTCTTCAGTTCTTGGTACAAGAGACTCAATGTAGACCCTTCTGTTGAACTGTGGTAGGAGAACCAAGAACCAAAACAACTGCTATGTAATGCAGAACGACAATTTGAATATTTCCTCATTCTCCTAGGTATTTAGAACAACAGAATCAAAGTCAATTAAGTGATATATCATCAAAAGCCATTGTTTGGTGTAAAAAACGCTTATTACTTCTATGCTCTAGACTAGCTGCAAATGGCTGCAAATGCTGCATAAGAATTTGTACTATTGAGACCCACTACCAGCAACTTCCCATAAGAAATAAACCCAAGCTCATCATTCAATCAAGATCAACACCACATACACCCCAAATCCATCGTTAGAGATGAACGTAAAATGTTGGATGTTGTATGTTGTATGTTGGATGTTGTATGTTGTATGTTGGATGTTGTATGTTGTATGTTGTATGTTGGATGTTAATGTTCATGCACTGTCAGGGTAACCCGCGAGGAAAAGTCACGGGACGAATCAACCACCTCTCGAATCGATGGATCACCGGTCTGATGTTTACGCAGAGCTTCGTTTTTTTTTTTCACAGCTCGCTCATCAAAACTTCTCATCTGGACGAATTTTTTCTGATTTTTTTCCACTTCAACTAATCAATCAACTAATAAATATGTCTGACGAAGTATGTTTTGAATTTAGATTAATATGAAGGAGATTTATTACCTCGAAGAAATCCAACTAGGCTATCCCAATCACCTATAATCCACGTTTAATGACTAATGTCCCTCCTGTTTATTGTTGGGGATGGTATAGAAATTTCCCATCTCCGGTCATAATGCTATTTACACTTTTGTCATTGGCTATAATTTGAAAATTCCTTTATGAAAACCTTGCCACCCAAGCAAATTCCCATACAACTCGAGTTAGTTACATCTCCCCATTAATGACTTGACGAATAATCAATACTAACTAGATTTTAGCAATTCGCTACTGCCTCTGCTGATGCCGCTTTGACTTTCCCAATGCAATGTTCTGCCTTGAGAAAGAACGGTCACGTTGTCATCAAGAGTAGACCATGTAAGATTGTTGACATGTCTACTTCTAAGACCGGTAAGCACGGTCACGCCAAGGTCCACTTGGTTGCCATTGATATCTTCACTGGTAAGAAGTTGGAAGATTTATCTCCATCTACCCACAACATGGAAGTTCCAAATGTTAAGAGAGAAGAATACCAATTGATCGATATCGATGACGGATTCTTGTCTTTGATGTCCCCAGATGGATCTTTGAAGGATGATGTCAAAGCCCCAGAAGGTGACTTAGGTTCTTCTTTACAAGACGAATTCGACGAAGGTAAGGATTTACTCGTTACCATTTTGATGGCTATGGGTGAAGAAGCTGCTATTTCTTTCAAGGAAGCTCCAAAGAGTGGTTAAATGTGAAGGGAACTTTATTTTTACTTAAATCAATTCCCCCATTCTCGTTTTATTAAAGCTCTCTTTTTTGAATGTTCTATTCTTTTTTATTTTAGTTGGAAATGAAAAAAAATTATTAATTTTATATAGGAAATATGTGTGTAAGATTTTTAGATTTTTTTTAGATCCATTAAACAATATTTTTCCAATTACCTGTACAAGTATTCTGAATACACTGTAAATTTGTCATTCATGGGCAATGCCTTCTTTATTTTACGATATTCACAAACAGGATCCAGGATCGGTAGGGATTCGCAACGAAAAATTCATTTTAACTTTTGACCTTATCATTTTCAGAGGATATCTATAACCTCTTTTCATTCTATTTGATATCATCTTGTGTTATTACCAGTATCACAACATTTGAACTTCAAGTACATCTAAAGAGTATAAGTGGAAGTTGTGTTCGAGCTTATTCCCTGATAATTTTTTGTGAAATTTTGGCTTCCCCGGTTGCTCCACATTTCAATTAATTGACCAATTTACTAGTTGCCCATAGATGGGAATCTAATGCTGCTTTAATATCCAAATTAATACTACATCAAATTGAGTAATACAATATGTCAGTTGATTTGCTATTTCCTACTGTTACATTTGTGTTACGTGCAGAGCTGGACTCTTCAAGTTCTCAGCTTAGCTCAAGCGACTCTTCCGATGCCGGTGGTAATGGGTTTAGCCCTTCGTCTTCTTCCTTTGTTGGGAATACTCCTTCTACAATTTTGTTCTTTCTAGCGTTGGCGGTTGGAGTTTTTATTGCTTCATTATTTGTATTTTTCACGGCTAGATATTTTGTTAGGTCCAAATATGGACTTCATGTTTACCCTATTGCTCAAAGAAGTTTTGTATTATCGAGTGCATCCCATAATATTGCTACCATGCATCATACAAATGCCGAGCTACAAGAGCAGATCAACTATATCAGAGCAAATCATTTTGTCAGAAGCGATTTCTTTGATAGAAGGTTGAATACCAGGAGAAGACGTAGAAGAAGAAGAGGTCGGTTCAGTAAGATGAAAAAATTGTCTGAAGCCCAAGTGGAGAATCTCTTTCCCAGAAAGCCTTACCATGAATGGTTGGATGGTGGTCAAGAGCGGGATCATGACCATAGAGATGGTATTCTTCAAGAAGAGCAAGATTCTAACACAATTGGCAATAATACTCCAACCTTGAAAATTGAAACCACTAACACCAAGACCGAAACGACCAGTCAAGCCACTAATGATAATAACCCTGAAACTGATTTGGCTGATATCGAATTATCTGATTTGAATGCTCAAGAGGCTGCCAAAACGTCTAGCAGTAATAATACAGAAGAAGACATCTTACAATTTACGTCTGGAACTTGTGCAATTTGTTTGGAGGTTATAGAAGATGAAGACATTGTGAGAGGATTGCTTTGTGGTCATGTTTTTCACGCTGACTGTTTGGATCCATGGCTTACTAAAAGAAGAGCTTGTTGTCCTATGTGTAAACGTGATTACTACTACAAAGACATGCCACATGGCAATGAAAACAATGATGATAGTGATGCGATTACGAATACAGATGCTATAACGAATACCGATGCAATCACAGAAACCGATGCCACTAATAGGAATGAAACAGACAACGCCAGATCCCCTGATGCTGAAGGTAGAGGAAACAACGATAATGACTCGGACACTGAATCAATCGATGTCGAAGTGTTCAGAAATGATCCGACTTTAAGGGCCATGTTGCAGGAGTTGATTCCAATCGATGAAAGAGTTAGAATGATATTGAATGACCAATCTTTAGCTCATCTTGATTTGGAAGCAATAGGAACCGAAACAGCCCGTAGAAAGTATGGGAACTTCTTAAAAGTGTTATTCTGGAAAATTATGGGAATCAAGAAGTCGGATCTATTCAATTACGGTGTGATAACTGCATACCACGAGTACAGAGTTGCAGAAGAGAGAAGAGTGACATCCGCAAACTATCATCCAGGAAATCAAGAAACTGCAACATCTCTAAATGACATTTCTGGAGATGCTACTGCCACAGATGCTATCACGAGTCCTGGAAGTTCCTCAGTACCAGGAAACAGTCCAACACCCGAGAATGGTGTTTCAGCCATTACTTCTAGCGAACGTCAAACTACAAGCAGGGCAGAAATAGGTACTTTCCAAACCAACAATACGAATTTGTCAAACGACAGTGTACATACCGCACACACACATGCTTCTGGTGTCAATGGACTTCCAGAAGAAGATATTACGAATTTTGATATTTCTCCAGAGACTAGGAGACAAGTTAATGACAATCAGGTTTAAAAAATGTTTTTTTTTTTAATTCTTATACTACCAAAATTATGCACTTTTATATCCAATTATATCCAATTCATTTCTTTTGAAAGTATGGTGATAATCTTGTGTTTTATTCCACTATTTGTAATCTGGGGTAATGAAAGACTAATATATATATGTTCTAAATCGGGTCGCGTTGTAATGAGACAAAAAAATTTTCCGCAATTAAATTTTTCATCAAGAGCTTAAATTAAAACTATTACACTTTACAATGGGTATGTAGGATTTCATTTAAATGTTCTGAGAATATACTAACTTATTATGTAGCTCCAAAAAAGAACATTAAAATGGATTTAGGATCCTTCTTAGCCGATGATACCCTCGGTGGAGGATCATGGGCAGATGAAGAAGTTGATATGACATCTATCGGTGTCCCAACTTCCTCTACTGCTGCAGTTCCAGAAAGATCTACTTTCTCTGGATCTAGTGATTTCCAAGGAAGCTCAGGTTTTGACGCAAGACCTAAGAGAGAAGAGTTCCCAATTCCTGATCATCCTCCTTTCAGAGCTAGAATCGGTAATTTACCATGGGATATTACTGAAGAAGATGTGGGTATTTTTTTCGAAAAGAGAATGCAAATGACCGACATTGTCAGTGACGTCAAGTTACCAGTTGATCAAAACACTGGTAGATTAAAGGGATTCGGTTTCGTTACTTTCCCAGAGAGAGACATCTTGGAAGAAGCTTTACAATTGACTCTCTCCGATTTCAACGGGAGAAAATTATACGTGAGTGTAGCAGCTCCACAAAAGCAAGATGTTTTTGACTTAGACTGGAAGTCAGCTAGAACTGGTCCATTAGGTGGATCCAGAGGACCAAGGAGAGAAGAACCAGATTTAGATTGGGGTAGTGCTAGAGCCGAAAGAGGTTCTTTACCACCAAGAGAAAGAAGTATGAGAGGCCCAAGAAGAGAAGAACCAGACTTGGACTGGGGTAGTGCTAGAGCTGAACAAAGTACCTTACCACCAAGAGAACCAAGAGAAAGAAGCATCAGAAAGCCAAGAAGAGAAGAACCAGATTTGGATTGGGGTAGTGCCAGAGCTGAGCAAACCACTTTACCACCAAGAGAAAGAAGTATCAGAAAACCAAGAAGAGAAGAACCAGACTTAGATTGGGGTACTGCTAGAGCCGAACAAACCACCTTGCCTCCAAGAGAAAGAAGTGCCAGAAAGCCAAGGAAACAAGAACCTGAATTAGACTGGGGTGCTGCCAGATCAGAAAAGGTCTCTTTACCTCCAAGATCTAGAAATGCTTCTTCAAGATCCAACAAGAAGGAGGAACCAAAGCAAGAACTTTCTCAAGGACCGCAAAAATCCTCTTATGACGTGTTAAAAATCGAGGGAGATTCCGATGAAGAAGAAGAACCAAAACCAGTCCCAAGCCAAAAAGCTGAACAAGCTAAACAAGAACCAACCTTAGAACAAAAGACTGCCGATTTATCTATCTCTAACGAGACTGAAGACGGATGGGAAGTTGTTCGTAAATAATTTCGACTAGACAATTGCACTTAAGCATCACCACATATGACAGATTTTGTCCTTTTCTTTTATATAGTCTCCACCAATTGTGTATGTAAAATATAATCTTTTTCAGTAAATTGGCGTTTGAGTTTCGAACCATCGAAAATGCGCATTGAACCTTTTATTAAGTTTTCGAGCAACGGACTTAGAAGTTATATTGCAAATGAGTAATAATTCTGATGAACCAGGCGATGTATATCTTATCGACAGAAGCAGTATGTTTGATTTTGTTGCTTGTATAGATGTCTTAATACTAACTTTCCAGGAACTTATACACCAGTCCAACCTTCTCCACTAGATAATTTAATCAAACGATATGGACTCGAAGAAACTGCCCGTTCACTTGCCAGAACAAATCCTGACGGCTCAAAGGGAGTGAAACTTAGGAAATCATATAAGAACCATATTCAGGATTTGCCGGGTAAACATAATATCCCCAATGCTAAACCAATACCGAATGGATTACTAGATCCTATGTTACCCCAGTTCCCTAACATAATTAATCCAATAGATAACAAGCTTGTTAATAAGGCTTTAGAGTTTGACAAAACACCATTAAATGGAATTCCCGGTTTCGACACAGCTGATTTAGCCATAGGAGATCAACAGACATTAAGAAGAGATGATGGGTCAGAAGGTGACGAGAGGAAAAGAAAGAAGAAACAACTTAGCGGTGAGTCTCCAAAGAGACCAAGGATATAGAATCACGACTTTTAACGATAATCTTTATAGAATTAATTCTATTACTATTGTACATTTGAATATAATACAGAAACCAATTATTTTGTAGATAATTCTACGATTGGATCCACGGCCTCTTTGTCATCATCCTGCGTTGGATCTGATCTCAATGCACTGACAGGGGTGAATTTGCCGTACCTCTTGAGGGGCTTCAACGGTTTGTTTATGCTATTACTAATCCTGGCTCGTTTTGACCTTTTCATTTTGTTCTTTAGTAATCCACCTGTATGTCCAAGTATAGTTTTAATCAACACCTTTTTGAGTAACATGGTGAACTCAAGAATGGACAAAACTCTCAGTTTGATCACAATTTCCGGTAACACCAACTTGAAACCCTCCACATTCAAGAGTCTCTTATAGCCACCTTTCAAGCTGATTGAGATCAGTAAGGAGACTGGGTTAATCTTCAAGTTGTTAATACTTATGTAGTGTTTGGATCTGCTAACCATCTGTTCGAGGTTTTCATCTTGTTGCAGCTCTGAATTGGTAGATTGACTGGCATTATTGGCAAATAGACGAGATCCTTTACCACCTTCTTTTTTGGAGCCCAATTGAGAGCCACTAGGAGAAGCAGATCTGTCTTGGCTGAACCTGACTTTCGAGTTTTCGATTGCCTGGTCAGTTCTAGCCGAGTCAACATCATCAATATCGTCATATTCATCGTCACTCGAATCGTCACTGGAGTCATCCTCATCATTATCCTTCTCCTTACGTATATCCTTGATTTGTTTAATAGGATCATCAGAGATGCTTGTCCTGAACAAGAATTCCATCAACTTGTCCCCAGTTATTTTGTCTAGTCTGAGACTTAACGGTTGTGAGTTAATTTCAAAGTTCTCGATCAACTTTATTCCTCCAACGTTCGAGTACATGGACCAGTCGACAGTGATCAAATTTTCTTCACTTGAGTTTGATTGGTTCATTGGCTCTAAGAACGCAGGGAATTTGGCTTCAGGCAAAAGATTAAATCCTTGAATCATTGATATATCTATTCGATTGATATTTGAATCATCCTCATTCACTATTCTTCTGAATCGTCCCTTTGCCATTGCAATATCAAGGATAGGGGTTCTATCATCTTCTAACATATGCAATATCAACTCGTTAGCATTGATGATCCACTCTGCCTTGGGTTTTTTACCAGAGTCCTGAGTGGTCAAGTTTCCTGCTAAAAGGGAATGTAATAACAAGTATATTTCGTTGGAGATCTCTTCATGGAACATTTTCAAAGACAAATATTGGTTCAATTCCTCATTAGAAAGCTTCTCCTGCCTGAAGGAGTAGTTCTTATTCATAAAGTCAAGAGTACACTTCTGCGTGTGCAACGAACGAATTCTTTGATACAAGGACGAAATATCCTGGAAGTCAAGAGAAAATTTCAACTTCTCTAGCTTTTCATTCAAAATCTTATTACTGGGCTCGCTGTAAAGTAACAAGTCCATGATAATAGAATACAATGTGAAGTACTGAGCAGATGTAGAAGTGATATTAACCCGTGGAATATCAACTTTGAGTTTCTTCTCAACATTATCAAATCGTCCTTCTTGTGAATCTTTATTCTTCGATGTTGTCGAAAAGTTGTTCGATCCCACATCATGATATTCAGAATCACTATCATCACCCTCAAGTTTAGAGATCTTAGCCCCCAAAGTCTTCATTTCTGTGTACGTTACTGCCACAGAAGTGTTCTCTAACAAGACATTTTCATTTCCTGCTAAGCCTGCCTTGTTGCAAATTTCAACACCCAACCATGGAGGCCAGTTAGTAGTCGAACCATAGCATGACTTATCGAATATAAATGAGTTCGAGTCTAAAGTTTTCTGCTTTTCAAAAACAAGGACGTTGGAGTCGTGAACAGTAACCCCAAATCTATTTTCCAATTCATCAATATCCAAAAGAGTTCTATCTTTAGTTTTATCGTAAACGGAAACAACTTTAGCATCAATTGTGGGCGATGAAAGAATCACCACTGAATCAGGTGTCTCGTCGCTTTGTAATTGGATTTGAGGGGAAATAATCTCTATCAAGTAATCTTCAACAACTTGTTCATTCTTGGAAACTTCGGTTAAAACCTCATCAAATTTTGTTAAAAGATCTTGCTCATTAAAGGTTCCTGTATCTTTTCGACCGGGCTTACCAAATCTCATATTGGAAACAGACTCATGCAAATCTCTTTCATTCATTTCTCCATCAACAACATCGTTTGCATTTTCTATGATTTCTTCAAGGGCACTAATGGATTCAAAGCTCAAATACTTCTTTAAGAAGCTTTTGAGTTGAACGAAATGTATATACCTGAAAAGAAGATTTCTGTTTTTGTTGTTCCACTTCAACAACATTCGAATTAATACGAATTTATTGTTGAACCTAGCATTCAAGTTAGAGACCAGATTTCTTCTCTTAATGTCAACAAATGTTGATTCGTGCTTGGTGAGCTTGTCTATTTCTTGTTTTAACATGTCAATTCTCTCAACCAATTTTGAGATTGATAAGCTCTTGGATTTGTTGTATCTTATTCTGTCCTTCAATTGCTTGATACGATCTGAAATGGTATCCTTTTGTGCTTGGAAAACGTCATTGAGCCGTTGTAGCGTCTCACCCTTCAAGTTGAATAAGTCGACTTCAGTAAATCTAACATCAGGTTCTGTGTCTCGCAAATAGGAGAACCTCCTACTATACAACAATGGTAATACTTGAATTTGTCTCTTACAATCTCTCAATGATGTCAAGAAGGCTTCTTCGTAGTCTTCTATATCAAACCACTGGAGATCATTATCGAAAGTTTGATATTTGGAATTCAGCAGTTCCGAATTCGTAGAATTGTAGACATTGTGAAAAAAGACAGCCGATATTACTCTCAAATCGATTCCGCTCAAGTGGACGTCTCCAATATGAAAGTTCATCTTCATAATCTTTTTGTTTCTGGATAATCCTTCATGAACCGCTATCCTTTGTTCTTTCCTTTGATGCAAATCAACAATAAATGATTCCATCTTACCTCTCAATCCGTAGAATTGTAATTTGTCTTCATCCTGGTCCGGATTTTCTTCTCTGTACATATGTGAAATGAATAGAGACTTGAAGTTGAATCGGAATCTGTTGGTCACCAAGTGTTGTGAAAATTTCGTAGATTCTTTCACTTGTCCAAAAAGTTTACCCCTTCTAACTGGTAGCTGCATATTACCAGAGAACAATTTCCACCAGGAAAAGAACTGCATGAACGCATTAGGACTCAAGTGAATTGAATTATAACTTTCCAGGAAATTGGCATCAAGCGATATAGACATGTTGATGAAGTCCGATCTGAAACCTTTATAGGAATCGTGTCCTTTCTTAGTGAATTTGGGATTATATAACTTGACGTCATAATGAGGTCTACACTCCTCTGTCCTTTGTCCATCTGGTAGTTTTCTTTGAAGCACAAACCCAACATTGAAGCTGACACCACCACTTAAAGAAACAACTTTCTTTTCATATATATCAGCATCCAACTTGGACTTATGGATCAGGTAATCCTCATCATCCAAATAGTAGGCATAGCATGATGTAATGAATTTTTTACTGTCAGGCAAGTATGTCATCTTCTTTGATTCTCTGATCCAGGAGACCAAGCCTGTAGCCAAATAATTAGGAATATACCAGGCAACAGTTTCAGACTTGACATTGCAGAAGTTTCTCGAGTCATCATGTTCATTGATCGTCCAAACAACATTGTCATTGAAAGATAAGACGAATCCTGAAGATACTCCAAACAAGTCATAGGGATCCCTTGAGCCTTTGAATGCTACTTCTAAGGGACCATGAGAACACTTAATGTTAAATTTACCGTGGAGAACCAATCTCAATTTATCCCAGAATCCTAACTTGGCAGAAGGATCAACTGGTGGTTTAGAGAATTGGTCAAAATTAAGCATTGCTTGCTGAATACCAAATTGGAAGGACTGACCCCATACAAATCTAGCTGGGGCCTTACTTCTAAAATCAACACTCATATCAGTGTACAATTTGACACTGGCCAATGTCTTCTCGATCTCCAACTTGTAGTATTCACTGAATTTTTCAGATTTGAGATTCTTTACGAGATTTACTGACAAGTTTCTGATGTTTTCCTTTGTGTTAACCATGGATTCAGCAATAATAAGATTACCAGCCATTCTCACGGACAGCTCAGTAGAATCACTAGTGTTTGGGACATATAACAAAGGTACCGGGTAATCTCTCAAATGAATTCTTAGTTCTTGTAACCTCATATTGATAAATGTGGGAAGAATCAATGAAAACTTGGTATCCAACGGTAATCCTTGTCCCATATCATGGAGGTATCTTGGGAGCTCTTCTAAACCAAACTTCGGTTTGGATATTTTCAAATTCAAGCCATCCATAATTAACAGGAGTAATGGAGCATGAATAGAATAGGGCTGGACAAGCTTTTGGAACTTGGGGTCCAACTTCGCTTCATTACCGAATAAGAATTTTTTGTTCTTAACAACTTCGTCATTTAAAGTAGCTTTATATCTTCTAACTTTCTTGATCCAAGAATCAGATATCACCTCGTTCAATTTATTCAAGTAACTAGGTACTTCATCCGAACTAACAATGTCTTCAATACTTTCCAAATCATCATAGCTAACATCTTTGTCATTATGAGAGTTAGACAATTGAGTTCTTAATTCATGTAATCCATATAGTTCCAATCTCTTTCTTTGTTCCACCCTTCCCAACTGATATATCATTCCAAGTTCACTTTCAAAAGGATCATCATCCATATTAAACATGACCTTTTTGGATTTAAAAATGATATCGGGAACCACCTTCGGTGTCGACTCTGAAGGATGCACTACCGTGTAGTCGATGTCCGAATTTCCATTACTGTTCTTAAGAGCAGCAACTGAATGCTTCAAAACCTTTAATGTGATTGACAAGTTATCAAATAGTTTGTAAGTCGTATGCATGTGAGGATGAATGAGCCTCAAGAAGTTCGTACCCACAAATATGTTTTTCTTATCATTCAAGTTGACTTGAAACTGAAAGTCATCGGAACATAATAGCCGACACCAGTAATCTTCGAGACTAGAGGATTTTGTAAGAATTCTAATGAACTTGTCAAATATAATGACATTATCGTTCACCAAACTAATTTTAGTTTCAAATGATTCAAGTCTTAACTCATAATCATCGTTCAAGGTAACTGACAACTCGGTTCTCTTGATTTTTGTAGTTATTGAGATCAAGTCTCTAATACTTCTTGAATTATGTTTTACTGAGTGTGGTTCAATGTTCATTTCCTGTTTATCTTTGTTCAATTTCAACTTGATATCTTTTATAGGTTTTATGAAATTCTCCTTCAACAAGTAGATTGAACCAATTATTGTGAAAAGCTTGAAATGATCAATTTGACCAGATATTTCATTGAGGTTGACCGCTAGATTGATATTATCTTTGGAGCCAACGTTTCTGCAATCAAGCCCCACAGTTATGCTTGGGATTGTGAGAAAGTTTTCGTAGTCGCTTATTTCAGACCAACATGTCATGGCACTTAATTGGAAGTCCTTAATATCCAAGTTATTGCTCCAATAATTAATGGTCTCATCTTTACTGGCTAATAATGTTTCCAGGGAAGAACTAGATCCCAGTGATGGCTGTTTAGCTGGTGAAGGATACTTTTGTAAGCTTGAGTTCTTGAAAGTGAAATCCAAGGAACCCAATGCTACCCTGAAGCAACGAAGCGAAGTAGAGTTCTTATTCTCATTAGATCTCATGAAGTCTGATAAGGTATTACTGAGAAAAGATTCTGACAATTTCGATGGTGGTATAAGAACAGATCTGGAGCCTAACTTGAAGTCAATTTCATCCACATAAAAATTGAGGTCCACAAACCAGCTGGGAAGTTCATTGAATATAATTTCGTGTGAACTTTTCCCAGGCACCTCCTGCTTTTTTGCAGCTTTGTATATGAACTTGCTGAATTTAGATATCTGTGAATTCAAATACCCGTTGATGTATCCTTGTTGTAAATGCTCTTCAATTAAAGCAGTCAATTCAGATATTATGACATTAACCCCCAAAAAAATCTTCATATCAACCAAGTCAATTCTGAAGGCATGGAGTTGTAAGTTGAATTTGAACATAAAATTCTTCAAAATGTCAATTCGAGCAGTACATGAATCCAAAGCAATCACTTCAAATTTGTTCAAATTTGAACCGGATTTTAACTTTTGAATGTAGTATAATGCAGGTGAAAGAACTTGACAGTTCAATTCATAGTTTCTATCTTGAGTTGTAACCACTTGGAGATTCAAGGTAGAATAAGAAAAATCGAGTATTTCGATAGAGCTTCCAGTACTATGCCTTATTATCAACCGTGGTTGTTCTATAACAAATTTGACATCAAGTTTAGGATAATAATCACGTAAATATTTCCATAGTTTGTCTTTCAAAGGTGTATGGGAAGGTGATGTTTGCGAGCTGTTTTCACTGCTATCTATGAATGTATCATCAATATCATCATCATCATCAAATTCTGCTTCACTATCTTGAGCTTCTTTGTACTCTGAAACTTCATCATCAATATTGAACCCATAGTTCAATAGCTTTTTATACTGCAGGTATACTTTCTTAAGTTTCATGAACTTACCAATGATGATCAAGTTATAGATGAGGGATGTCAAGAACATCGAATTTAAATCTAATACCGGACTTGAGCTTGTGAAAAAAAGCTCAGCAATACAATTTTCGAATCCTTCACCTCTTGACAATTTATCCAAATAGTTGGCTTTAAAATTAAGAGCATAGGTTGGTACATTTAACACTTCCAACTTTTGCCTATGGAGTGAGCCATTTATTTCAACCAATTTTGAGAACTGTAAGGTCAAAAGTTGAACAGAACTAGAAAAGTTGATTGGGCTATCACCAGAAGAATCAAATAAGGCATGAAATCCAGCAGATTCATTTGATAATTTCAGGATATTAAGATGCAACGATTTTACCAATAACTCCAAAGATGTGATTGGGTACTCTGCTTTCAAGTAGTTTTCGAATGGTTCATTAAAGGTGGTTGTCAAGAATGGGATCTCAAACAAACTGATGTTCTGGTTAAGAATCGAGATCTCATCGACCGAGTCGTAGAGAACGTAGAACATTTTGACTAGCCTTTCCATTCGTTTGGCTCGTTTTTCTAGTTTCAAATCCTCTTGCTCCAATAATTCTTCCAGATTCTGTTTCTGTTCCTTGTTCTTATTAAGAGCTTTGTCAACAGCCATTACAATTTCGTTAACGTACAATTTGATCAATTTGAAAACCAGAAGCCTGAAATCATCTGTGAACAGTTTCAACTTAATGGAATGAATTCCTCCATCTTTCATATTGATAGAGAACTTGAAGTCAAATTTGATTGAGGTGGTCGAAATCAAAGGAAATATATTTGCCTTTTGAAGTGAACTGGATATCAGGAAATGGTTGGCTACCACACCGACTGCAACTTTCAAATTACTGAAATTTTTCGTGGAATAACGGGAATTGGACTCGAACTTGATATAGTCCACTTTTGTCACTTTATCATTAAAATTAATCATTGTCCTTTTAAATTCAGTGTCAATATTAGGTAAAATCTTCAAACATAGTTTTATTAATAATCGTCCAATGAAGGTCGAGGGAAATACGTTCAAGCTAAAAGAACTCGAGGATTCCAGATCAGAACTACTTTTAGCATTGGTCATTGAGTCTTTTTTGTTGTTAGACGATGGCTTTTGGGAAGATTGCTTAATTAAAACAAATTGTAAGCCATTAATGATTATCTTTCTGGAATTCCCCCACAATCTCAATCGAAAGGACTCTGCATTTATATGGATCTTAGAAGTGTGGAAACAGATATTATTAAACAGTATTCCATTATTAATTGTTATTGAAGCAATATAAAATCCACTGATTCGATAAATCAAAGACCATAAAAGAACCCACCCAGCCAGTAGAATGACAAAGTAAGCCAAGACATGGCTTATCATTGAGTTTGTTGTCATCATGTACAAAGAAACCCAGTGGTTTGAATCGTCTATCGATTGAAAATCAGCAAATACTCTAAAAAACAAATTGAACTGCTTTGAAAATACAGTGTTTATCGTCTTCTCAGTTGCAACCTATTTGAGTAACTCGCATGCCCAATTTCGCAAATTGCGTGCAGGGTATTTTCATCTTTTGCAGCTAAAACTATGAATATCCGTCAGCTTAATTTACGCCCATGTCGTATTTATGAGTGTATTATAGCTACAACTTATGGCTTGAATAGTGTGAGGGTTTGTTTAAAAACGAAGGAAACATTGAGATATCTAATGTTTCGGGATTGCAAAGAGACCCTAGCTTCTACAAGGTATTGCTTCTTGGTGAATAAACTCTACTGATAATTCGTACTATAGACAAATACATATATATATATATATATATATATATATATATATAGCATCTA